>CM041780.1:180964350-181153970 GCA_023374045.1 Limonium bicolor | reverse complement strand
GCTGAAACAGGCCGTTGAAAGGCTAGAAGAGCAACTGCGCCAAGAAAGGGCAGCCAAAGGAAAGGACCCGTACCTTACGGATGACCCCGACGAGGATTATATTGAGGACTCCCCGCACCACAACCGATGTTTCAGCAATCAAAACCCCATGTTCAACACCACCATACCACAACCGATCACAGGGAAGGACGTACTGTCATCCACCCTGTAACCGCCACATTCCAAACAGCTGACCTGCTTTCGGGAGCACCTATGCCACCTCCGATCATGACCACGGTCCCTACAGTACCAACCACCTTCCCCGGACTACCACCGTTCCCACCCGCTGGAGCCACTGTCCAACAGCCCATTTATCAAGCCAACAACCAAAATTCATTCATCCCAACTCACCACACCCTGACCCCATCCAACTCAACCAATACCAGTACACCACCCCCGGACATGCTGTCCGTTTTGAGGAAGCGATTCCCCAGACCCAACTGTTGCCACAACCGTCTACCTTGATTCATGGCTACAACCAGGCCCCACCTGCAGAACACCTTCCTATGGACTTCGGTCAAATGAAGAAGTCCTTGAAGGAAGAATTACTGGCAGAAATGCAGCTCGGAGAGCGAGCAAAAATGCTGGGTTTCCGTCATTTCCGACTGAAGCCAAGTTCCAAATTGCCTGAAAACCTAAAGCTGCCAGAAATCTCCAAGTACGCTGGGAAAGGAGATCCTAGGCACCATCTTGCTCAATTCGACAGAGTCATGACTATGCACGGCCTTGACGATGACATGAAGATCATTTGTTTTCCCAGCTATCTGGAAGGAGCTGCTCAGACATGGGTGTCAAGACTAGATTTCTCCGGAAGAAACTAGAGGATGTTTATCAAGCGTTGTGTGGAACAGTACAGTTACAACACCCACCTAGGAATCACTCGCAGAGATCTTGAGACAATGAGACAGAGAAGTGATGAAACTGTTATGGAATTTATCACCCGATGGAGGGAGGTAGCCGGTCAGATGATCGACCGTCCCACGAAGACGAGCAGATCAGAATAATCACCTCATGCCTGGAGAATCCCTATGCAGATCATCTCAAGTCCCTTGGGATTTGTGACTTCAAACACCTAAAAGCTGCTGCTTCGGCTGCCGAAGACTAGCACTAGCTGGAAGGTTAAAAGGGTTGAATCTCCCTGGATCGGGACCCAGAACTTCATACATCAGAACCGTCAGAACCGTGATAGCAACAACAATCACAACAACAACAATAATCACAACAACAACAACAAGATTGTCCCAACACCACCGGTGAACCAGGTACAACCCCGAGTTCTCACCGATTACCCACCTCCTACCTCTCCCCGGGTAGGTATTTACCAGGCACAGTCCTCAGGATCAGGCCAGATTACAGGGCAACACCTCCCCCTCGTGATTACCAGACTCGACCCCAACGTCAGTACTCGGCCTTAGGAATGCCCCTGAGCAAAGCATACAAAAAGTTAAGAGAAAATGGTTTTCTCTTGAAGCATCCAAACCCTAAGCCTGGGGTCACCCAACTCGGATCTGATTTAAACAGCTTCTGTGACTATCACCAGATGAAGGGTCACAGTGTAGAATTGTAGAGCGTTGCGTCATGCAGTACAGGATCTGATTGATGCAGGGGAAGTTCATTCCCTAAGACCACTCCCAACACTCAGAATAACTCAATCCCATCACATTGAACATGATAAGTCTGGGAGGGAGAAGAAAGAGAATCGGACCTGGGAAGGATTGTGAAAATAAATGCCATCGGAGTTCCTCTGAGCCGGCCACCCAAAGCACACCCCCACCAATCATGTTGTCACCAGTACTCGATGCATTCCGAACCCCCCGTCCAGCGATTCATTACGACATTCAACCCATGATGGGAGAGTATCTAGCTATGACGCATGAAATGCGAACACAGTTGAGCGTCTAGTAGGGCAAGGAAGGGTGTCCATAATCACTCTGCTGGTAGTGAGTCGACATATGGAAAAGAATCTGAGATACTGGTAGGGCTAAACTTTGAAGCTTGGAGCTGCATAAAACCATGAAGGTGTTGGAGGTGGTAGAAGCATGGTGCCGGCAGAAGATTGTCGGAAGGCGAATAGCTGAGTGCAACGTCATCATGATTACTGACGAAGAAGAAGATTCACCGGCTATCACCCCTGTTAAGGCACCGTTTCTGATAGCAGGCGAGGGAAAAAGGGATGATGACTTTGAGAAAATCAGTCACTTAACCCGCTCAGGAAGGCACTTCAAGCCACCGAGCCGCAGAAGACCAGAAATGCTGCAGCAGAGAGTCCACGACCTTACTCTGAATGAGTCAGAGAACAAATTGGGGAGAAGAAGAACTCTGAGAAAACTGAAGACAACCAGCATACCCATCACAATTTGGTCTCTGCTGACATTTCTGAAGAGCACAAAGATGCGGTAGCTCGGCACTGAGAATGGATAAGAAGCGGCCGGCGTCGGTCGAAAGCATCGTAGCCCACTGTCTCGGACCCGGACCTCTCCATAACATTCACTGATGACGAGATCCCTCGTCAGGCAGGAAAGGCCCTCTACATAACGTGAAGGCTGGGGGATTCCAAGTCCCAAACTTTGATTGATGATGGGGCTGAGGTGAATGTCTGTCCGCTCCGCGTAGCCCGTCATGGGACTCAACGACTTCAAGCCGGTGGATATGACGTTGAGTGCCTATGACAGTCATAGAAAGGTTTTGGGAACCCTGTCACTTCCAATCTTGATCGAGGACGTCTCCCTGACCATCGAAGCAATGGTCATAGACATATCCTCCACCTTCAACCTTCTGTTAGGACGGGAGTTCATCAATCAGATCAAAGGAGTCCCCTCAGTCGTCCACCAGAAGCTGAAATTCAAACACGAGGGGCGAATCGTGGAGGTTTTGGGAGAGGCCAGAGCTGAGTCCCCGCTATTTGAGATTAATACACCGGGGGGTCGAGAGTTAACACTGGGGGCTTCACGGTGGAGAGGCCACATTCACAGGTAAGTCAAACTTCTTCCATCACTCCTCTCTACTTCGACCCTAGTGTCTATAGCCCCGCATCACAGCACATGATGTCTCGGATGGGCTACAAACAGGGGAGTGGGCTAGGCAAGGAGCTACAGGGCATGGAGGAGCCACTAACCGCGTATATCGGAGGTCGAGGAGCCGGGTTAGGATTTACAGAAATACCAGGTATGATGTTGACAGATTCACATGTAAGAATTCCCGTAGATTCTTTCTTATCAGTTAACCTTGAACCATGTGTATCTGTGAGTTGTGATAAGCAGAAAGCAGTTCGAGCTCAGGGAAGTCAGGAGGCAATGGAGTGGGAGAGCTGGTCGACCACTTTACTTCCCCCTTACTCATGCCTTGAAGACCATGGCGACAAGGGATGCAACCAAGGAATGCCCGAGGATGCAGCGGAGAGCAGTGTCACGATCAAACCAGTCATCAAGGACCCCGCACCCTCGGTAGATGGCCATGGAGCGTCTTGTCGTCTATCAGAAGAGAGGGAGCTGATTCCCCGGGAGCCTTACTTAGTTAGCCTAGTTAGCAGTAGCGATGATAACGATAGTGATAGTGACGGTGATAGTTTTAGTGATGGTGGTAGTTACAGTTGTATCAGGAATTCGACAATGCAAGTAGATTCGGATTAAGGATGGATCGCCACCACTTATTTTCACTTGTAAAAGTGGTGGCATTTTCTTACAATCTCTGAGCTGCCAAGCTCGTCGGATATTAATGAAAATTCAGTTCGTTCAGATTTCTCGTCTTTTCTGTCTTCTCAACTGTTTGATTCACGCAAAATCTTGAGGCCGAAGAAGAGGAATACGATGAGGAGAGTATGCCTCCCATCGAACAATATTCCACCCACACCCAGATGTGGAAGACACGTAGCAATCAATATCGGAACACCCGATAACCCTAAAACCTTGCAAGTCGGTTTAGGTCTGAGCGAACAACAAAAACGTGACTTGACTTCTCTAATTGAATATGTCGATGTTTTTGCTTGGAGTTACGGACATGCCGGGATTGATCCGACATTGTCCAACGAATACCGTTGTACCCTAATGCCAAACCTAAGAAACACGTTTGAGAGAATGAAACCCGAGCACCAATTGAAAGTGAAGAGGAGTTGAGAAATTGCTACGTGGCTTTATCGGGTCGTCAATTACCCCGACTGGTTGGCCAATATGTAGCCGTCCCAAAGAAAAATGGAAGGTGCGAGTATGCATGATTTCGGGACTTAAACGAGGCTAGCCCCAAAGACAGCTTTCCCTTACCCCACATTGATATCCTTGTTGACAAACCTGCCCAACATGCACTACTGTCATTCATGGACGGATTTTCGGGTTACAACCAGATCCGAATGGCTGTAGAAGATCAGGAAAAAACATCCTTTATTACGCAGTGGGGAACCTTTTGTTACGTGAACATGCCCTTTGGCTTGAAAAATGCCGGAGCCACGTATCAAAGGGCTGCCACTACATTATTGCATGATATGATTCACAAGGAAGTGGAGGTATATGTAGACGACATGATCGTCAAAGCTGCCCAACGGGAGGACCACTTGATAAACCTGAGAAAGTTCTTTGATCGGATGCGGAAGTACCAATGAAGCTAAACCCCGAGAAATGTACATTCGGAGTGACCGGGGGAAAGCTTTTGGGCTTCATGATCACTACCGAGGAATCGAGGTAGACCCAGAAAAGATAAAGGCCATTCAAGAAATGCCTCCTCCGAAGACGAAAAAGAATCAGGGTTTCTTAGGCAGAGTCCATACATCAGAAGATTCATCATGCACTAACGAGACCTGTGACCTATCTTCCGTCTGTTGAAGAAAGACGTCTAAGTCTGGAATGAACAGTGTCAGGAAGCCTTTGAGAAGATCAAAACCTATTTGCAAACCCGCCCGTCTTGGTACCGCCCCAGGAGGGTAAGCCAATGATTCTTTACCTGACAGCTCGGGAAACATCCATGGGCGCCATGCTAGCCCAGGAACAAGGATCCCCACCGCGTGAAAAGTCGATCTACCATATCAGCAAGAAATGGGTCGATGCGAAACACGATACTCTGACATCCACAAATTCTGTGCTGCTTTGGTCTGGGCTACGAAGAAGCTAAGGCACTACTTGTTAGGGCAAGAGGTTCATCTGATTGCACGCATGAACCCTATAAAGTACCTTCTGGAAAACCAATTCTTGACGGCCGCTTATCCAGATGGTCCCTATTATTGTCTGAATTCGATATCACTTTCAAAATTCAGAAATCAATCAAAGGGAGTGCCATAGCCGAACACTAGCAGAATGCCCAGTAGCGTCCGAGTTCTTGGCAATGACGATTTCCCGGAACAAATCATGACATTACGAAAACTGCTGGAGGTTATACTTTGATGGTGCCGTCAACCATAAGGGTAAAGGGGCGGGATCTTGTTGATCCACCCTGAAGGGGATCTACTTCCAGCTGCTGTAAAAATCAATTATCCGGTCACTAACAACATGGCAGAATACGAAGCCTGCATCCTGGGACTTGAAATGGCATTAGAATTGCAAGTGGAGGAGTTAGAGGTTTTGGCGATTCTAATCTCGTTATTTCGCAAGTCAATCAGACTTGGGAGATCGAGAAGAACGATTGATCCCCTACCATGACTACCTTTCATACTTGATCACCTGCTTTCGAAATGTGACCTTCAAGCACGTGAACCGGAGCCAGAACATCTTTGCTGACTCTTTAGCCTCCTTGGCTTCAGTAGTCCAGGTACCAACCGGTTCACTATACTTCCCCTTGTGGATAACCATGACTAATACACCCTCGTTTGAGATTGGAGCCATCGAGACAGGGGAAGTCGAGGATGAGTGGTTTGTGGACATGAGAATTTCCTTAGAAGAGGAGAGTATCCGCCAGAAGCCACTAAGCAGACCGCATGCACTAAGAAGAATGTCAAATCAGTATGTGTCTGGAACCAGGGTCTACAAGAGAATGCCGAATGGATCCAACACTTGTGTGTGACCCGAAAAGAGGCTGATAAGATCGTCGAGGACGTCCACGAGGGAGTATGGGACCCATGCTGGAGGACATTCCCTATCCCGAAAATCCTCAGGCTAGGGTACTACTGGACAACAATGGAAGCCGATTGTCACGAATTCGTGAAAAAGTGCGCCAAGTGTCAGACCCATGCTAACTTGCAACACCTGCCTCCTCTACCCCTAACAGCCATGGCGGCTCCTTGGCCGTTCTCTATATGGGGAATCGACATCATCGGAGAAATCCACCCCAAAGCTTCAAATGGACACCGCTACATCCTTGTAGCGATAGATTATTTCAGCAAATGGGTAGAGGCACGGTCGTTTGCGAACATCGGATCAAAGCAAGTTGCCCAGTTCATCGAGCGAGACGTCATATGCCGATACGGAGTTCCATTAGAGTTCGTATCAGACAACGGTCCCCAATTTGACGGAGACACTATCCGGGTCATGGAAAAATACGACATCCGTTACCACAGATCATCCCCATACAGACCTCAGACTAACGGAGCGGTCGAAGCCGCCAACAAAGCCGTAAAAAGCGCACTGGCAAAAATGGTTGAAACGTACAGAGATTGGCCGGAAAAGCTACACTATGCTCTCTGGGGTTACCGCACTACGTCAGAACTGCAACCGGAGCCACCCCGTACTCCTTGGTGTATGGGTCAGAATGTGTTTTGCCAATCGAGCTTGAAATTCCGACCCTTCGGGTCACTAACGAACTGAAAATTGTTGAAAGTGATTGGTTGCAACAGCGTTATGACAGTCTTGCTCTTCTTGATGAAAAGCGCCTACAGGCATTATATCACATCCAGGGTTATCAAAAGAGAATGGCTAGAGCGTTCAACAAAAGGGTCAAAGAACGAAACATCCAAGTGGGCGACCTCGTCCTAAAAGAGCTGAGAAAGGACTTGCCAGACCCACGAGGGAAGTTTAGACCGAACTGGGTGGGCCCTTATCTGGTCAAAGAAATAACCCCTCACGGCGCGGTATTACTGACAGATTTGGACGGAGAGGAATTTCAAAGTCTTGTCAATCTTGACCGGCTGAAACGATATTATGTCTGAACCGTCATAAAAATCCAAAAACACACGCATTCATCCAAAAATCAGAAAAAAAAATGCATCCACAAAAATGCATCAAAAAAAAACGCATCCACGCAAAAGTTATCATTATCATCTGCATTAGGTTTAGCTTAATTGCATTTGCATTTGCATATCCCTAGTGTCGAGGTGCATCTCGATCTTTAATTCTAGGAAAGTCAAATAAGTCATCAAAGGCCGCCGAATTCTTGTATCATTTTCCCCGAAGAAGTCTCGAAAAGATCTCTAACCTCCCGTGAGAGTTGAGTGCATGAGAGAAACACAGAGCGTGCAAGACCCAGAGCGCTTAATGCATTTTAAATTTCAAAACACCATGTGAGGGTCCTCCATCACGGAACCAAACATTGATGAGAAAAGCGTGTTACCATTCATGTCAAAATTTGGGAATAGTAGAGGAAACAATTATCTGTCGATAGGGATGACGAGGCACCTAGGATCGAAGAAAACCTCCACAAGGCCAAAAGCCCTATTGACCTTGAAAACGATCCCTTAGTGAACCCCGCTGAGCCTTTCATTGAGAATCTTTTCAAAAACAGCTCCACGATATACCACCCCACATCACGCAACCATTCACCCCCGCAAAAGAGGATAAAAGAGCTGGAGCCATGGTTCCTTCCCCACCTTTTAAAGCATGGAGGAAAGCTTGAAAGAGGTACCCAAAGAGGATGAAAGCAAGAGAAGCGGGACACAAAACGCTCAAAGTAATAAAGAGAGGAAATGAAAGTCTCACACCATTCGATATCTCCACACTTGATAAATAGACGAGACCAGAAACATCAAATACGAAGAAATGCAAATAGATTACTCAAAGAAAGTGCCAAATCAAAAACGAGAACACATGACAATCCGCACAAATGCGAAAAGAGTCCGAAATCACTCCATCCATGGCGAAGGTGAAGCATATCCTCCGTTGCACCAAAGCTACACAATCCTCAAACAAATCCTCCGGTCCCATATGACATACCCTGCAGCCCCGTTATAACCCATCGAAAGACCTCCGACTTAGAGATGGTATTTGCTTGATTCGAAAAGTACCAAATTTGAAACATGAAAGGCCACAACGCGTCCGATCTTGTCAATACAATCGTGCACAAACGAGTGTCAAAGAGATCAGGAAGGTAGAGAAAAAACGAGTGTTCATCACCCCGATTAAAGAAAGCCTAACTGACCTTAAGAAAGGAAATGGAGAGGTATAAGAAATCCCGAGAGACCTCCCTTGGGTAGATTTTCCAAGAAAGAAGTGACTCAGAAATGACTAATCTGACTTAACTAGAGTTCTTGGCTGAGCTCACCTTGACACAACATCCTCGTTGCATTCAATCATATCCAATTCAAAAAATGCATGTAGAATAGATTTGCATCCATCGGTTCGGACATAATATCCTACACCACGGAAAGAGAAAAATGAGTATGCTCTTTTAGAAGGGGGCAGCCACAGCATAGAGCCTGTCTCCTTCACCAACCGGCACGACAACAATTCTCCGAGACCACACAACCGTCAAAACAAAGGACCAAAAGTCTTCGGGCGCTGTTCAAGGAAAATGCCCCGCAAGACATCCCCCCTCACCGCCAAATTCCTCACTCGCCAAAATACATGAACTACGTAAGGTCTGATCTCAACAGGGAGTTGAGTACGTAGGCAACCCTCTCAGGGTGCGACCCCGTCCCAAACAGAACCCCTCCTCCCCTCGGACCACAAGGCCGTCGCCATCACTCTATGAAGAAATTCGCCTCAATCGAGAGGATCATCTCGGGGCTAAACCGGAGCCCTCAAACCGTATCGAATCCAAACTCATCAACCATCCCAGAGTCGTTGCTCACAAGGGATTCACATATCATACCGGAGCCCTCAAACCGTATCGAATCCAAACTCATCAACCATCCCAGAGTCGTTGCTCACAAGGGAGCCATAGATCAGACTGGAGCCATCCGATCATACCGGAGCCCTCAGATCATATCGAACCCGAACCCCATCAACCATCCTAGAGTCGTTGCTCACAAGGGAGTTGCGTATCAAACCGGAGCCATCTCAAACTCTGGAGCCAAAAGTCATACCGAATCCCGAAACCATAGTGCACATCGGGCCAAGACTACAAAAAACGAAACCAAAACAAAAGTCCCACACTGACCAAGTCAAAGGCGACATCGACCGAAAGCATTAGACCATCACATCCCTCACGGAAGCAACCAAAAGCAGCAAATCATGGACCAATCCGCAGCTAGAATCACTTCAATCAACCAACGAGTTTCGTACTTTCAATTGCATTCTAGGCCCGTCATAAGTCCTAGAGCTAGACACCGAGTTCTAGTTGAGGCCCGTCATTAGTCCTCATGCATAACCCTTATACCGATTGTATTCTAGGCCCGTCATTAGTCCTAGAGCTAGACACCGAGTTCTAGTTGAGGCCCGTCATTAGTCCTCATACATTTCGAAGATGCATTCTAGGCCCGTCATAAGTCCTAGAGCTAGACACCGAGTTCTAGTTGAGGCCCGTCATTAGTCCTCATGCATAACCCTTATACCGATTGTATTCTAGGCCCGTCATTAGTCCTAGAGCTAGACACCGAGTTCTAGTTGAGGCCCGTCATTAGTCCTCATACATTTCGAAGATGCATTCTAGGCCCGTCATAAGTCCTAGAGCTAGACACCGAGTTCTAGTTGAGGCCCGTCATTAGTCCTCATGCATAACCCATATACCGATTGTATTCTAGGCCCGTCATTAGTCCTAGAGCTAGACACCGAGTTCTAGTTGAGGCCCGTCATTAGTCCTCATACATTTCGAAGATGCATTCTAGGCCCGTCATAAGTCCTAGAGCTAGACACCGAGTTCTAGTTGAGGCCCGTCATTAGTCCTCATGCATAACCCATATACCGATTGTATTCTAGGCCCGTCATTAGTCCTAGAGCTAGACACCGAGATCTAGTTGAGGCCCGTCATTAGTCCTCATACATTTCGAAGATGCATTCTAGGCCCGTCATAAGTCCTAGAGCTAGACACCGAGTTCTAGTTGAGGCCCGTCATTAGTCCTCATGCATAGGTTGATTGATCGTATTCTAGGCCCGTCATTAGTCCTAGAGCTAGACACCGAGATCTAGTTGAGGCCCGTCATTAGTCCTCATACCATCAATCACCGCAATCTGGGGCCCGTCATAAGTCCCCGTGCACCCGCGCCCATAAGAGCAAATCATATGCCATGGTGAGAATTTTTGGCGCCCCGTCAACCTTGATCCAATTCTGCAAGCCTTCTATTGCAGAATTGAATCAAGGGGAGCCATCTGTAGACACCAAAAATTCTCACCCATCTCGTTTTGAAACAAATATACAAAAATAAGCATGCTTCTAGAAACGAGGCGGTCGCCCCCGTTTTCGACCAAAGGAATTTCTTTTTTACCGACATTTTAAACCTCACATTCCTATGGAAAAGGAGCACGAGCTTTTGTTGAAACCTGTTTTTAACTGACTTATTTTCGTATACATATTTTGTCGTTTTTTAAAAAAACGTTCCACGGAAGTCATTTCCTTTGTTTTGCCCTGACTCGTAACATAACATTTGTCTGATTTCCTCGCATCTGTATACCGAATGCAATCATAGCTCAGTTGGTCAGGGTATTCAGGGAGGAAACGGATGGTCCGAGTTTCGAAAAAACTCGTGGAGGTGTTTTTTCCTTATGCTAAACTCGCATTTTTCTTTTCCCTTCCTTCAGTAGTAAAATCCGTCCAGCATCCCCGCAGCGGCCCGGACCAAGTCCAATTTAATTCCTTACTAGGCCCACAACCTTGCTAAAAAAGAACCCTAGGTGCCAATGTCTCGACCCACCCACATTCTTCATTAATAACATAAAAAACCCTACAGTAGAGGCAGGTTTTGGAAGGAGACTCAGCAGACACTAATCCCCGATTTTCATTCTCCCGTTGTCATCCTTCGTTCTCCATTTTTCGAAACTGGAGACTACGAACCAGAAATCCCTTTCGTCTCCCTCTTTCTTCTCATTCGAGTTACCGCGAAGAAACACCACTCTCCAGCGCTCACACCATCACCGTCCTTCATCGAGGCTTCACTACCCCAACCATCATTTCTTTCGTTTGATTCTAAGCACAGAGTAAGTGGTATCGATCTCTCCATGCAAGTGTGTTATCTCCTCTTCACAATTGTCTTGCTTCATACGTTTTCGGTTTCAAACTTCTCACGAGGTCTTCCTCAACGGTTTATTCCCTTCATCTTCCTTCTCGCATTTGGTTCGCGTTGCTTGTTTCGTTTCGTCCAGAGAATCGTTTTGGGTTCTTGCAATCCCTTATCCCCTTTCGTTTTGTTGAAATCTCGAACCAGAGCTGTAAACTCCGTTTGCATGCCTTTGGTCCAGAGATGTGTATAAACAACCTACACTCAGAACTGCGGGTTCTAGTTGTCGGCCGTTCTCGTTCTGTTTGCATATCTCTCACCTTATCTTATTTTTCTCTGTACATTCGGATGAATACCCGGCCTGGTATGGACCCAGAAGTCCACGAACACGGCATATGTAGATATAAATTTTGTTAGTGTTCTGCTCACTTCGGCACTTCTATTTCATCACCGGTACCTTTATATTGCTCCGATTAGGTGATTCTTTTTAGTGCCGCTTGTTCTGCATACGTATAGTAGTGGCTCAGTATACTTCCCTCTTCTTTTATATCTTGTTCACATCGCTAACAACCGATTATGTTGCGAAACTGGTCCATCTCCAGTCTGGAAGTTTTCTTGTCTGTATGCCACTGTAGGTGAAAATCGCAGTTGATAATGGATTGGTCTTTCCAGTCATGAATTTGGTTCTTCCTAGTCTACTTTACGATCGGTTTACTCAACAGTCCGCCGTGCGGCCAAAAGGGTGCCCAAGTGCAGCTCGTTCTCTTCTCTGCTCATGATAATGCTTCTGTTATGCGTTTTATTCTCCATTATCCCTGGGTTTGTTTAATGGTTGAGCAGGAGAAATCTGTTCCCAACCCTCAAGGTGTACGCTCATTCCCGCTCTGAGCAGAGAAACCCAATCTCACTCCTCAAAGCTTTGTACATTCTGTCTAACTTTCTTCATTTTTCTGTTAATCAAAAGGGTATAGGCTCTAACCTACTCGTCTCTGTTCATGGGTTTGATTTTGCAGGGAATTTAGTCTTCGTTTCCCTGGTACCATTTCTTAAAACCGAAATGTTCTAGTGTTTTGTTGTATGACGGTGTGCATCTGTAAAAGCGTGGTGATGTTTATTCCTGGTTATTGCTTGAACATACTGGTGCTTTGATGTTAATGTTTTGGTCATCCTTGTGAACGTGTTTGAGTTACAGACTTCTGATGTTTCTGGTTTTGCTTTGGTTTTGGCCTAACTTAGCACTTATCTTAGTTTATGAAATTCAGTTGTCAAATCTGAACAAGAAATATCAAACTGATGTGTTGTTGGTTCACGGACAGGATTTTAGGAATTAGGATTAGTTTGGTATTTGATTGCCTCTAAAAAATGTGCACACGGTAAATGGGGATGGGTAAATAACAGAGTAAATTAGCAACCCTTCTTAGGATCCATAATGTCTGTTAGTTTTTTCTTTAGGACAAGATTGATTAGTCCGGGTTAAGGGGTGTTTTATTTAGTTATTCATTTCAGGGATCATTTCCACTTCTTGCACATAGTTTTCTTTTCTGTATACTTGTTTCTCTCTGATTTTTTTCTCGCTTGCAACCTGTATTGATCACTGAAAGATAAGTAATAGGGAGAGGTAAACAATGAATTAGGAACCCCACATTTAGGATCCTCATCTCTGTTAGTTTGTGTTAAGACAAGGTCTGTTTAGCAGTGATTAAGTAGTATTTGGTATTAATCTGTCAGCCATCTCCTAGTTTAATTCTTTATTTTTGCTGTATATAGCCTGTCCTCTGTATCTTACGCTTTCAGACTCTTTCTCTTATTTGTAACCTTGTGTGTGGCCATTGAAAGATAATAAGTGGTGTGTATTAACTGATTAGCAACCCATACATAAGGATTCACTTTATCGTTGCTTTATTTGAGGGTTCAAGGATTAATTAAATCGTTTTATCTTTTGGTTTACCCTCGCATATATATATTTCGATAACCCCTGAGATTCAATCTGGGCATGTTGATTTATGATTGGCTTTTGAAATTCATGCGCATATGTATATGGGCTCATGTGGCTTCATCGCATTTCATGCCCGCACTTTCGTTTATTTCGATGGCTTATTTGTTTGGGCTCGATTCTGTTTGGGCTGGTATAAACATTGGCCCAAAATCTTGTTTATTTCGGATTCAGCCCAAACTAGCCAAATCGGGCTAGAACAGTGGACCCTAGACAGCCCATTAGGATGACCTCTGTTGGTGGACTTTGAGGCCCACTCTAGAAGAGCTTTTAGGATCAAGGGATGTCTCACTCAAACGGGCCGTAGAGTCCGGACGGTGGGAACAGCCCTTTCTGTTTTAAGACTTTCCAAACCATCCTTCATTAAGATAAAAATTGTACATCCAGTTGGGTCCAAAAAAAAAGAGTACATGAGTCATCAAATTCAAATTCTCCTTTTGATTAGGATCTGGCCCATCTTTTCAAAGTTTTCTATCCAATGGAAATTCAAATTGTCTCTTTTTTTTTATTTATTTATTTAGTATCATCAAACTTTTCCTTCTTTTGACTTTGAGTCAACAAAAAAAAAAACTCTCTCTGATTTCGTCAAGTTGGCCAATTGCCTTGCTTCAGCCCCAGACTCAAAGCGGCCCACTACTTCCCAAACCCGGCCACCACTCCTCAGCCCAGGCCCTATACTCCCTTCAGCCCGAAGTTCGGCCCATGACTCATTCGGCCCAATACCAAATACCAAAGCCCACCATCAACCCAAAACCGAGCCCAACTCAAAGCCCGGCCCACTACTACCCAAACCCCGGCCCACAAAGCCCAAGCCCAAAAGTTCTCGGCCCACAATCCAGCCCAAAACCCGTATACAAGCCCACGGCCCACAACCAAAAAAAAACCGGCCCCAAGTCCACTTGGCCCATGACCACTCGGCCCAAGCCATCTCGGCCCAAGTCTAATGCCTGGCCCAATTGCCTTGACCCGGCCATTAAGTCCAATCCAAACTTGAAGTCAAAACCATCTCGGCCCGAACCCAAACTCGTGGCCCAAAACTCGAAATCCATGACCCAAGCTCTAAACCCACGACCCAATCACATATCGACCCGTCCCAATTACATATCGACCGGCCTAAGCCATCTCGGGCCCAAATATCCAAACCTAGCCCGAAGCCCATGATCCAAGCCCAATGCCCACACTTGGCCCAAGACCACTCTCGGCCCAAATATCCAAACTTGACCCGAAGCCCATGATCCAAGCCCAAATGCCCACACTTGGCCCAAGACCACTCCGCCCAAATATCCAAACTTGACCCAAGCCCATAATCCAAGCCCAAAGCCCTCGGCCCACAATCCAGCCCAAAAGCCTACATCCCACAAAGCCCAAGCCCAAAGTCCTCGGCCCACAATCCAGCCCAAAAGCCCACATCCTACAACCCAAGCCCAAAAGTCCTCGGCCCAAATCCAGCCCAAAACCCACAATCCAAGCCCAAAGCCCTCGGCCCACAATCCAGCCCAAACCCACAATCCAAGCCCAAAGTCCGGCCCAAGTTCATGTCCCCGGCCCAAATTCATAACCCCGGCCCAAGTTCATACCCCGGCCCAAGTTCATAACCCCGGCCCAAGTTATAAACCCCGGCCCAAGTTCATAAACTCGGTCCATTACCCAAGCCCAAACCAAAATCAGGTCTAAGACCCAGCCCAAAAGTCCAAACCAATGCACATTAAGCCATTCGGCCCAAAAACCAATGATTGGTCCAAACCCACAAAAATCAAATCAAACCCACAAAAATCAAACCAAACCCACAAAAATCAAACCAAACCCACAAAAATCAAACCAAACCCACAAAAATCGAGCCAAGTCCACAAGAATCAAACTTGGACCCGAACTTTGACCTTGACCCGAACTTTAACTTGGACCCGAGCTTTGACCTTGACCCAAACTTTGACCTGGACCCAAACTTTGACCTTAACCCGAACTTTGACCTTTGACCCAAAACCTTGACCTAGCCTGACTTTGACCCAACCCGAACTTCATTCCAATCCAAACCCAATTCATTCAAACCAAATTCAATTCAAACCCAAATTCATTTAATCCAATCCACACTCAGCTTGTAAATTTCATTCAAATTCCCAAAACCAAAAAAAAAGAATTTCAAACCATCATTTTATTCAAAAAGAAACCTTTTGTGAAATTTTTAAAGGAAAAACTATTCTCACACCACAGAAAACTCTTCTCAAACGCAGATAGTTCTTCTCACGTATACAGAAAGTTTCTCCTAAAAACATTTCTCAAAACCAGTGTTTCTTCACCGAGGATTCCGAACAAGCTTTCAAAAATTTTCCAACTCAGTTTTCAAACTCAAAATTAAACTGTTTTCGGGGAACATGGGATGTCCAACATCTTCAAAGAACGTTTCTCCCCAGTTAGGCATCACTTGTCTCCCTTCCAAAATAAAAATCCGAGGCGGGGCACTGGGGTCATAATCTCCCTTGTCGCAGTCTGGATCTCTTTAGGCGGGGCATGAGGGTGAAACCTCCCCTAATTGCAGCCTAGATTTTACAAGGCGGGGTGCTAGGGAAGTAAACGACCTTCCTAGTTGCAGCCAGGATTTTAGAATCGTCTAACTCCCTTCCGCTCGATTTCAATGTTTTCAGTTTTTAATTTTTTAAAAACCGGGAGTTAGAGACGTTATTAGGTTCGACCGAGAACATCTCATTCATGGTGTTTATCTCTGAATCCTATTTTTCGACATATAAATTCAATGCCCCATCTTTCGAGCCTTGGCACTTACCATCAATTAAGTGTCAGGTCCGAGGGGGTACATAGGGTAATCCCTCGGGATTATCCGCCCTTTTCACAAAAAAATGATTTTTCCAGTTTTAAAACTTTAAGAGAGACAATTCTGAATACCCCAATCCAACATCTCCTTTAGAGCTTTAGGACCCATAAACACTTCCCAATCCTCCTTTCAACCAACTCTAAGTCACATAGGACTTCCAATTCTTGAAGACTCCCAGAAACCTGAAACATCTCCAAACCCGAATACTCGCAAACCAAATATCCTCCTCCATACTCAATCATCCTCAAAACCCGAATTCCTCTTCAACCCATTCGATTTCCCAAAACACCTCAAGAACCTGACCATTTCAAAATCCAAACACAATTAAAACCCCTCACAATCCAGCCAGACCAACTCCAATACCGGCCTCATCCTCGCCCTTCGCTCAATCCTATCCTTTGGTTTTTAAATGAATCTCTCCAAAAAGGTTTTGAAAGAAGGAAATCCTGACAATTGGAGACCGAGATTCCTCGGGCACCAATCCGAAGTCGTGGTCATTGCCGCTTCCAAGGGGTGTAACCCAGTGCGAACCCACCAGAATCTCTAGTATGATCAGATAAGTCCTATCCATAGGCAATAAATCATCAGAGTCAATTAACGGTTCTTAGAACCCTTCTCCTCCCTTCCTAGTTCCTTAGGTCAAACTAGGTGGCGACTCTAGTCAACTCCGCCTTATAGAGGCATAAGTCCGCGTGGAGCCCATCGAGAGCGGGTGTAGTGCACACTTGCACTCCCCTTTATGCTTTCTGGGAAAGACGGACGATTTAGTAGGTATTTGAGGGATGCCAATTATAACGGGTTTTCACCCTCCACAGAATGGCATTATTTCAGGATCTAGACTTCTCAGCCAGATCATATCTAGATATACCCCCCCTCATACCGAAAAATCACCCTCCACACCTGTGGCTGCTTCTTTACATGGGGTTGGCAAATCCGCGTAATTCTGTTCGAAAAAGACGACGGCATGTAATTTTTTCTATTGGGTATTTTTATGAAATTGTTCCTTAAAAATGATGCCCTCATAGAATTCAATTATATTATGATAAAAAATTAGAAAATAAAAATAGATAACATGTGGCCCCTTATAACACTTCATATAAAATACACTTAGGCACTTTATAATTTTCTCATGACAATATAGTAAAAAGAGATTAAATACAAAATTGGTTCCCTAATATTTGGTGGCCCTGTTCGATAGAGCCACTTGAACGGGCCATGAGTGATGAGTCGGGCATTCCAGGACACACCATTGTAGTAGTATTGTAAAGGTTGTACCAAGAGATTTAAACAGATCAAGACATATTTTAAGCGTCCAACAGTCAAATTGACTGACATACTAAACATGGATATTGGCAACTACTAATCCAGAGTTGATTATTATTAATGAATTGTCAGCCAAGGGATCATATTTAGTACTGGCAGAGGGCAACAATCGAAGAGACAGGCCACAGGGGTGCACGCGAAGCAGACGTACAGTGTTACATGGGTATCTGTATGATGCGTGAAACGTGACTAAATTATATACTTTGGTATGACCTCAGAGTGTATTTGTAGAACTGGATGTTGAAAAAACTCGAATACAAGTCAGGTTTCCAGATGGTGTGGTGAAAAAAAAAAACACTCCAAACTATTACTACGTTGTCTGTTGTCATTACATCAGTGAATACCGGAAAAAAAATAACGCTATGACTAGTACAAACACTATCTTCACATAACCATCATTCGTCGTCTCACGCTCAGCCAATCTTGTCTTTTGTATCTCCTCGAGCTTGTTAAGTAGACATGCATTTTGATTCTTCAATTCAAATAGCATAGTTTCGATATCACCAGCGGAAGAAGAAGCTCTTGATGAGGCATGAATTGGTGATGAAGAGACGGGTGGGAAGACGTCCCTCCACCATACAAAAAATTTGCACTTATTATTGGCACAGTTGAAATACGGCTTCTCATAGTTTCTAACATTACGGGTAACATGCAACTGTGCACTCAAATTGCAGTGGCATTTCAAATCCTTGGTAGGGGTTGTGTTGAAATTGTGCCCACTACATGACGACATTCTGCATGGAAAATCAAACAGAAACGCAAACTTAAGTATATCATGACAAGTGAGCTCAGATTGGTGCATATGGCCATCGTCATTGCTACAAAAAGTGGTTAAAATTGTTTACATGTCGTATCTATGGAGCAACCCTATCATAAACCGCTTCAACGCATTCAAGCGGAGCAATTACATGAACGGCGGCTTCTACACGGATAAGTACACATAAAGTCAAAACCACACATAAAAGGCCATTTAGCAAAACAACACCATTGATAAACATATTCAGAACTTGCATACAGAACCAATAGCTGCTTCGTATAACAGAAGCAGATGACAGATGAATATTTCAATCTATTTCAGCCAGACAAAAAGCGTATAACGACAAATGTTCCGGTAAGCAGCAGATATTCCAGGTAGCTTGTGGATACAGCAGGTTTTGATAAGTTTCCCAAACAATTTTTTGTTCCCATAAACAGATACCGTAATATAGAACGTGAATAAAACAGGGGAGGAGAGCCGACCATCAACAGAGCAACGACGTGACATAATCGCCAGGGAAATTGCCAAATCCCAGAACCCTTATTCCAGGGTCTTGGACTGTCCATAAAAATTTCCCCAAATGTAGTTCATGACCTCAATAAACCGGATAAACGGGACTAAATCGCGTGCGAACCCTGAAAACGCAGACAAGGGTAGAAATCCCTACATTCATAACCACACAGAATCGTTTAGGAAGACTGACTTGAAAAACCAGAACCCTAAATCGGGTACAGATTACAGCGGCGATACTGGGATTCAAAGGCGAAAAAAAATCAAGTTTCGAACCCTAGATTGACGACAGAATAGAGCAGCGACAACAGCGCCGTGGATCGTTGCAATGGAAATCATGTTTTTCGTTACCTTAGACACACGGTCGAGATAGATTAGGGATCCGAACCAACAAAGACGAAGCTATCGACAGTGAGGAATAGGAACTAGGAAGAGTATCGAATAAGTGAACCCATTTACTGCAGTCAACATATTGAGAGGGGTAAATAACATGTCTCTTTGGTCAAGGGAGGTCAATAGGTCAACATTCGTGATATTTATTATTTGGAAAATTTCACCCGAGGTTTAAGTGAATTTTACGAGATACCTCGAGGTTTCATTTTTATTACACTTTTGTATGACCACAAAGTAGCTTTCTATGACTAGATGTTGATACACTTCGACTATAAGTCAAGCATGGAGAGGGTTAGGCAAAATATTAGATTTCGGGTAGCTGCATCACATGACGGGAAAGTAGCTCATCACTGTCCGGTCAGGTAGCTGTAGACAGTATATAGAATTCTGTATGTCGGCCCAAAAAACTGGAACTGATGAGTGACACGTGACTAGATCATGCTTTGGTGTGACCAGAGAGTACATTATTATGATAGGAGGGTGGAAGACCTCCGCTTTTACTCATGTATTAAAAGCTTGAGAGAGTAGTAGTTATCCTATACGACAAATCATTTTTTAAAACTCGTTGGGGGTATCATATCAGTGGTAAAAAATGTAAAAGCAAATAATTCACACTTTGGTACGACCACATAGTAGATTTTTATGAGTACATGGTCATACAAGAATGATACGAATCACTGAAGAATCGGAGTCTAATTAAAAAAAAGACTTTGGTTCTTATGAATCTATCATTGATGAGTAACGCATTATCATCAATTATCATTACTTATGCGATTAATGAAGATGCATGATAATTAATTACTTTTAAATTTTATAATGTAATATTTGGGATATATTTAAATTAATTGTCTTGTATATAAGTTTGTTAATACTTTTTTATACGTACGCCGCTTATTAAATAATGACTAACCGTTTTATTTTCATTGCAGCATATTCTTTCGGGTCACGATGGATATATTTATTCGAGTCACAATGGATTTGGTCTGGGTTTGGTTCGGTTGGTTTTCAGTGGATAAGCGACCTTGTTAGTGGTACAAATCGTTCATCCGGTGTACATAAATCAGTTGCTTCGAATGGAGGAGTTGGCCAAGGTAAGAAATTTCTGTCCTCCACGTTTTAGTTTATAGTGAAAATGAAGGTATTCATTACCTTGAATTGCTTAATGTACTTGCTGCCCTTGAATTGAATTGCTGGTGTTTGGTGTGATTGTTGTTGTTATTTTCAATGCTGTTGCTGCTTCACTGCTGCTTCATTGTCTAATACATTCTGCTTCACTGCTTCAGTGATGTCATTTCTTGTCAGCTACTAGTATTTGCCATACAGTAGTCTTTCTTTACTTCTTGAAGATAAACAAGTTTTTTTTTCCAATCATTTCTTGTTTTCTTTTCCAAATGAAGAAAGCTAATCCTGTATCTTTTACCTGCACGATGCTTATACAAGTGTAGTAGGAAACTGTTGTGGTCTTTCCAATATAAAGTTGATGTTGTTGTTGCTCCATTGTCTAACCCTGTATCGTCAGTTTCCTCAATTAAGTTGTTGCTGCTTATATAAGTGATGCTGCTTCATTGTCTAACCCCTTGTTGTACTTAAGTTGGTGCTGCTTGTAGTTATTTCCGTTGGTTGGGTTTCTCCTTTTGACAACACAGGGGCTGCTGGTTGGTCTTAGTTGCGCGCTTGGGGTGCTCATTCATGCAACTTTTGCGGTGGAATTGAATATTGAAAAAGATCGTCTGCTGCTCTGATATATTTTTTTTTTTTGAGAAATTAACATTTTCAGCATCAGAAATCACTTAGCTGCATGTTGGGTTGCTCATTCTTTCCATTTCATCACTTCAGCCATGTCTCTGTCATTTGTAGGGACAACTTCATCACTAGCACTGCTCCAACCATTTTGAAAATGATGGCGCAGGATTTTACAAATTAACCTCATTTTCCATGCTGTATTGATTGTCTGCCTCTTACAGTTGCTACTGTTTTTAAGTTGTTTGTTGCTGTTATTCAGTATGAAGTTGCTGCTACACTTTAAGTTGCTTGCTGCTGCTGCTCTAAATTTTTTCATTATTCTTCTGATTGCATAACTATGTACTCATTTGCTAAAGTGTTTGCAAAGAACATTGAAGGTTCTTGACAGACAAAACTTTTGGGGTAGTTGGATGAAGCGAGGCTGGACAATTCTCCATTTTATGATGGAATCAATTAGTTTTAGATTTCAGATTATGCTAGATATTCTGTAAGGCATGGTACTTTTATATTTTTAATCTAGTTAGAGTATAAGGGTTTTTCAATATACTTTAAACATCAAAGTTAATATGTAGACTATTCCTCTGTTTTCATGCTTTAGTAGCAGATGTTCATTTTGTTAAAAAATTTAACTGTAATGAAGAAGTTGAAACATGTTTTGAGCAGACATTTTAAATACGTGATGTGTCTGATGTAAAATATTAAAATAAGTCATTTAAAGCGACAGGAGCAGCAGCAAATTATAAAAATAAGTTGTCTGATGAGGAGTCTCCCTTTAATTATCATTCTCACCCACTCTTCTATGCATGTAAGGAATCCTGATAGTCAATTAATCAGGCAAATGTTATTTTACCCCTACATCCAGTGACAAGGTGGCTGATAGATAATCCCGAGTATGACTTAGGTGGGATCCTGGTTTTGGTGAGATTCTTTGCCAAATCGAGATCATATTACAAAGGCCTGATGGCCCCTTGGTTGGACCAACAAAAAAAGAAGGTAAAAACTGATAGTCAAGTTTTACCACCATCTTGTCATGAAAATCTAATAAGCGGTCATGCAAAATTATGATCAACTCACGAAATTTGCATACATCGGGTCTGTATTTCTTTGGCAAACATATAAAATTCTATACCCCTGTATAAGGCTACCCCACCGAACCACATTAACCTACTTGCCCGTCCTGTGATGCACGTACCCGAAACATCCTCCAGAGCCATGTTTTGAGCAGACATTTTAATTGCATGATGTGTGTGATGTAAAATATTAAAATTAGTCATTTAAAGCAACAGTAGCAGCAGCAAATTATAAAAATAAGTTGTCCCATGATGTGATCGACGTAAATGGGAATTGCTGATTTGGGGATGAGTCAACTGCATGTGACTGGTTATGTAAGTATGTATCAAAATTATAATATTATTTCTAATATATCGCTGTCTTGGAATATTGTTTGAGTCTTCAAAAATAACCAAACCGAACCGAAAACATTTACCCCAATTGCCACACGTAGTTCAACGTCGGTTTGGCCTACTTTGCGGGTGTTAACTTGCGGACTAAATTAGAATACAAATGTAGTTTAAAGTTCAAGTTTCAAATCATAATGTTTGGATATAATAAGGGAATGGGAAAACGAGGAGAATGAGAAAGGGAATGGGAAAATATGTATGCTGTTTGGTTATGTATAGGGAAGGGAATAAAAAATACTATAAGAAAATCTTTAAATTTTTACATTTTTATTAATAACTACAAATGTGCATTAAATTAAAAATTATTAAATAATTTGGTAATCCGTAATTATGTTTAAGATACTATAACACTTTAAAAATAATTTAACATATTAATCAGGACCACACCAAAAATAATTTATCAATGACAAATTAGTTTTTTTTATTTGGAAATTTAATTGACAATTTAGTTATATATTATATCAAATTTACGGAAGAAAGAACAAATAATTATATTAACAACATCATTATTTCACAAAAGAAAAAACAGCATCATCACATGCGCTAGCCTTAGGGTAGGGGAAAAAACATTGGGTAGTCATTCCCGTAAGTATAGCACCGGAATGAAAATGTAATGACGCGGGGGAATACTGGGGAATGAATTCCCTTACCAGAGTGTATTTTCTATTCAAACAATTGAAGGGAAGGGAGCGAGTCCCATTTTTCTTTTCCCTTCCCTTCATATTCCCTATGAAACAAACAGTGTAGCAGCATATTGCCAAGGGGAAACATTCGAAGGGAAACAAACAGAAAAAAACTATCTAAAACCACTGCTTGCAGACTACCTACCACTCATCATCTTCCTTGTAAGTTGCACTCTCAACCGATTCTAAATCAGAAGGACTCACTTCTATGCCACTGCGCGGCTTTATTTCCTTTCTTGTTGAGGGGGCGAACATACACCAATCTGCAAACTCCCGCCGCCCTGGTGGTGTGAACCTTGATCGGTAGTAGCCAAACTGGTACCGAGTGCAGAGGGCATCTTCAAAGGTAAGATCGTCAGATTGGAAACTTCCATTGGAACCGTGCATGGAGTCACACTTCTCGGGAGATTTAGTAGGGGAATGAGGTGAAGAATCATCCAACACGATCAGTGGTATATTACCAATGTACTCCCTTTCAGTATGGGGTGTGGTTTCCAAATCGACAACCTTGATAGGGCGTGTATTGTTTTTTTTATCCATTACGTTCAGTGCGGCCGGAGCAGAGGAGAAGAAAGGTGAAAAAGGGTTTAACTTGAGAATGGAAAAAGGGGATGTGGGTTAATTCGGTGGTACATCCTGATCAGTGGTGGACTGCCATTTAAAAACAACTGTCCCAGGTGTACCGTTTACAGGGGAGTTGGAAGGCCAAAAGTTAGCAGGGAGGCATTTAATGGATATCCACAATTGTCAGTTGCAATAAGATGATTGAACTAATTGGTTGGAACTTGGAACAATTACTTAAGGGAGTAGGAGCGATGAAGGTTGAGAGTTAAAAAAGAAAGAAAAAAACTCAAACCGGCGGATGGAGGAAGCGTGTGCTGAAGAAGAAACAGCGAAGCATGCACGCTTTTGTCAGAGAGAATACTGAGAGACATAGACTATAACCTACAGCTATGAATTAAGGGTGAATTAGGAAAAAAGAGGGTAAAAAATAACAAAACGTCTTATAAATTAAATAACTGTACATTGGCTAAAACGACTTATGAAAAAAACAGGAGGGAGTACTGATTTGTGTGCTTCATCTAAGCAGTAGACCCAACCAGAGATGCGTATTACACAATATTATAAATAAATGAGAACATTCCCCAACACTGAGCGCCATCGTGCATTATATTGCAGTACTGTAAAAGGATTCAAACCCATCTACACCCATCTAGAAGACAGAAGCAGCACAGCGTATTCCAAAACCATGGCATCCTAGAATATCTTCAGTCCAAATCTATTCTCTATAACAAAACCATGAGATGATGGATAGTATCACAAGATACCTAGAAAAAAGCCTAACAGAAAACAAAAAATGTGAACCCAACCAGCAGCAAACCAGATTCGATTTACCATTCCTCACCAGCCAAAGAAAACTTCCTTCATACTCGCTAGTTAATATCCATGGTATTACACATCACAATCTATGAAGTTCGAAAGAATGATGGTAATCAAATAAGATGTCAACAGAGGGTATAAACCAAGATCAAACAACACATGTCTGCATAAGAACTGCTGTGACAGATTGTTTGTGCTCAGCTGAATTCAGACCAGACAACATACATATTTCAGTTTATAAACAGAGTTTAAGAGTGATGAAAAACTGAAGTAATAAAGACTCCTTTATCAGCAGCAGTAGCAGCTAAACACACGTATTGTTTTTGAGTGATAACAAACTGAAGTGATAAAGAGTAGATTCATATATCACCCTGAAGTAATAAAAACTAAACTGCTGTGACAGATTGTTTATACTCAGCAAATTGTAATAAAAACTGAACTGTTGTGACAGATTGTTTAAACATCAAGAAAAGATCAATGAAGAAACTTACCAACAGCGCTGTCAGTAAAGGCAAGTTCTGAAACAGAGGGAAGTAACTAAGCAAGTAGAGAGCAAAAGTTCAGACAAATGGGTGGAGATTAACCTCCTAGTTCTTCCAACTTTTCATGGGATCTGTTTTCTACTCAGCGGTAGATTGTAGTCACGGCTAATTTAATAAACAATTGACTATCATATCGCACCATTGGAATATTTGTAGAGTTTAATCTAGGCATCTGATTAAATTCCCCAGCCAAGACTCTTTCAACGGTGACATTTCTACTAATCCGATTACGTTTTTCCAAAATCTTAGCTATCCTCCTTTGCAATCTGATCATTAGACCTCACTGAATAGGTAATTAGATAAGCAACCAACTACCAGAGCACGGGAGGGGAGAGGAGTGTGCTGCGTATATAGGAAACGAGAACGTACTCCTACTCTCGCACTGCAACCTAGCCAACACCCCCAGTTTAATGAAAATGGAGTCCAATTTCGTGACCAGAAACAGGCATTCAAGATAAGAAAATGTATAAGAAACAAATCCAGAAGTTCAAGAAACAGAGGCTGTAGTAGCTGTATACATCTTAACATATTCAGGCAGTCCATAGAGATAAACCGTAAATGACCAGAAAAGCAAAGAAACCGTCGTCCAGGAGCAAACCAGTTGCAGGCCACTAAAATGGAGAAACACGCAGGCGCAGCCGCCGAATGAAGAGAAATACCAGCCCCCACCGCCAGTCGATTTCTGCCGCCGTCCGTCTCAGTTCACCGTTTGCTGACGCTGCTCTGGCCTCTGTGATTGCAGATTGCGTCCTCGTTTTTTTTGAGTGAATCGGAGTCGGAGATAAGGAAGGACGAAGGAGGAAGGATAACTGGATAAGGAAGGTCGAATCGAAGGTCGAGAACTCATAACTGGAGAATAGAGATGGGGAATGGAGATTGAAGATTGGAGATTGGAGATGGAGATTGGAGATGGAGAAGACCAGTGAAGACTGAAGCGGCGTGAAATCGTGAAAAAAGTGTCGTGCGTTGTTGGAATGGGGGGTAGTGATACTGATAGATTAGATTTGGGACATTTAGAGTTTTGTTATTCATTAACCAAAGCCTAAAACTAAAAAATAAAAATCTAAAGGTGTTAATTTTTTGTAACTCTTTGGGGGTATCATATCCGTGGTAAAATGTGTAAAAGAAAATTATTCATACATCATATTTATTATTTAGATAGCTAACGTTATTTCCGATATATACTATATATATATATATATAAAATAAATAGAATAATTATAAATATTTGTTTTTAAGTACAAATAACGAATTTCATGTGCACAACGTGACTAGATCGCACTTTGGTATGACCACATAGTAGCTTTCTATGACTGGATGGTGATACACTTCGACTATAAGTCAAGCATAGATTGGGTGTGTAAAGGCTGGAGAGGATGCGGGTAGCTGCATCACAGGACGGGAAAGTAGCTCATCACTGTGCGGTCGGGTAGCTCTAGAGGAAAGATATAGAATTCTGTATGCCGGCCAAAAAAGCTGGAACTGATGAGTGACACGTGGCTAGATCATGCTTTGGTGTAACCGGAGAGTACATTTTTATGATAAGATGGTGGCAGACCTCCGCAATTGGTCATATAATAAAAGGTTAAGAGAGTAAAGGTTATCGTATATGACAAGTCATTTCAAAACTCGTTGGGGGTATTGTATCGGTGGTAAAATTTGTGAAAGAAAAAAATTCATACGTGATATTTATTTGTATTTAAGATAGCTAACGTTATTTCCAGTATATATTATATATATATATATATATATATATAATATACATATATGTATAATATACATATATGTATAAAAAGAAAATACAGTAATTAAAATATTTGTATTTAAGTACGTGTAACGAATTTCATGTGCACAACGTGACTAGATCACACTTTGGTATGACCAGATAGTAGCTTTCTATGACTAGATGGTGATACACTTCGACTATAAGTCAAGCATGGATTGGGTTTGTAAAAACTGGAGCGGAGGGTAGCTGCATCACAGGACCGGAAAGTAGCTCATCACTGTTCGGTCGGGTAGCTCTAGAGGAAAGATATAGAATTCTGTATGCCGACCAAAAAAGCTGGAACTGATGAGTGACACGTGGCTAGATCATGCTTTGGTGTCACCGGAGAGTAAATTTTTATGATAAGACGGTGGCAACCCCGCAATTGGTCATATTAAAAGGTTAAGAGAGTAAAGGTATCCTATATGACAAGTCATTTCAAACTCGTGGGGGTATTATATCCGTGGTAAAATGTGAAAGAAAATAATTCATCATATTTATTTGTATTTAGTAGCTAACGTTATTTCCGATATATATAATATACATATATATATATAAAAAAATAGAATAATTATAATATTTGTTTTAAGTACAAATAACGAATTTCATGTGCACAACGTGACTAGATCGCACTTTGGTATGACCACATAGTAGCTTTCTATGACTGGATGGTGATACACTTCGACTATAAGTCAGCATGGATTGGGTTTGTAAAAACTGGAGAGGATGGGGTAGCTGCATCACAGGACCGGAAAGTAGCTCATCACTGTGCGGTCGGGTAGCTCTAGAGGAAAGATATAGAATTCTGTATGCCGACCAAAAAAGCTGGAACTGATGAGTGACACGTGGCTAGATCATGATTTGGTGTCACCGGAGAGTACATTTTTATGATAAGATGGTGGCAGACCTCCACAATTGGTCATATAATAAAAGGTTAAGAGAGTAAAGGTTATCGTATATGACAAGTCATTTTCAAAACTCGTTGGGGGTATTGTATCGGTGGTAAAATTTGTGAAAGAAAATAATTCATACGTGATATTTATTTGTGTTTAGGTAGCTAACGTTATTTCCGATATATATAATATACATATATGTATAAGAAGAAAATACAATAATTATAATATTTGTATTTAAGTACAAATAACGAATTTCATGTGCACAACGTGACTAGATCACACTTTGGTATGACCACATAGTAGCTTTCTATGACTAGATGGTGATACACTTCGACTATAAGTCCAGCATGGATTGGGTTTGTAAAAACTGGGGAGGATGCGGGTAGCTGCATCACAGGACCGGAAAGTAGCTCATCACTGTGCGGTCGGGTAGCTCTAGAGGAAAGATATAGAATTCTGTATGCCGACCAAAAAAGCTGGAACTGATGAGTGACACGTGGCTAGATCATGCTTTGGTGTAACCAGAGAGTACATTTTTATGATAAGACGGTGGCAAACCCCCGCAATTGGTCATGTATTAAAAGGTTAAGAGAGTAAAAGGTATCCTATATGACAAGTCAATTTCAGAACTCGTAGGGGGTATTATATCCGTGGTAAAATGTGTAAAAGAAAATTATTCATACATCATATTTATTATTTAGATGGCTAACGCTATTTCCGACATATACTGTATATATATATATATATATATATATAAAAAAAAATAGAATAATTATAAATATTTGTTTTAAAGTACAAATAACGAATTTCATGTGCACAACGTGACTAGATCGCACTTTGGTATGACCACATAGTAGCTTTCTATGACTGGATGGTGATACACTTCGACTATAAGTCAAGCGTGGATTGGGTTTGTAAAAACTGGAGAGGATGCGGGTAGCTGCATCACAGGACCGGAAAGTAGCTCATCACTGTGCGGTCGGGTAGCTCTAGAGGAAAGATATAGAATTCTGTATGCCGACCAAAAAAGCTGGAACTGATGAGTGCCACGTGGCTAGATCATGCTTTGGTGTCACCGGAGAGTACATTTTTATGATAAGATGGTGGCAGACCTCCACAATTGGTCATATAATAAATAAAAGGTTAAGAGAGTAAAGGTTATCGTATATGACAAGTCATTTTCAAAACTCGTTGGGGGTATTGTATCGGTGGTAAAATTTGTGAAAGAAAATATTCATACGTGATATTTATTTGTGTTTAGGTAGCTAACGTTATTTCCGATATATATAATATACATATATGTATAAGAAGAAAATACAATAATTATAATATTTGTATTTAAGTACAAATAACGAATTTCATGTGCACAACGTGACTAGATCACACTTTGGTATGACCACATAGTAGCTTTCTATGACTAGATGGTGATACACTTCGACTATAAGTCAAGCATGGATTGGGTTTGTAAAAACTGGAGAGGATGCGGGTAGCTGCATCACAGGACCGGAAAGTAGCTCATCACTGTGCGGTCGGGTAGCTCTAGAGGAAAGATATAGAATTCTGTATGCCGACCAAAAAAGCTGGAACTGATGAGTGCCACGTGGCTAGATCATGCTTTGGTGTCACCGGAGAGTACATTTTTATGATAAGATGGTGGCAGACCTCCACAATTGGTCATATAATAAAAGGTTAAGAGAGTAAAGGTTATCGTATATGACAAGTCATTTTCAAAACTCGTTGGGGGTATTGTATCGGTGGTAAAATTTGTGAAAGAAAATAATTCATACGTGATATTTATTTGTGTTTAGGTAGCTAACGTTATTTCCGATATATATATACATATATGTATAAGAAGAAAATACAATAATTATAATATTTGTATTTAAGTACAAATAACGAATTTCATGTGCACAACGTGACTAGACACTTTGGTATGACCACATAGTAGCTTTCTATGACTAGATGGTGATACACTTCGACTATAAGTCAGCATGGATTGGGTTTGTAAAAACTGGGAGGATGCGGGTAGCTGCATCACAGGACCGGAAAGTAGCTCATCACTGTGCGGTCGGGTAGCTCTAGAGGAAAGATATAGAATTCTGTATGCCGACCAAAAAAGCTGGAACTGATGAGTGCCACGTGGCTAGATCATGCTTTGGTGTCACCGGAGAGTACATTTTTATGATAAGATGGTGGCAGACCTCCACAATTGGTCATATAATAAAAAAAGGTTAAGAGAGTAAAGGTTATCGTATATGACAAGTCATTTTCAAACTCGTTGGGGGTATTGTATCGGTGGTAAAATTTGTGAAAGAAAATAATTCATACGTGATATTTATTTGTGTTTAGGTAGCTAACGTTATTTCCGATATATATAATATACATATATGTATAAGAAGAAAATACAATAATTATAATATTTGTATTTAAGTACAAATAACGAATTTCATGTGCACAACGTGACTAGATCACACTTTGGTATGACCACATAGTAGCTTTCTATGACTAGATGGTGATACACTTCGACTATAAGTCAAGCATGGATTGGGTTTGTAAAAACTGGAGCGGATGCGGGTAGCTGCATCACAGGACCGGAAAGTAGCTCATCACTGTGCGGTCGGGTAGCTCTAGAGGAAAGATATAGAATTCTGTATGCCGACCAAAAAAGCTGGAACTGATGAGTGACACGTGGCTAGATCATGCTTTGGTGTCACCAGAGAGTACATTTTTATGATAAGATGGTGGCAAACCTCCCGCAATTGGTCATATATTAAAAGGTTAAGAGAGTAAAGGTATCCTATATGACAAGTCATTTCAAACTCGTGGGGGTATTGTATCGTGGTAAAATGTGAAAGAAAATTATTCATACATCATATTTATTATTTAGATAGCTAACGTTATTTCCGATATATACTATATATATATATATATATATAAAATAGAATAATTATAAATATTTGTTTTAAAGTACAAATAATGAATTTCATGTGCACAACGTGACTAGATCGCACTTTGGTATGACCACATAGTAGCTTTCTATGACTGGATGGTGATACACTTCGACTATAAGTCAAGCATAGATTGGGTTTGTAAAAACTGGAGAGGATGCGGGTAGCTGCATCACAGGACCGGAAAGTAGCTCATCACTGTGCGGTCGGGTAGCTCTAGAGGAAAGATATAGAATTCTGTATGCCGACCAAAAAAGCTGGAACTGATGAGTGACACGTGGCTAGATCATGCTTTGGTGTCACCGGAGAGTACATTTTTATGATAAGATGGTGGCAGACCTCCACAATTGGTCATATAATAAAAGGTTAAGAGAGTAAAGGTTATCGTATATGACAAGTCATTTTCAAAACTCGTTGGGGGTATTGTATCGGTGGTAAAATTTGTGAAAGAAAATAATTCATACGTGATATTTATTTGTATTTAGGTAGATAACGTTATTTCCGATATATATAATATACATATATGTATAAGAAGAAAATACAATAATTATAATATTTGTATTTAAGTACAAATAACGAATTTCATGTGCACAACGTGACTAGATCACACTTTGGTATGACCAGATAGTAGCTTTCTATGACTAGATGGTGATACACTTCGACTATAAGTCAAGCATGATTGGGTTTGTAAAAACTGGAGAGGATGCGGGTAGCTGCATCACAGGACCGGAAAGTAGCTCATCACTGTGCGGTCGGGTAGCTCTAGAGGAAAGATATAGAATTCTGTATGCCGACCAAAAAAGCTGGAACTGATGAGTGACACGTGGCTAGATCATGCTTTGGTGGCAGACCTCCGCAATTGGTCATATAATAAAAGGTTAAGAGAGAAAAAAGACAAGCCAATTTCAGAACTCGTAGGGGGTATTATCCGTGGTAAAATTTGTAAAAGAAAATAATTCATACGTCATATTTATTATCTAGATAGCTAACGTTATTTCCGATATATACTATAAATATATTTATACAAAAAATGGAATAATTATAAATATTTGTATTTAAGTACAAATAACGAATTTCATGTGCACGACGTGACTAGATCACACTTTGGTATGACAACATAGTAGCTTTTTACGACTAGATGGTCACACAATTCGACTATAAGTCAAGCATGGAGAGGGTTTGGTCAAAAAAGTTGGCAAAAAATGAGAATTCGGGTAGCTGCATCAGAGGACGGGAAAGTGGCTCATCACTGTGCGGTCGGGTAGCCATGTAGGGGTATACAATTTGATACGTTTTGGCAGAATAACGGACCTGCGGCGTTTCACGTGACTATATCATACTGTTTTCTCACCTTATACTGTATTTAATCACTAGATGTCAACAAAACTTGGAAACAAGTCAGGTATCGTGAGAGGAGTTGTCAAAAAATCTTGCCCTGGTGGATTCAAGTAGTTGCATCACTTCAAGGGCAGGTAGGTCACTGTTGTGCGGTTGGGTAGCCCTGTGTGGGCATACTATTAGACATCTGTGGCCAAATACCCAGATGTGCAACGTAACAAGATCAAATAGTTTTTCATCACCATCAACTATATTTTTGTCACTAGATGGTGGTACACCTCAGCTACAAGTCAGGTTTCGAGTGGGTGTACTCATCAAAACTTTGCACTGATATGATTCAGGTAGCTGCATCAAAGGAAAGGGAGGGAGCTCATTGTTGTGCGGTCGGGTAGCCCTGTCTGTACTTGATACAATTTCATACGTTTTGCCAAATAGCTGACCTGCTGCGCGAAACGTGAATTGATCATACTTTGGTATGACCACAGAGTATTTTTTTTATGACTAGATGGAGGCAAAACTTGGCTGTCAGACAGGTATCGAAATGGTCTGCTCAAAAAAAGGTTGCTTTAAGAGGATTAAGGTAGCAGCAAGACGGGAAAGGCAGGTAGCTAATTGTTCTGCGGTTGGGTAGCCCTGCACAGTATACAATACTATGTGTTGGCCAAAAAACAAGACCTAATATATGGAACTACATGGGCATTCACATTTTGACTACTATCAACAAAAGAAACTGAGCAATGTAACACATCATTCATCCTCCTCTCAAAACTACACAAAATAACCCCAGCATCTACATCTACTTCGCCATTCCCATTTACAACATTCACCGGTGCGAGACAGTCGCTATACATACAAAAACCAACATTTTCCATATCATCAACGGCCGGCAGAGCAAAATTAAGAGCCATTGCCTCCGCCATTGGTGGAGAACATTGGCGACATGACCATTCATATCAGAAGGACCAACTTTTTAACATTGTCGTAACAAACAAAAACACCCACCCCCCAAACCATACCCATCGAATAAGATACAACCATAGGTAGTATTCACATCATTGTGAAATCCACACGCCATTTAATAAGATACACACGGTCAAAATTAAGTGGTGCCCTCGCAACCCAGTCCCTACCTGCCACCTCGATTCCGTACAGACCTTCTCGTTTGTTTGGCACCCTCCACAACAATAGCGTCCATAACATCAGCTGACGACGATGCTTCAATGATTTGTTCCTTCAGACTGTTCTCAGGCTGTAAGAGTAGTATGACAGATATTCTTGCTCGATGGTATGAGATATAATCTTTGTTGGTCCAATCAGACCACACAGATTTACCATGACGGGCCTTACGCGAATTGATTACTGCTAAATAGTTCTCCATCATCCGCATACAATGTAGGCCACAGCTTACCGCATCCCCCTGATCAAACAACGTGCAGATGTCCCACTTCCATTCGAACACCGCTTTGTCCACTATTCCATGATGGATGAGCCAGCATAATACATATTTCAACTGCAGTGGTTGACAACAAAGACGACAAAATTTAAATGGATGACAAAAATCAACGGGTACGCAAATCCACAAAATCATGGTTATGCCATCGCACAGAATTACCAGTATGGAGACATGCACTTTAGCTCTCTTGAAGTTCAAATTCGACTGAGGTAAAGTGTCTATCCAGTGAAATTGTTTGTTCACCATGTTGATAACTACTAGGACGTAGTGTGAATCATACAACGCTGGGAAAACAAACTGAAGGAAGGAGACAATTAACAATGTCAGTAACAGTGATTAAAGCATTTCAAACAATAAGCATACCCGCCAAATTGGAATTAAGGTGCCATGTACGTACGTATTTACATTTTTGGACAGTGTCCGCTTCAATGCAAAGATTTTTGAGAAGACTATCAAATCGCTTGATAAAGAACTGGTCATCACACGATACATCCTTCAGTACTGAAGCCTGGGACTGTCATGCACAAGATAATAACATCATGTTGCAGATGAGATACAGAAAACGAATATTTGAATTCATTAATTGTAGGATTATACGGACATTACCATCAAAACAGGCATGAATATGGCATTGATGACCCTCTTAGTTTGTTGATGACGGTTTAAAAAGTAACAAAACTGTTAACAACATTGGTGCTTATCCACTGGTCATCACTCATTGTTAACATGTCATGCTGAGTCAGTGTATTGAAATCATCACAGAAGACCTGCATACTCCTGCAAAACAAGATTGTTTAATAACACCAAACAATATTTCAACGTAATTTCATCATTATTATGGAAGTTAACAGCAAAGTGTGTATAAGCTTACACCGGGTCATCGCACACGGCTCCCCTAACATACTCCAAGATTTGAATTTCAGTCCCACTAAGCTTGGCTGCACGCTTTGCCCCGGTATAGACGTAAGGCGAACACTGACAACGTCCTTTGTTCACTAGCCTGGGCATGTTGGGACTGGTATGAATAGACTTAACATCCTCTTTGGGAGGACTATCCGTCAAAATCATAGTCTCCACCCCGTCCTCCCTCTCAGCACTTAACGCACCCCCATCCTCTCCATCCATACCAGTCTACAATGAAACCACACGGAGACACTCATTATATTAGAAATGATCAATGCTTAAAACTTGAGGCATGAATACCTGATAATCACCACATATGTTTACCTTTTCGACATCATACTTGACAGGTGGTTTGCTAGAACCTCCATCGCGCAGGGTGATTAAAGACTGTAGCAACAATTGGTTCCAAACGACAAAAGTATCACCAATAAATATTACAAGATTGCACGGCAAACAAAAATGAATAACATAGAGCCTGATTGGGACAGAATACCTGCGCCGCAAGATTGCAATCACCGGTATTTTCTGTACACCCATCGTAGCTTGCTTTTCGTTCGCTTTGACCCTCACTGGACCATCAGCTCTGCCTTAACTGTGCATTCCTTACTTTTACCATCTGCCCGAAGCAACCTAACAATGTAATTATTCAATGTTTCAACCCTCCGAATCCATCTGTTGGTGGCTAATACAGCTTCAGCGTGTGCTGCAGTGGCCTGCAGATGGACAAAATTTTAAATCACATATATACATAACAGAGTTCGGCAAATAACAGGGTCAACTGCAATACTCGTTCACCTCCGATAGAGTCATGTCAATTTCCCCATCATCCAAACCCTCAGCACCAACAGACCTCACGATCTGCACGGTAATTGGATTTTGGCACAGTGGTCCCCATGTTACAGCTGGAGTACCAGGATACTTAACCCGACCTCTGCATATCGCTTCAACCGACTTCAAATCCCGTAACTTGTTTTTTATTAGTTCTGTTGACCAGAGTCCACATGTTGGGACAACGTCAGACGGTATTTCGTCATCAAACAGTACGCTGTCAAGAAATGTACCTGCGTTGTGTGTACTACTGTTACGACATCATGGATCTCAAATAAACAACATAGAATGAATTTACAAATGTGTTAAGGAGTAACTTACAAACAGAAAATGGAAATCCCCTTTGAGCAGAGGGCTTGCATCCTTGGAATCAGCATATTTGTCTAAACCACCGATCAGGGTGTCTGAAATGTGCTGACACCAGTTATATTTGGAATCAATTTCAGATCATGTAAAAAGTCAGCGTAGTTGAGATTGACTCTGTTGTGGGGGACGGGTTGAGTACACATCCTAATGAGTACAAGATAAACAGCTTCGTACGTTTTTCAGGATCTTTTTCACAAAGGATCCTACTGTACACAGATTGCAATGGAGCCAACGAGGGGGACCGCAGTCCCATATCAACACCAAGTTGTTTAGCCCTACTCGTACGATTGGGACTTAATTTTATTGGTAAGTTGCCGATGGAAGATTGTAGACCCTCTTCACGTCATCAGGGCCCACCCTGAGCAACTTTCCTTCACCGAGACAGAATGACTTTGACTCCTTGTCATACAACTGTAACAGATTGTGTATGATACCTCGATCCATACGATCGACTGATATCTTGGTCAGACCGATAAACCCAGTACTACGTAGAACATTCCTAAATTCTGATAATATACCACGTTGACAAGATTATTTACCATCTCAATCATCTTCTTGGGCGCGCACTTGTTCTGGTAGCTGTTGGGATGCCGGTCCTCATCGCCCTGCTGCTTCCCATCTGGGGTTCAGCATCATCATGAACCGATTGATGATGCGCAACCTTCCACCTTTTAAGTTTACGTTCGGCAGCTGCCCTATGTGATCGTTTAGGACCCATTTGACCAAGTAAACCTGAGTGGACTAATAATCGTTCATACTAAGGAAAACACAGGGAACGACAGACATTTCATACCTAATCAGAAATTTCATGCCTTGGAAAAAAGAATGGAATGAGGTAAAAGACAACAACCTTGGGTCCAGAGTAGCTCAGTGGACATACATGATATAACAGTTCATATTAAGGACAACACAGGTAAACGACAAACATTTCATACATAGTCTGAAATTTCAAGAGTTCAAAAAAGAAAGGATTGATGAGAAAGACAACAACCATGGGTCTGAAGTAGCTTATTGGACTAATAATCGTTCATATAAGAACAACACAGGAAAACGACAAACATTTCATACATAATCGAAAATTTCAGCACTTGGAAAAGGAATGGATTGATGTAAAAGACTACAAACATGGGTCCGGAGTAGCTCAGTAGTCTAATATTGGTTCATATTAAGGAGAACACAGGTAAAAGACAGACATTTCATAAATGATCAGAAATTTCAAGACTTAGAAAAAAGAATGGATCGATGAAAGAGACAACAACCATGGGTCCAGAGTAACTCATGTAACCCCTTTTACTAATTGTTCCCGAATCTAAAGGGGTGCACATACCAACTGTAATTTTCCATCGAAATCAAAGGTCAGAATTAAACAGACTACAACCTACAGCACTGATAATAACAGGGCACGTTGTTGTCGGAAACCAAGATAATGGAGGATGAATACACTACGTACATAACTCATCGTATTTAAAAAATCTATTATGAGCAACATTAGCGAATAAGCACAGAAATTAAACATCAGGTAGCTGTATCACAAGACAAGCAAGTACCACGATGTTGTGAGGTGGGGTGGCCCTGTAAGGGTTTAGAATTCTATAGATTGGTCAAAAATAGGACCTGATGTGTGCCAAATTCCGTGACTGGATCATACTTTTTGATGACAACCTAGTACATTTTTATGACAAGATGGGGGTAAAACTCGGCTGTTGAGTCAGATACCGAGATGGTCTGGTAAAATCAGTTTGGGGGGAAGATTTTTCCGCTAGATGTATCAGATGACGAGCAAGTAGCTCGATGTTGTGAGGTGGGTAGCCCTATAGATTGTCCAAAAATAGGATCTGATGTGTGCAATTTTCGTGACTTGATCATACTTTTTCATGACCACGTAGTAGATTGTTTTGACAAGATGATGGTAAAACTCGGCTGATAAACAGGTGTCGAGAGGGTCTAGCCAAAAAATGTTGGGGACATCTTTCAGGTAGCTGTAACACAGGAATAGCAGGGAGCTCAATGTTGTGAGGTGGGGTAGCCCTGTAGGGGTAGAATTCTAAAGGTTGGCCTAAAATAGGACAGGTTAGCAGATAATAATCTAAACAAAGATACATGCAAAATTTGCATGGAACTGGATACATGAGAGCAGTGGCATCAATAGTCTAAACAAAGATACATGCAAAATTTGCATGGAACTGGATACATGAGAGCAGTGGCATCGGCGCAGAGGGGGAGCTGGGGACTTAGCCGTTTAACTAACGTAGAAATTCCAACCGTATTAGGGTTTCATACCTCGCTTTCGGTAATGCTGAGCATAATTCACGAAACCAAACTTACTGATTTAGTATAACAAGTGGCCACAGACCAATCAGTTATCCAAATAACTTATGCGTGTTGTAGATTTAAGAATAACGGACACAGAGGATTTCAATTTTATTCACCAGAAAAAAGGTTAAAGCCAAACAAGGGGGGAGTGATGAAAAAATTTACAATATTACAAATTTAAACTCAGCTTACTCCGGACTAATACCTGTGTTACCAACCAACAGATGCAGATGGATGGGCGACAGTTGTAAGACGGTCGAAAGGAACAGCAAAATCGCAGATTACCGGAAACGACCGGGGCTTAGGAAGAAGAATGGGTTGAAACGGAAAAGAGCAGCTTCCACAACTTGCTTGGATTACGGTCAGCAACTCAGCAAAGGGGGAGATTGAAATTGGGGGGAATTTAAATCGGCCGATATAAATAAATTAAAAAAAAATGTGATAACTGTGGGTGAACTCACGTGAGTTGTGCAAGGCCAGTTTACAAAAATACCCCGGTAGACCCCTGTCAGGCATGCGACATTACAAACTACCCCTGACTGTGTCTACACCGTAAGATGAGAAGAAATGTCAATCCAGCGGCTGGGATGAGGAAGGCACGGTGCCCTCGATCGCCAGCGAAGTCACGAGAGCCGGTCCCCCAAAAAGGCCATAGTTGATGGCACATGGAACAGTCTTTGGATCAGTTTTGGCATTGTTTTGAGGTATATTATCATCAGTTTGGTTGGAGGCTACTACTGGGGTGTCTATATGAATCTGTACTTTTGTGCTCATGATAATATCATTCTAAAGGGAAGACAAGGGTATGTACAACATATTTTGTTCAACGATTGTATGTTTCTCCTGAGACCACGTCAGGTGGAACAAACAGTGTCAGGTTTTGTCTTTCACGTTGGAACCATACTATGCCAGTAATGCCGTACTCAGTTGAAAATATCTCTGAACTTTTGTTGTCAAGCTGAGGAAATTTAGAAGCTTGATGGTTAACTTGCCCAGGTGAGACATTTTTCTTACACAGTACCTTGGGTATCATATGTAATAGTTGGATGTAGTCAGCCTCTAATCTTGATATTTGTTAAATTGCTTGTTTGGCGTGCTTATATATTTGTATACTCAGACCAATCCCAGCTCCAGGTGCATGCATCATTGAGGGAACAGTGATGAGGATGATGTTGAGAGTTGTTTTATACCTTAGATCAATATTTGATGTGTAGTTGTGGTGGCTAATTTGGTAAATTTCACTGATTGAGCTGTGTTGCACCCTTGAGAAATAGGTCATCAAGTTTTGGTTATATCATTCATACTAGTCCTTGAACTTGCATAGTACAGTTATCGAGACATAAATCTGCCCCTAAAAAAAGAATGTAACTATGTGAGGGTACTTGAAAAGTAAAATTTTAATGTGCGTAGTAGTAGTCCAAATATAAAAGGGATTGAAACAGACGAGCAGTTTTGGTTGTTGGGCCCTCTACTCTAAGTTCCTTATTAAGTAATGAGTCACTACTTGTACAGGTGCTTGAAAAGTAGGAATTAATAAGACTAATTGTTTTTGATGGATGTTGATAAGCACTTTACATGACTGGTCACTTTTCTGGAGTATTCTCCACAACAGGGCTGAATCTTTCACCCACCACCAGATATCATGTCGTTGGTCTGAGATGAGATGACTTTTTCTTTGTGACTTTTTCTTTCCCTGAGATGAGATGACAATTTACTGCTAGCTTAATACAGTGTTCTCAAGATCCAGCCCAGCGTATATGCTCCAAATGAAAGAACAGTTTCCATGTTTTAGTCTCAGCTTCATTCCAATGTGTTTGTTTTCTTCTAGAATTATATTCTCCACAAATTTTAAATTCTGTGATTCTGATCAAGTTTTGGTTGGCCTGTTTAATTTTTCTTAGGGATGTGAAGTACTGATGTGAAACACCTTCTGGAAAGGTATACTTAACTTGAACTAAGAAAGAAAAACTTGCTGCTGAGGTTGACTGTCTGTGATGTCATCCTGCAAGGGGATTCAGAGGTAAGTTCTATCCATAAGGTGCATATTTGATCAGTCTGCATGATAATGATGAAAATGGCATGATTGACGATTAGCTTGGAAAATTGTGTAGTTAGTGTGTATAATATTCTGGTATGCATGGAGACGATACTAAAATAAAACCCATAAAACAAATGGATTTTGTTGACATCCATAGAGAAGTGAAATAGAAGTCATGGCATGGGTCATTCGTCTTAATGCTTCGTGTCCATTAATTGCATATTAACCGACATATTTGGTCTGATGGGAACTCACCCTTATTCCTTCTAACTAAGAGGACAACGGTCGATAAGAATCTGTAAACAAATTACTGATTAGTAAGGAAAGAGGTAGGTAGATCTTGGGTTGCTTGATTTTGTAGCTGTGACTTCTGGCTCTAGAGTCATTGGTTCGAGCTATGGGATTTTCTTTGTCCTCAATCTTTTTTCATCCAACTCTGTGATGTGTCCTCTTTCAATGATTGAATGCTTACTCATCATGTCTACTTGCGGTAACACGTGCATCTCTCCTGTTATGCTGACTCATTTTGATGAATCTGATGTAATACTGGTAGTAATTAATCATCTCGTCAATCATGCAGGCGCCGTCATTACTGTTTTCTGAACGGTCGTTTTCTTCATCGGGTAAGGGACAAAACAAGCAGGATCTGTGGTGCACCTCATGTGATAATGGATCTGTTTGATACCGATTGTCAGATAACTATTATATAAATAGCTATTTAAGTAATACTACATAGGAAACAATAAAAAATTATCAAAAAAGTTTTCCGGGAATCAGTTCCTAAAACACTGACAATGCGGTTAAGTGCTAATGTCACACCGTAATTTAACCTAATATAGTTATAGACGGTTAAATACTATGTATTTTTCTCTATAAAAGCTGTATTAATGTATATATAGAGGTATACATTAAATTATGATGTTACTAAAGTTATATTAGATGTACATGTTGATTTCTTAAATTGTACTGTAGTCTTGTAAAATTTGTACTTCTAATATATATAGAGATAATCTACATACGTGTAGCTACAAAGATTATCACTTTATTCACCATCCAAACCACCACTCAAACAACCAATAAGGTAACAACACTTCCCAGCTGTGAAGAAGAATTGCAATATTTGTTTAAAAAAGTGATATTCCACTAGCACTGCCGCACACACAACTGATGAATAACACATCTAATTATATTAGACTAAATATTCACTATACTATCAAATTTATTGATTTAAGTCTCTTGGGAACTTTTCTTTTTTTTTTAAATAAAGTTGCTGTATTAAGAACATAAAGTGAGGATGCTATGAGGGATAGCATAGTTAAATGCCCATTTGTGTTTTGCTCCCGCGGAACATAAAAAACCAACACCTCTTCAAAGGTGGTAAATTTGGTAAGAACATGATGAAGGGTGGACTTGGTTTGTGAGTCCACAACCAATCCAGTAGCTTCGTTAAGGTAGTCGTAGATAGCTTTGCAGTCAGTGATGAAGCGTACATGAGTCAGGTTTGTTGCCTGAGATGCCTCCACCGCAAAATCCAGTACGCAAGCTTCCAAACATGACAGGGTGGAAGAACCATGCCAACCTTTAATACCCACCAGCATTGGATTATTCAGTGATTGGTATCCAATGATCCCAACACCATTGGACTGATATTGGTCAACACAACCGTCTAAGTAGACCTCATGCCATGTTGGGTTATCTTGCCTATGACGATCCAGTGCGTCAGAGGAAGACGAAACTGAGGACTGAAGGATAGCAAACAGATTTGTTGCGTGACACCATGCCCATTTGAAAGTCGATACCTGACCATGTGTTACCTGACATCGAGCATACCATATCTTCCAGAAGAAGGATGTGTAGAGCTCCAAAGCTGAAGTTGTACCTGATATGCAGACATTTGTATACCAATGGTGAAATGTTGAGACCTGGAATATATATGCTCCTCTCATGCACTTCATTAAAAGAACCACCGGCTGTCATTGATAATTAAAGAGGCGCAAGGCCTTACAGGGAAAGCTTGCCAAAAATGGCTAGACAAGGGTGAAGTCACCTCTCCCGAAGGAGCCAAAACAATCAGGGATGAACCCTGCCTAATCCTACAGAGAGGCCGAAATTGGTAAATTCCCAGATGCCCAGACCTAGCTAACCCCAGCCATATATATACTAGCTAAACGACAGCAAAAGCAATAAAAGGATAAGCTAGGAATTACTAAAGATGGTAAAGTAAATAACAGCAATATAAAGATAGTAGTGGTCCTCCTCTGTCACATGTCTGCGGGTGGGCGCACCGGCAGCACCTGTTTGTTGTTGTCCCCTTCTTCCTCCTTCTCTCATATACTTTCCACGTCGGCTTAGGTGTGGTCCCCCCGATCGTATCATCTCTCCCCCGAAGAAGAGCCACCTTGTCCTCAAGGTGGAATTCCGGGAATTGTGCCATGATGAGTGTGGAATCTTCCCATGAATTTTCAGTCGAGGGAAGGTTAGCCCATTGGATGAGGACTTCCTCTGCTGTGTTACCTTGGCGCACCTGCAGCACTTGCTCCGGTTGGATAAGCATGGTCATGTCCTGTGTCAGCTCACGAGGCAGTGTGGGATAACCAGAGAAGCAGGTTGTGCCTTACGAAGTTGGGAGACATGCACTGTGTGGTGAATGCGAGCATCTGCTGGTAGCTTCAGGCGGTATGCTACTGGCCCAATTCTTTGCTCTACCTCAAATGGCCCATAATATCGTGGGCTGAGCTTTGCATTGCGTTTGCCCGTGAGAGATTGGTAAATGTAAGGGCGTAGGCGTAGGTAAACGAAATCGCCCACCTCAAAGCTTACATCCCGTCGGTGCTGATCTGCAAGGAGTTTCATTCTGTGCTGGGCTTGTAGCAGCTGCTGCTTAAGTTCATCAAGGGCTAAATCTCGCTTCTGAAGCTGGGAATCCACTGCAGTCAAAGGTGAACTAGAGGGGCTGTAACGGACCAGAGCGGGAGGGTCTCGTCCATAAAGTGCCTTGAACGGTGTAGTATTCGAGCTCTGATTGTATGTGGTATTGAACCAATACTCTGCCCAGGTTAACCATTTGGTCCACTTTCGTGGATACTGAAAGGTGTAGCAGCGTAGGTAATCTTCAACGCAGCGGTTGACCACCTCGGTTTGACCATCGGTCTGGGGGTGGTAGGTCGAACTCATGCGCAAAACAGTGCCGGACTGCTTAAACAGTTCACGCCAAAAGGCGCTGGTGAAGATCGAGTCTCGATCAGAGACTATGGATTTGGGGAATCCGTGCAACCGCACTATCTCTCTGATGAACACAGCAGCTACATCCCCCGCAGTAAACGGTCGCTTCAGAGGCAGAAAATGAGCGAACTTGGTCAAGCGGTCAACCACAACCAGAATTGTGTCAACCCCAGCGACCTTGGGCAACCCGGTAATGAAGTCCATTGAAATGTCGTCCCAAACTTGCTCCGGTATGGGCAGAGGCTGGAGGAGACCAGCAGGAGCGAGGGCACTGTATTTGACTTGTTGGCAGATCTCACAAGCGGCTACGAACTGCTTAATCTGTTGTCTCATGCCTTCCCAGTAGAAGACTGCTGCTAACCTCTTGTATGTTCTCAGAAAACCCGAATGGCCACCTGCAGGTCCCGCATGAAATTCCTGCAGAAGCTGGGGAATGAAAGAAGAATTAGCAGCCAGAACCAATCTCTCCTTATAGAACAATCTCCCTTTGTGTAAACAAAAGTCAGGTTTGCTGTTCGGGTCCACCGAGAGGTGCTGAATATGTTCCCGCCACTTTGGGTCTTGCTGTAGTTCATCCTCCAGAACTTCCCAGCCATCCCAGGTTGCCACGGACAAGGCAAACAGCTGTGGTACTTCCTTCCGTGACAGCGCATCTGCTGCTCGATTCTCCTTCCCGGGTTTGTATTGAATCTCAAAATCAAACCCCAACAGTTTGATGGCCCACTTGTGTTGCTCTTCAGTGAGTAAGCGCTGGTCCCAAAGGTGCTTGAGGCTGCGCTGATCCGTTTTTATCACAAATCTCCTTCCAAGGAGGTAATGCCGCCACTTAGAAACCGCAAAAACAACCGCCATCAATTCCTTCTCATAAGTGGATTTCAACTGAGCTCGTGGAGATAAAGCTTGGCTTAAATACGCGATGGGCCTGCCCTCCTGCATCAGGACAGCACCGATGCCAAACCCAGAGGCATCTGTTTCAACAGTGAATACTTTTGTAAAGTCCGGCATGGCTAACACCGGTACTGATGTCAATCTGTTTTTCAGCTCCACAAAGGCTGCCTGGGCTTGGTCGTTCCACTTAAAGGATTCCTTGCGTAAGAGAGCAGTCAGAGGTGCTGCCACAGTCCCGTAGTTTTGAACAAACCGTCGGTAGTATCCAGTTAACCCGAGGAATCCCCTTAGTTCACGTACTGATTTTGGTGTTGGCCAGTCCAACATACAGCGGATCTTTTCCGGATCAGCAGCCACCCCACTAGCCGAGATTATGTGACCCAAATACTCAAGACTAGGCTGGAAGAAATGGCACTTTTCTTTGTTGGCAACCAGGTGGTGTTCGGCCATGACCTGAAGCACCGCTTCCAAGTGCTAAAAGTGTGCCAGCTTATCCTTGCTATAAACCAATATGTCATCAAAAAAAACTAGCACAAATTTCCGCAAGAAAGGCTGAAAAACCTCATTCATGACAGCTTGAAACGTTGCTGGCGCGTTCTTGAGCCCAAACGGCATGACAAGGAATTCATAATGGCCCTGATGCGTGCGGAACCCGGTTTTTGGGACATCTTCACTGCGGACCCGGATCTGGTGATAACCGGACTTAAGGTCCAACTTGGAGAAGACAGTGGCGCCGTTCAACTCATCCAGCAGCTCATCAATAACTGGGATTGGGAATTTGTCCGGTATTGTAATGTCATTCAGAGCACGGTAGTCCACACAGAAATGCCATTCCCCGTTTTTCTTTTTTACCAGCAATACCGGACTAGAGAAAGGGCCGTTACAGGGGCGTATAGCGCCAGAATGTAGTAATTCCCGCACGATTCGCTCAATTTCGGTCTTCTGGTAATGGGGGTACCGATAAGGGCGGATGTTTGGTGGGGCAGCTCCTGGTTGAAGCGGTATGGCGTGATCGTGGAATCTGGGTGGAGGGAGACCTTGAATCTCCTGAAATACTGTCGGAAATCTCTCCAGAATTTCTGTCAATTCCGGGTCTAATGGTGTCTGCGGTAGCCTTTCCCCTTGCGTTAACATCAGAACTGTCCAGCCCAGTTGATCGTTGGTTATATTCCGGTGCAATGTTCGAACCCCAACCTCCGTCGAACATAGATTCGGATCGCCATTCAAGTGGATCCACCGACCGTCCCTCTCGAATTGAATTGAGAGCCTCCCCCAATTGGTGCGAGTCTCACCCAAAGAGGCTAACCATTCCCAGCCTAGAATCACATCCACTCCAGATAGTTTCAGAGGTAAGAAGGACTGGATAAATTTCGTACCTTGCAAAATCAGTTCCACGCTCGTGCAGACACCGTCACTGACGATGCTTTCACCCGTTCCTACCACCACCTTGAATCGCTTAGAAGGGTCGGCTGAGAGTTGCAACACGTCAATTAGGGATTGGGCAATGAAATTATGAGTCGCCCCACTGTCAACCAGCGTGGAAACCCTTGTTCAGTTAATTTCTCCCCAAATCTTCATAGTACGCTTCGAAGGAATTCCCATGACGGAGTGCAGCGATAAGTTTGCCTGGAGCAATTCTTCCTCAAGCCCATCTAAATTGTCCTCCGTCTCCGGCCCAGTCGATTCGTCCGGCCCAGTCTGCTCCTCTTCAACCGCTAATGTTTGAAGTCCAGACGTTTTACATCTGTGGCCGGGCTGCCACTTAATTCCACATGTATAGCAAAGCCCCAACCGTCTCCGTCTTTGGGCTTCAGGATCCAGTAGCCGGTTAGGCCCAGTCACAGAATGGGAACCCGTTGAAATACCCCAAATCTTAGTATGTTGTGTAAATGTTAAACTATGGTAGTTAAAGGCTAAAAAGTGCCTTAGAAACATAAATGAATCATTTAAACCATGGTAAAACACAATAAAACACTAAGACACGGTTTGAGCAAAAATATGCTCTAAGGTTGGAGTGAACTTGGTTAGGACCCAAAGAGCCTACCAAGACTTGATAATGTTTAATTATGATCTTATAAGGCTAATTAAGTCCTTAGGAAACTTTGGTAGACAATGAAACCAAACAAAACACAAATAAATACCTTAAGGTCAATATGGGCCAAAATGTGCTCTAAGCTTGGGATAAAGGTGTATAAGACCTAATGGTCATACCTATGCCTCATTTATATGTTAATGAACATATTAAATCAATTACCAAAGAAAACCAAGCTTGAAAACAAGTTAAAACGCAAAATGTGCTTTAAGGAGTCTTAAAGCACGTTTTGAAAAATTGTCTTGTAAATGAGTTTTGAATGGCTAAATGTCCATCATTACTCTTTAATTAACTTGTGTACTATATAGTATCACATTTGGGTGGCTATATCAATGGGAAATCAAAAATTTCACTTCTATGTGCCTTGTTTTGGTGAATAGTGATTTTTATAAGCTAGTTTGTAACATATAATGTTATAAGTGATTAAGTTGGTCAACAAAGACCAAAACACCCTTCTAGCTAAATGGTGGCCGGTTTTTATGAAGGTGAGTCACCACCATGTAAAAAGCAATTAAGGAAAGGAAGGGTAGGAAGGTAAAAAGGAGAAACTTACCTTTTAATACAAATATCTTGTTAAAGCAAGTTCTATCTTCATTCTCCTTTCCCTCCTTCATTTCACACGACCCCAGCCTCCCTTCTTGCTCTCTTTTACGAGCTGATACAGCAACACCCAACACCACCATTGTTTCCATCTTTGAATGCTTGTAACTCCTAGCTCCATGGTCCAAATTCAATTCCAAGACCACCATTCTTCTAGTTGGAGCAAGCTCTACACTTCTACCTTTTCAAATCTTCAAGAACTCAATTTCGGTGCCAAGGAGATTCACCATTGATGGAGCTTGAGCTCACCTTTTCACATATTATTGTTCTCCTTTGCTTCTAGGTAAGGAATCTCAAAGAAAAATCAAGTTTCCTCTCCTTTTAGTACATGGCCGAAAATTAACCTCACCATGGTGTCATTACCTTGCTTGTTTTAGCTTCATTTGAATCTTCCAAGGGCTTGGTGGAGTCCTCTCTTGATATATATTCAAGCTCTCTTTCCATTCCAAGGTAAAACAATCATGTTAATACCTTAAGATAATATATGTAACTAGGGTTTATAATGAGATGAAGCATAATGCTTATATACTCATTTCAATGTTGGTATATTGTTTAGTTGTTGGCAAGGAACCAAATGCCTTACCGGTTCTACAAGGAAACAAGAAAGAAATTTGTGAGGAAAAGAGGTAAACAAGCTATCTCAATGTGGTTTAATGCCTTAGGAGAAATAAGCTTATAATGCTTGTTAAAACTACCTAAAGAGCAAATGGTGAATGACCTAGTAAAGTGTTCTCAAGGAGACTAGTAAAAGAACATATGTATTGGTGTATGTATTTGCAGGTCAAAGGCATTATTATGTGGAAATTCAGTGTTTAAGGATTATGCTATTTAAGGGCCTAAGAGCCATGTTATTTAAGGGCCTAAGTGCCAAGCAAGTTTAATTATGCACTATATTGTGATGTAGTGTAAAGTTGGTGAAATTTTGTGAGTGATAATGTTCTTGATGGATTTAGGTGCTCTTGAGTGCTTAATGGTGAAAACTATGAGTTTTAGAATGATGATGTGCTAAGAGAACCCATGGCGAAATTTGTAAAATGTATAAGGATTTCTAGGTGCTTAAATGAACTTGGGTGAACTAGGAATGGTTAGGAATGGACACATGCTTCACTAAGGAAGAACACATGCATTAAGGTGTGTTCTAAGGTGCTATAAGGATTTAAGTGTTATCTTGAAAGTTCTAGGAATTCCATGTGTGTTTTGGGAATGCATTAAAGTCTTGGAGGAGTTTGTTTAAGGTTTAGGTTATGTGATGTGCAAGGTGGGAATAAGGTATAGATAAGGTTTTGAGAAAGGAATTTAAGGAGTTGTGAAAGAGAAGGTTTGGCTAGTAAGAGGAGATGCTTGGGAGATGATGTTAAGGTGTAGAGGAAACACCTTGGTGTAGTGGTCATTATTGGTGAACTACCACTTAGAAATCTTAAGGAGAAAACATCCTAAGTACTAGGAATTTTGTAAGAAACTTGTGAATGATAAGATGGTTTTGGTGAGTGATTTAAAGAGTTTAGCACATGGCTAAAGGTGTGTTTGAAGTGCCCAAATGAGGTTAGGGGGTACTAGGTTATATGGGGTGAAGTTTGGAGTTGAATGTAAAAGGAAAACAAAGATCTGGGGCAGACCGAACTTGCGACCGGACTTGCAAGTTCGGTCGAGCCCAGTTTACCCTGCGAGAATTGGCTTCTGGAAAAGGCCGACCTTGGGGACCGGACTTGCAAGGTCGGTCGGGCTTGTATTCTGTGTACGGATTGAGTTACTGGAACCGACCGAACATGGGACCGGACCTGGTAAGTTCGGTCGGGCTAAATTTACAAAGGGGAGAAACTCTCGGGAAAAGGCCGAACATAGGACCGGACTTGATAAGTTCGGTCGGAGTAGAAAATTTTGACGGAAATGTGTTCTGGAATGGACCGAACTTGGACAAGTTCGGTCGGTAAGGTCGGTCGGACCAAAAATGTTGTTTAAGGTTATGAAATGATATGAGATGATGGGGATTGATAGGTAATGATGTTATAAGGTTGTTAAGGACATGTTAGGTGAGTTTAAATGGTAATTAAGTGGGTGAAAAGTTGTATCAAAATGTAAAAGTAAAACAAGTTAAAAATGTAAAGCTATGTAACTAAGTTAACGGGGAAAGTTAAACATTAGACATTAAATAATCAAGCAAACCCCGATGTTAATAACAACACATGTGATGTTAACAGTTGTTCGAGAATCGCTCGAGGAACATAAGTGGACGTGGTAAAGTGGACTCCGGTGACAGGTATGGTTTTCTTGCAACCTGTGTCCTACCGGATTACACCGGCTTGTATGCCAATATGTTTTCTGAGTGTTGCCACCTTGTAAGATTAAAACATGCAATGAGTTTATAGTAATTCATTTATGTGGCGAATTTGGCCTCCGATACCATTTAACCTCAAATATGTGTTAAACCTTAGCTAACCAAATCTAGGAACACATGAGTGATCGGTATTCGGAGTTAACGACCCAAACCATGGGAACGTGCTAACCACGGCTATGTGTGAGTTAGTTGGACATGGTTGTTGTGTGCAAGTGTGTGAACCTCCCTTGTGTGCTTAACTCGGTTATGATACCGTATGGTGTGTGGATGTGGTAGGCTCCATAATGGATCTCTAACACTTATTATTAAGTGTATATGTACTAATGGGGGGTGAGGAGTCCGGTTGTTCCGGCCATGCGTGTGATGGACGGGAGTCGATATCATATCCGGTTCGGCTCTCTTGGTGTATGTATAGGTGGTATTCCAATTTGGTTTCTACCTTCCCTTAGCTTATCCAAAGCTAGTTACTGACTCACGTCGGGCCACAGGGGCATACGAATGTTATTTCGGTGTGCTTGGGATTACTATATCCGACACACCTTGGGTATAAGTTAACCGTTCTATATAACCGGACGGTAACGAGGATGGTAACGAGCTTAACATGGGATTGGCAAAAATCCCTAGGCTCACATGGTATACTAACTATGGTGGAAGGTTCCTTGTGAGAACCGATTTTATGGTGTTATGTAATGTTATGGTGCTATGCAAATTCCCTTGCTATGCTATGGTATATATATATATTCAATGTTTTAAATGAATGCGATGTCATCATATGTACGATGAGACAAGAAAGGTGTTGTTATGTTTTATTATGTGAGAAATGAGATATGTTGTATGATATGGAATGTGTGGATCATGGAAATGAATCCCAGCTTGTGACAAGAGGCGTTTAAGGATAACCCGATTGATGGGTACACGTCGTTCGTTAAGGAAGTAGCTCCGTTTAGAGGAGAGCCACTCTAGGGTTTAAGGAATCATTGGATGGTTGGTTAAGTGTGGATGTTTTGGTTATAGGTTGAGCCCATTGAGGCGAAATGCTATGTGTGTATGGTTATGGCTTGTATGCATGATTTAAATATAATCAACTGCATGCTAAGACGACAATTAGTTGTGCGTGGCCCGGTAGCATGTGGGCTGCGGGATTACCATACCAGCAAAGGTGCTGAGCCCCTTGGGGGCCACCCTTTCTCTCCTTTTCTATTTCAGGTACAAGGAGCTGGAAACCGTTCGAGAGTAGGACGGGGCAGACGTTTATACATGGGTAGCCATTTAAATGGCGTGAGTATGATAGGCGTAGTAAGACCGAAGTTGTTATCGGCAGTAGTTTGTAAATACTCGGTACAGGGGGAGTGTATGTATTCTATAAATGTTGAACATGGAATGAGGATTGTATTGTGTAGTTGCTCGGGAATCTAGTCCATCAGACCGATACAAATGTATATGTATTAGCCTTGTTAGCCACGTGGGTGGTTAACGGCGTGTAACACCATTGGAATAAGTAATGCGATGAGTTAAGTTTCCGCTGCAATGTGTTGTTAAATGTATGATGATGTAGTTGGGGTGTTACACCCGTGGATGACATGGTCTGCTCTTTTGTGACTGAGCTTCCCCCACGTGTTGCTGCCCCAAAAGGCCCACTGTTACTGCTCCCTCCCTTTTCACTGAAGTTGGGCCGGGGAGTATTTGCGATTATTCCCACTGACCTAGGCCTAGTCCAGCTTTTAGGCTTCTCAGTTCTGTACTTCGAGACACGCTCCACAGCGGCGTTCTTCTCTTCCACCTCCACCGCAATGGTCATCATCTCCGCCAAGCTTTTCAGTTTGAAAAGCATTGTTTCTGCCCGGATTTCCTGCGCCAGACCAGCCCGGAATATTCCCATCAATATCTCCTCTGTCATAGTCTGTTTAGCCGATAAGTGCTCGAACCTTTGCCGGAAATCAGTGACGGTGCCTTCCTGTTTTAACACCATCAACTGGTCGAGAAAATTCCCGGCCTGTGCTGAACTGAAACGAAGGACCAAGGTCTCCTGAAATTCCTCCCATGGTGGTAACCCAACATGGTTTTCCAGCCACGTGAACCAATGCAAGGCTTCGCCCTCCATACAGACCCCCGCTGCCTCTACTCGATCACTGTCTCGGATTCCGCAGATGCGGAAGTACCTTTCGGCCCGATACGTCCAACCGCGAGGATCTTCGCCGGAGAAGACCGGCATCTCCATCTTCCTTACTTTGAACCCTCTGTCGTCGCCAAACTGGTTGTGACCAGTACCACCGGAACCCACGGAACCAGTGTGGTCGCCATCACGTCTCTGTAAAAAACGCGTCAGCGCCTTCAAGTCCCTTAAAACCTCTCCCATGTTGTCTTTGACCTCTGTTAACTCCGTTCGCAGCTCTTCCACCGAACGTTTGATGCTCTCTTGTTCAGCGGTTAGCGCTTCCATAGTGCGTGTTTGAACCATCCAGGGGGCAGGATGCGGCTCTGATACCACAATGTTGAGACCTGGAATATATATGCTCCTCTCATGCACTTCATTAAAAGAACCACCGGCTGTCATTGATAATTAAAGAGGCGCAAGGCCTTACAGGGAAAGCTTGCCAAAAATGGCTAGACAAGGGTGAAGTCACCTCTCCCGAAGGAGCCAAAACAATTAGGGATGAACCCTGCCTAATCCTACAGAGAGGCCGAAATTGGTAAATTCCCAGATGCCCAGACCTAGAACCCCAGCCATATATATACTAGCTAAACGACAGCAAAAGCAATAAAAGGATAAGCTAGGAATTACTAAAGATGGTAAAGTAAATAACAGCAATATAAAGATAGTAGTGGTCCTCCTCTGTCACATGTCTGCGGGTGGGCGCACCGGCAGCACCTGTTTGTTGTTGTCCCCTTTCTTCCTCCTTCTCTCATATACTTTCCACGTCGGCTTAGGTGTGGTCCCCCCGATCGTATCATGAAAGGCTCCTCCCGTCTCTATATCTGGTGGCCTGGCTTGTCAAAAAAGGTCCATAAGGGAACAATGTCAGGGCATAACAAGAATGCATGTAAAATTGTTTCTTGCCTCCCACATATGCTACATTGATCATCAGTGGATTTTAGACGAGAGCACAGACGTGCTTTGCAAGGCAACAAACCATTTATAAGTTTCTAGCCAAAGTACTGAACTCGAGGTGGAAGGTTAACCGATGCTTCTTGGGAACTTTTCAATTTAGAATTGTCAATGGGAAGAACAGAGAACAACGCTGTTTGGTTGTTGCTTTATGTTAACCGATGTTTCCGTTAGAGAGAGAAGGGAGGTTCTGGGAGGTGATTGGTCTGCTCAAGGGATTTGGTGACGGACGCTTTATATCCGTGACAGACGGATCTAATTCTAGTCATTGATATTTTTGTTTTAATCTCAACTGTTTGATTTTTAAAAAAAAGTAAATGATGGGAGTGCATGTCATCTTGTCATTTTGGTCTGCGAAGCGAAAATGTAATATTTCATTATTTCTATGTATAATGTGTTTTTACTTAAAGTCTACTTTTAATTTATGAACTATTGAAATTGGTTTAAAATAAAGATAAAAACTATAAGTAAGACATTATTAATAATCTTTATAATATGAGGAAATTTTGGTGACTGATCCATTTCTACACTGTCCAATTTTAGTGGCAAGAAAAGTATGTTATTTTATTACTTTTTCAACTTTGTTTTTTTTAAGTGTATCTTCTTACGGCTAAGATAATCATTGTGTTATGGTAAATGATTACCAATACAGTATATATATATATATATATATATATATAATAATTATATATATATATAACATATTAGAGTTATTACATTTATAGTTTTTTAACTAACACTTGTCACTTTTTATTATTCTTTTAAGTCTTATGATCTAATAACATTTGTTTAAAACGGCAATAAAAAGTATGAGTAAAATTATAAGTTTACATCCTCTGCCAAACATCGAGGTTTCAAAAATTACTTTCCTCACCCATGTGGTTTCCCCTTTTTACATCCAAATTTTTTCTAATTTTCATTCAACTTTGAAGATGTTTAAATGTTGTCCAAATTTGATTAAACTTTACATGGATGATGCTAAAGTGATATATTTTGGTCCAATGCCTATTTCAAAGTTTTTTAAGCTCACATGTAACATGTGGGACCCAATGAACACACGTTCACATGTCAAATGTTTTATTGAGTCCCACGGATCACATATGAGCTTAAAAAATTTTGGACTTTATGTCAGATCAAAATATAACACTTCAGCATCGTTCGTGTGTGTAAAGTTTCATCAACTTTGAACAACATTTAAGCGTCTTTTAAGTTAACAAAAAATAGAAAAGTTGTCGGATGTAAAAAAGGGAAAACCACACGGGTGAGGAAAGTAATTTTGAAACCACGTGGGTGGGGTGTGTAACTTTGCCAAACGTCATGGGTGGGGGATGTAATTTTCACTAGTATATAAGAACATTTTCTTAGTATTTATCATTTTACAGAGCTTGACTGATTGATAAAGGTGAAGGCTATAAACGTTTGGAAACGATACACTGAGTTGTTGAAGTGGATTCTACGTATTCATTAAACTTGGTGTTTATGTATCCACAATATTTATAAACGTTTCCACTGATGATTAGAAACATGTACATAACCTTAAAAAATCATTTTCATCACTATAATAGAAAAGATGACACTAAATGTTATAATTGTCACTGACTCGATAAATTTTTAGGTTTGTGGTTTAGAATTTAGGGTCGTTAGACCCTAATCCCACACTACAACACTAAAAATGTCTTCGACATTTTTTTAGCTTTCATAGGGTGGTTTTTAGGGTGTGTGGTGTTGGTAATATTTTTTGAAATCGTTCTATACTTTATAATGTCTTCACTAACTCGACAGATTTTTAGGGTTTACACTACAAACCCTAAAAATGCCTTCGAGTTTTTTTAGCTTTTCTATGGTAGTTTTTAGGGTGTGTGGTTTAGGGTAATCTTTTTAAAGTCAAGGGTTCCACAATAATTTATAAACATTTCTACTGATGATTAGAAATATGTACACAACCTAGTATAATTTTTTAAACCACTATATTAGAAAATAGGACATTAAATGTTATAATGTCGGCACTGACTCGACTGATTTTTAGGGTTTGTGATTTATGGTTTAGGATTCTTAGACCCTAAACCTTGTGCTACAAACCTTAAAAATGCCTTCGACGTTTTTTAGCTTTCTTAGGGTGGTGTTAGGGTGTGTGATGTAGGGTAATCTTTTTTAAATTCAATGGTTCGACAAAAATTTATAAACGTTTCCACTGATTATTAGAAACATGTATAATTGTTTTCATCACTATAATAGAAAAGAGGAAACTAGTTGTTATATATCTTTTATTTTGACCGTTCTTATTGAATAATTGTGCATATGAAAATTGTCTTACCATTATTAGTTTATAGAGCTTGACTTTGATAAGCATGCAGGCTATAAACATTTGGAAAAGATAAAATGAGTTGTTGGAGTCAGGAGTCAGTTTTAGGAATTCATGTAACCTTGGTTTTTACGTATCCACGATATTTATAAACATTTTCACTTATGTTTAGAAACATGTACACAAGCTTATATAATTGTTTCCATCACTATAACAGAAAGAGGAAACTAACTGTTATAATGTCGTTAGTGACAAACCCTAAAAATGCCACGTTTTTTTAGATTTCCTATGGTGGTTTTTAGGGTGTTCGGTGTAGGGTAATCTTTTTTTAAGTCAATGGTTCTACAATAATTTATAAACGTTTTTACTGATGATTAGAAACATTTACATAACCTTCTATGATCGTTTCCATCACCATTATAAAATACATAACACTAACTAGTATATATCTTTTTCTTTGATCGTTCATATCGAATCATTGTGTATAAGAATATTTTATTAGCATTGTTTCAGAGAGCAAGATCAATTGATATAAGGTTATAAACGTTTGAAAACAATAAACTGAATTTGTTGGAGTCGGTTTACTTATTCAATAACATTTGGTTTTTATGAATGCATGATACCTTATAACTTGAAGACTAATATTTTTATGCTCAATTTTTTAAAATCATTATACGTCACTTTTTCAACTTAGAAAAATATAAATGTTAGACTACTGTTTTATATTAGCAAATTTTTATTGAATCTATTCAATAGATTGATGCATGTAACTTTGAATTGATATATGCTCTATTTTATAGATATATGAATAAACAACAAAACTGATAAGATTAAAAAACTATTATACAATAGCTATGTATGTTCAACTTTTTTGAAAAAAAAAATCATTAATATTTAACTTAGTGTTTTTGCATTAATTAATTGTTTTTAAAATTTATTCAGTCTTATTAAGCTCAATATATATTTAAATTGATATATGTTCAATTTTTTGTGCATGTATCCATAATCGAAAAATATTATCAAAGTAAATAAATATTATTTAATAAGCATATGTATACATTAATAGAGTCATGTAAACTTTTTTATATAATTAGTGACTTATTTTATGAACAAGTATATTATTAAGGTGGGTATCATTGGAAAATGACAAAGTAATTGTATTCTAGTAGTTTTTTTTTTTAAAAAAGATGTTATCTTGAGATGTTGGATACATTTAAACAAAAATAAGAACAAGTAAAACACTTCGGTACAAACATTTAATCCTATGACCCTTCCCCTTAAATACTTAAATAAATAAAAAGTTCGTGCGGGACGGATTGCTTTCCGTCACACAATCCCCTCTCATTTGTCTAGCGATCTGCAAGGTGATTCAAGTGAAGTGGTTGATGATATCCTAAGGGGGCGTTTGTTTCGAGCGGGGGAAACAGAATGAAATCAGGAAAGGGAATGGAGAGGAATGGAAAAGAATTCCCTTTGATTTTCCTGGTGTTTATTTGAGCTAGAGGAAATGAAAAATAACCGCTCAACGGCCATCGGTCATTGGTCAACGGCTACCAGTTGCCGGTCAATGGTCATTAATTGTCAGTCAACATTCACCAGTCACCGGTCAATGATCATTAGTCATCGGTCAATGGTCATATGTTGCCGGTCAAAGTGTACTGGGAAAAGGGAATCCGATTCCCTAGTAGGGGCGAGGAATCAAGATAGAGGGTTTTGGGGTAATCCCATTCACTTTCCTTTTCTGAAAATAGGAAAAAGTGGCAAAACAAACAGCAGGAAAGGAAATCATTCCGATTCCCTTTCCTGATTACCCAAAACAAACGCCCCCAAGTCCTGTACTTGTTGAGCTGATAGGCGATACAAGGAATGACGTCGGTATTAGCGTTCCTTGATAGGGGACTTGGGAGAGTTACATAAAAGAGAAGCATGTGGACCAATGTAAGAAGGGCATGTAAGCATAATCAAATCAAATCATAAGTTACGTCCATTTCAACTACTCTTAATGGCATTAAAAATATGATTACAGTTAAGGATGAATTGAGAGACAAAGAAGATCTTAGGGGAAAACCCAATTCCTTTCTCTCATAAAGATCCTACATATAGAGAGGGAGTGCTCATGTTCCAAATTTGAAGTAAGCAAAAAAAAAAATCATCGGGTTAGTACTATCTCTCTAACTCCCACATTTACTTTCTTCCTCACGCTGGAAAAAAAATTCTTATAGAGGTAACAACTATAGAAGGGGTTATCTCATATTGGAAAAGATAAACTTGCACTTTGCTGAACTGGAGAAGGTTGAAGATAATCTCCTGAATTTAGGTCCCCTCAATCCTGAAATCAAAAATGCATTGTTCGGGAGATTTTGGCACCCGAATAGACTATCTCTGAAAGCAGTGCAACAAGTTGTAATACAAATTTGGAAACCTAAAGCCTTCTTAAAGGCCAGTGAGATTGGGTACAATAGATTTTCGTTCCAATTTCTTGTGGAGCTGATATGGAGATATTTTCACTAATGGGCCATGTCAATATCACCACTGTCTTCTGATTGTCATGCCCATTGATCCTTGATTCACACTAATGAGTATGATCCTAAGGGGGTGAATATTTGGGTTGCTTCCATAACCTTCCCATGATCTACTTCAACAAAGCTTCGACTCTTACTCGGAAACTAAATTGGTACCTTTATTATATGTGCTGATAAAATAAACCCTTTAGCCTCAAAAGTTCTTAGGGTGTGTGTTGTGGTTGACGTGGATATCCTCTCTGTAGAGTTTGGTGGTCAATGATGAAAAGAGAGATAGGTTGCAGGATCCCTATGAAAATCTGATGAGTGAATAGATAAGCATGTTTTGGGGTGTATGCCATGTGCTTTATCAATGTTTATCATGCTCATTTATCCACTTTAGCTAGTTTGATTTTAGTGTAGTGATTTATTAGTGTTCTTACATATTTCTTGTTTAAACAAGAGGAAAACATAGCTAGGAGCAAAGTATACAGAGAGCAACGCATGGGCATAAACGGATCTCAAATCAAAGCTAGAATGAAGAATCTGGGCTCCAGCTAAGTAGTATCCCTTTGTGTCCGACCTTGTGTTCGGACATATATGTCTGGGCGAAGGCCGCAAGATAGGTGCCCCATAGCTACAACTGTCCGGGTATATGTCTGGCTAGACACACCCGGACAACACACAAGGTGATGTCTCGCCCGAACAGGTTCGAGGGACAACACAACGAGAGACAAATCCTCGCTCAAACAACTTCCTCTCTCCCGGACTCACTCACAGACGTGGGTGTAACACCTCACCCGACAGCAATGCTCCACCCGGACAACATTCAAGCCTCACCCACACCTAGATAGAACAAACAAGAAATGAAGAGAAAAGAGAAGAAGAAGATCCACCACCATTGAAGCCCTTAAAGCTCTTGGACAACCTCTCTTTTGGCTACCTCTTTCTTTAGGGTTTCACCCAATTTGTTATAGATGTGCTGGAATGGTTGGTCTTGCTTTGAATATGTTACCGATTAATCTAGCACTAGTGTGGGGTTCTATCAACATGTGATACTGAGATAGATAAAACCAAGACCGAGAGAACTAAATCAATGTAATCGATTTCCATGGATTTTGAGATAGATATCATTGCAACTTAGGGGGAAATTGTTCTTACTGTTGTCAATTGATCCGATACTTAAATAATCCGTCTGGTTTCCGACTTAATTGGTTAGGATTAGTAGACCATGATTTGGATATTAGTTAAATAAGTGCTCTCATTGCTGAACTCTGAGTTCATAAATCAACAGCTAGCGGTTAAAGGTGAAGGGGTAAAGGTCCATCTCGTGGTACATCTATCTTAGTTTAGTCAATTAAGTTTATTGCTTTACTTTATTTCGCTTATATCACAAAAACACCAAAATCCCCAAACAGTTACTACACTTATCTTTTTTTATATATTTTGTTTGTACATTATTAACCTGGTAAGAAGCTAGATAAGTTCCAAGTCCTAGTGGATACGACACTTGTTGTATAATCCGACTAGGTGAACTTTCCCACAGATAGCAAAGTATAGTTATATATTTTGCATAACACAATCTTCTTCAATTATGCTATAGAGATGTGGGAGAAGGAATCACATCATTTTGGAATGCTCCCAGAAGAAAAAAATCACTAGTGGAACGCGAGGCTTTAATGACGGTGGTTTAATCACGGCTTAAACAGACACCGTGATTAATAGGAAGGCCGGATTTATTTAGCGACGATGATTGATTAACCCGTAATCAATAATAGATCGGAGGTTGGCGCGCCTTTTTTAGGAGGGACTTTAGATGACGGTTTTTAGTAAAACCGTAATCTAAAGTCCCGTGTTGACGCGCGCTTTACGGTCAACGGACTTTAGATTACGGTTTTACTAAAAACCGTCATCTAAAGTCCCTCCTAAAAAAGGCGCGCCAACCTCGTCAACGACGTCGTTTTGACCTGACGAAATAAATTTCCCGTATTATTTGATTTATTCGACTCCGCGCGTAATCTAATTACAGTTAACGACGTCGTTCTAGTATTTTAGATTAATAAAAACTTTATATTAATGTGTTACCTAATACCTATGTTTGAAAATTGAAACCCAACATATGGCAAATAATTATCGCGCTATTTTTTTAATTTCGTTACACTTTAGATTACATTTAACGACGTCGTTTTACCAGTGTATTTTAGATTAATAAAAACTTTATATTAATGTGTTACCTATGTTTGAAACCAACATATGCCAAATAATTATCGCGCTTTTTTTTTTTAATTCGTTACACTTTAGATTACGGTTTTTTGTGAGAACCGTCATGTAAAGTATGACTTTAGTTTACGATTTACATGTAAACCGTAATCTAAAGTCCATTTAAACATTTGCCTATACTCTGCACACTCTACTCACACTAACTCTCTTCTCTTTCGCGCTATCTTCCTCACTGAAATTGCCTCCTCTCTCCCGTCACCTGCTAACGGCCATCGCCGCCGTCACTCCCATTGCCGCCGGTCACCACCCATCTACCACTGGTCTCACCGTCGACGTCTCTATCGCGTATTGGGTATGCGATCGCGATTGATTGTCGTTTTTTTTCTAACTTTGTTCATATACATGCATTTCGATTGCAAGTTCTAACCTCGTTTGTATCGAATCCTGAGAGTGTAATGGCAAATGTTCTAACCTTGTTCATATATTTGTGCCCAGATTCACAGTTAATTGCGACCTAGTTCGTGGGCTGATTTCTACACTACTTGCCCACTTCGGTGCTTACTTACGGTAACTTTGCAAACCAATCTGTAAACTGCTGTATTTATTTGTTCTTAGCATTTAGTATTACAATTAATACATAATAGTGTAGTTTTAAAAATGCTACTACTAAAAACTGCCACAGGAAAGAAAGTAAGTTCAAGTATATCACCGATTCCTGAAAATGAATGGAACAGAACTGTAGCATATCTCAGTTTCATGAATGGAACAGAACTGTAACAAGTTGTTTGAGTTTTGGTCTGGATTTAAAAGCTTAATGGAATATTTAAGTAACTGGGTAACGTTTAGGAGAAGTATAATCAGTTGAAAGGAAAAAAAACAGACAGGGAAGAAAGCAAGAACACAACTCAGTTTTCTGTTTGATTTCAGTTTGGATTTCAGCTTCAGTTTCGTATCAGATCAGGTTCTGACTAATTCTGCATCTGTAACAAAGTTGCCTTGGGTTTAGTTGAGTTAGAAACTTTATAACACACCAAATTGACAGGATCGACAGTTTAGAGGTTTGAGAATTCAAACACGTGAACAAACAGAGAGGAGTCTACACCAGTCTCTGTCTGTCTGTTTTTTCTAGCTTTTCTTTCAGTTTCTATTTTGTTTTTGAGTTCTGTGTGAATCTGTTCAGTAGAGGCAACAGAAAGATGTTGTCATTTTTTCTGTTTCTGTAAACTAAATTCATCAGTGAAGATAAGTTTATGTATGTTACCAGTTCTAGATGGTGCGTGCGAATTTGACTTTGATAAAACTGATTTGGAGACTTAGAAATATAGGGGAGATGCTGTCGATTTTTTTTCCGCGGTTTAGCTAGCATTTAACCTTGATTTTTTGATGAATTCTAATGTTGTCGTTTTTTCATTTATGCATCAGGACTACGACTTTATTTAGGCTTCCGACCTCAACCGTCTTAGCATCGGCTAATCGTCCACCAGAGGTAAGATTTATATATATACATATAATATTTGACAAACTACCAAACATAGTTATCCGCCCAAGATATACCAAATAGAGGTATATCTTCGCAGTCCCTGTCGGGACTGTCCACGATTGTTAAATCACACACCTAGGGTGTGAATGTGCTTTTAATATGTACTTTATTGATTATTTCAGCAGTATCTCTTTATTGTTCTTCGAATGCATATATTATTGATTAATATCATAATATCGTGCATTTGAAGAACTGTAGGGAGTGATGCTGCCGAAATTTTCAATAAATTACATATTTAAAACACGTTCACCGGTGGGATTTAATACTCATGGATGGATTTAGGTTGATAAGATACAAAAGTGTAAAGACTCTCTGCACGGGTGACGGTATGAAATGGCTGCCTTCATATAAATAGCTAGAAGGAGATGGAACGTTCGTGGATTTACAGCGGAAATTTGGACGACAAGTTTTTAGAAGGAGTTGATAAGTTATGCACGGTGTTGGCGAACAATCTGAAACCTACAGACAAGGGATACATATTTTGTCCGTGTATCGACTGCCAAAACAATCTGAGATATCGCGGCGTTGAAACAATTAAGGAACATCTGATCCGCCGCGGTTTTACAAAAGATTTCCAAGACATAATCCGATGGCATGGTCAGAGTGCGTTCGATGTTATTAAGCCTGACGAAGGGGATAATGGTCAGGCAAACACGGAAACAGAACTTGGAGATGATACAGTTGCTGGTGATCCGAACAGAAGACGTTACAGCGAACGTTGTGCCCGATTTCTGGGATGATGACATTGAGACTATGCTTGAAGATGTGGAACGACATTACTCTAACACGCCACAAGCATGAAAATTTGTTGGATTCATCCAAAACACCGTTGTACCCCGGGTGTGACCCTACAAAGTTAAGCAAGTTGAGTGTCGTCCTCAAGCTATTCAACTTGAAAGCGAAACATGGCTGGAGCGACGTAAGTTTCACTGACCTCCTGGAACTATTGAAATACGTTCTTCCGGTGGACAACGTTTTACCACCACACGACTACGTACTCAGCCAAAAAAATGATGTGCCCAATGGGTATGGGGTACCAGAAAATTCATGCTTGTCCAAATGGTTGCATGCTGTCTTGGAAATCGGATGAATTTGCTGAAAGCTGTTCAGCATGTGGAGCGTCACGGTATAAGAAACAACAAACTCACATCAGCGGTAGTAAGAAAGGTTCACCAGCTAAGGTATTGTGGTACCTGCCCATCATTCCAAGGTTCAGACGTTTGTTCTCCATTGAGAAAGACGCAGAGAATCTTCGGTGGCATTCAGTTCACAGGAAAAGGATGGCAGATTGGACATCCCGCTGATGCACCACAGTGGAGAAACATAGACGTAAAATTTCCTGAGTTTGGTAACGAACCGAGAAACCTAAGGCTAGGCTTGTGCACGGATGGGATGAACCCTTACGGTACTTTGATAGCATACACAGTACCTGGCCTGCTGTGCTTTTGGTTATTTACAATCTACCGCCGTGTGTTATGCATGAAACCAAGACACATCTTGTTGTCTTTGTTAATATCTGGTCCAAGCAACCGGGCAACAAAATTGACGTATTCCTACAACCTTTGATAGAGGATACTACAACTCTTGTGGAATGAAGGGGCTACGGTTTACGACTCATTCAGTAAGAGGACTTCAATTTGCGTGCTATGTTGTACTGCACAATCAATGATTTCCCCGCCTATGGTAATCTTTCAGGCTATTCAATCAAGGGGGCGTTGGCGTGTCCGATTTGTGGTGAAAACACTTGTAGCATTCGCTTGAAACATAGTGGGAAAACCGTGTATATGGGCCACCGAAAAATGCTTCCAAAGGACATAAGTATCGAAAGATGGCGAAAGAGTTCGATGGGAAAACTGATCACAGCATGGCGCGCCAGCCTTTGACAGGTACAGAGATTTACAAAAAGTTGGATATATTGTGAACAACTTCGGGCCGCCAACCAAAGTGGTGAAAAAAGTGTCTGGAAAAAGAATCATATTTTGGGAACTACAGTACTGGCAGCATCTGGAGGTAGACATTGTATCGATGGGATGCATGTCGAGAAGAACGTGGGTGAAAGTATCACTAGCACCCTTTTGAACATAAAAGGAAAGACAAAGGATCATTTGAAAGGAAGAAAAGATTTAATTGAGTTGGGCATACGCACAGAGCTTGGCCCGCAAGAACGTGGAAAACGCACATTCTTGCCTCCTGCCTGTCACACTCTGTCTAAAGAAGAGAAACATAGTCTATGCAGTACCCTTTACAACATCAAGGTGCCATCAGGTTACTCCTCAAACATAAGAAACCTAGTGTCCATGACAGATTTCAAATTAGTAGGAATGAAATCTCACGATTATCATGTCCTACTTCAAGAATTTTTGCCAATTGCACTACGTGGGATCTTGCCGGATGCTGTCAGACACACAATCACAAACGTCAGTGTCTTCCTCAAACACATTTCGTCTAAGGTTCTTGATGTGGACACTCTGTCTAAATTACAAAAGGATCTTATTGTGACAATGTGCCAGCTGGAGATGTATTTTCCTCCATCGTTCTTCGACATAATGATACATCTCCTCGTGCATCTTGTAAGAGAGATTCTGATGTGTGGTCCTTTGTACCTTCGCTACATGTATCCGTTCGAAAGGTACATGGTGTCCTGAAGAAGAAAATGAAGAACCGTCGTCACCCAGAGGGTAGTATTATAGAGGGCACTATCACAGAGGAAGTTGTAGACTTCTGCACCAATTACCTAGAAGGTGTCGATACCATTGGACTTCCACGTTCTAGACACGAGGGCAGATTGAAGGGTGTTGGCACGGTTGGAAGGAAACTGAAAAGAATTGATATAGACACTCTTAACAAAGCTCATTTAGTTGTGCTAAGTCATCTTGAAGATGTTGAACCATACTTTGATGAACACTTGTGTGTTTTAAGAGCACAATATCCAAACATGAGTGACGTCAGACTACAAAATGAGCAGAATAGGACATTTGTCCGATGGTTCAAAGAGAGAGTGTTTGTCCGATCAGTCCACGAATGTGCCTGAACTGATTAAAGTAGTTGCATTTGGACCAAATCTGGATGTAATTTCTTATGAGGGGTACGATGTCAAGGATTCACCCTTTTTCACAGAACGTCAGGATCAGAAGTCAACGAATCAAAACAGTGGTGTAGAGCTTGAAGCTTATCAAAACTTATATGACGTCGGGTCGTGGGTCATAGTCCTGTCTCAGTACAACAATCATATTTCGGTGTTATACAAGACATCTGGTATTGGACTACAACAGCTACGAAATGTGTGTTTTCCGCTGTAACTGGGTTAACAACATCATGGCTACCGTGAAGAGGAGCATGGTATGAAACTGGTTGATCTGTCTAGAGCTACTCCCCGGTTGAGCCATTCGTTGTTGGGACGAAGGTTAAGCAGATATTTTATGTAACTGATCCCTGTAATCCTAGATGGTCTGTTGTGCTTAAAGGGAGAAGAGGAATATTGGTGTGGATGGTGTGGTTGATGAGGATGAGTATGATGCAGAAGATGAACCTCCAACTGTTCCTATTTCATTGGAAGAGGCTGAGGTCACAGGTCATCGTGAGTATATACGATCAGACCATAACGAGGAATGTGGGTTGAGAGATAATGGTGTATGTAAGTTATTACTATAAAAATTTATATGAAATTAACACTCTTTTTTATTTCTTGCTTGTATATGACCATTATGAAATGCTTAATTTAATTCAAATTGTATTTCAATCCTTGCAGGCATGGCTGATCAGGACATGGATGATCAGGACATGGTTGATGCAGAGTTCGATTTATGTTGCCGTGAGTTCGACAATGAGCAGCAAATGGTACCGGTCCTCTACAACATCTGCCGCTGCTGCTGTTGTCCCATCCACATCTGCCGCTGATGCTGTTGGCCCTTCCATGAGTGCACCTTCTACGAGTGCTACTCAGAGACCCAGAGGTAGAGGTCCGACCCGTGGGTTGAAACTGCAGAAAGAGGATCAGATTAGTCTTCTGTGGGACAAGTATGGAGAGTAGGTGGGGGGGGCAGCAGGTCAGAGTTCGGTAGTATGCTAGGGACTCTGGCCAGATCACATTGCTGCATCAACCACACATGGAAACAAGTCCCGCAAGAAGTTAAGGAGACCATCTGGAAGAAGGTGCAAGAACGATACAAGATCCCAGAAGAAGTGAAGCAGACCGTTCTTTCTTTGGTCGCCGGCAAAGCTAAATCATTCCGCCACTACTTGGGTTGAGCATTGGATCAACCAGTGCCCCCCACGTGAGCCTCCGCCGTATGTTGTGTACAATGGCATGATCACTGAAGAGGAGTGGAAGGAGTTCGTTGAGCGGCACGCCACCCCCCTTCAGGGTATGTTTGTGTGTACTCTTTTCTTAATTAATGCTCATAATGCTTTATCCCTGATTTTCTAATTAATTTCCTGTTGTACTTTCTTAACAGCAAGTACAAGAACAAGCACGGCAAAACCGTCAAGCTAATCTCTACCCCCACACCATGGGACGAAGGGGATATGTGGGCAGCCTCGAGGGATGGAAAGAAGCTGGTTTGCTGACACGGAGGAACGATGATGGAAGTGAATGCCCGATCGAGGATGTCTCTGAGGCGAGGAGGGTGCAGATGTACATACTGGGACGCCAGAAAACGACCAGCGAAGGTCAGAGGGTATTTCCTAATGCTGCGATGGAACAACTGGCTAACCAAATTGTAAGTATTTGAAAGTAGCTGTAAATAATTTACTTATATACTCAAGTGTTTGTTGATCTTAATTTAGTGTTAACTTCTTTGACAATTGGACAGTACGAAGCGGCACAGAGAGGAGAAGTAGACTTACACGCTCCTCCTTCTCAGACGACGCGCTCAATCAAATACTTGGGAAGAAGGATCACCCAGGCGTGTTAGAGGATTTGGGGGAGAAGTACGTCAGAAGAAAGTATTCCCGCCCGCCATCTGCTAGGAAGGGTCAGATGAGTGCTGCTGAAGTCGAGGCGATGGTAGAGCGTAAGTTCGGCTGCTGAGCGCCAAGCTAATGAGGAGAAACTGGCTGCTGAGCGCCGAGCTTTCGAGGAGAGGCTGCAGGAAGCGTTGAATTCGATCGCACATGCGACTACACAGCAGCAGCAGCAGCAGCATGATCCTCCTCGACTGTCTTCCTCGTCTAGTTGTGCTCCGGCCGCTGACCCGTACCCATTTGCCAACATCCGGTTAGCTTTGTTTAACTATTTTTTCTCCTAAAATAAAGTCATTTAAATAGTATTAGATTGGGTTCACTTATTTATTTCACGTATTATCTCTGTTTATTGAAGGAGCAACAAAAATGCCGTCTCCAAATACCATTAGAAGGCACCCTGTAGATGCGGCCTACGGGACGGTGTTGCCATCAGGTCCACTCACGCTCATCAGTTTCGTACGTCTACCCCCATTCTACGCGCGTGTGACCTTGGACCTGATCATTGATGGATTTGAGCATGCATACCTTCCAATGGCGTTTGACAACAAATGCACGCTGATCGAAGCGAAGGGAGACATATTGCCCTGGCCAGCATGTTATATTGTTGTCACCGATGAGGTAAGACTGTTTGACAACCATTTAGTATCTAATAAAATGCATTATTTAGCATTAAGTGTCTAATCTAATCTATTATAGATCCCTGAGCTTCCTCGCCGCGTAACCCGGCCCAGACTAAGAGACCAGCGCGCCGGCGAATCCTGAGATCCCTGAGCTTCCTCGCCGCGTATCCCGGCCCAGAGAGAAGAGATCTGCGCGCCGGCGAATCCTGTCAGAAGTACAAGGGTATGTTCTAGATAATGTTTAATGTTACTATAATAATCAATTAGTAATTATCTTTACATTATGCTTTACTGTTTGTGTGTGAAGGGTAAGAATCCAGTGAGTCGGGGTGCAAAAGGTAAGAATCCAGCGCCCGTCCGGGGTCGCACCAGGACTTCTGAGGCGCCTAAAAATAAGCTCGCACTGCCACCAAAACTTGTTAATGTTTTGGGGGCCAAGCAGATGAATCTCTACGACAAGATCATGTTGAAGTCATCTCAAACTAACAACTTCATGATGACGCTTCCAAAGTCGATGTTTCACTACGAAGAAGATATGATCACAGCAATCAACTTTGAGGACATCAGAGAGATGATGTGTGGAGATTATCTGAACATTAACATTATTCAAGCTTATCTAAAGTAAGTGTTCTTTCCTCATACTGTAAAAACATATAGAATAAGTATCTATGAAGTTGCATTGGCTAACTTTTTATAGTACATGTGATATAATAGATGTCTGCTTGAGAGATGTGTTGAGAAGGACATGACCTCCATTACTGCGGTGTGCCCGGAGCGTTTATCGTACGACTCAGTCACTAGGACCCGGGGAGGTTTTGTGAATACATGATTCATGTCTTCAATGTTGTTGATCAACAGAATAAATTATTCATTCTAATGCCGTATCACCAAACGTGAGTTCTAATATAAAATTACATACTAATTAGCTAACTTTGTTACCTTCATTTCTCATTTCATTTTGTATTTGACATTGTAGCCACCACTGGGCTTTGTTTATATTCTGCGCTGCCACCGCTACTCTGCTCGTTCTAGATCCACTAGGGCAGTGGACAGAATTCAACACACTGAAGACTTAATCAAAGAGTAAGTTTTTATTACTATTAATTGTTTGTAGTTTTTTTGAACCAAAATAATGTACTTGTTCATTTTGCTAAATGCTTTTGTTAATATATGTAACAGTTGTTACAAAAAAAACCCCTCAGGGAGAGTTTGGTGATTTGACCGTCGAGTACATCAAGGTTTGGTAATTCATGTATTTCATTCGTGCTGCTATTATCTTTGTACAATTGTTTTACATTTGTGAATTTTGGTGATTTAGTGCCCTACCCAAAAGGATTCTAAGAGTTGCGGGTACTACGTGATGCGGTATATGTACGAGTTCTGCGGGTACTTTCCAAGTTTTAAAAATGATATTGACAAGGTAATACGAACGCTGTCTTGTATTTAATTCTTTCGGCAGATTTTTTGTGTCTTTATCTTAATCTCATTATGTGTTCCGTTCCTTTTCTTGTTGCAGATTAAGAACATTATGCCAGATTCAAGACTTATGCTCCTGCCGACTTGTTGCATGTCAGAGAGAGCATGGCAGCCATGTTTATGAGAATGGAGTGGTAGACTAGCTAGCTGTTGCTGTAACATAGATTTTTTGTTAGTTGCTGCTCTGATTCTGTTAGTTGCTGCTGCAACAGATTATATTGTGTAACAGATTATATTTTTTGTTAGTTGCTCTGATTCTGTTTGTAATGAATTATGCTAGCTGCTGCTGTAACAGATTCTAGCTGTTGTATTGAATATTTCTGTTGCAATTGTGCGCAGAAATGAATTTGCAATTGTTATCTCTGTTGCAATTGTGTAACAGATTGAATATGTTACAGATTTTCGAACTGGTGCTTTATTAGATGTTATCTCTGTTGCAATTGTGTAACAGATTGAATATGTTACAGATTTTCGATCTGGTGCTTTATTAGATGTTATCTCTGTTGCAATTGTGCGCAGAGAATGAATTTGTGCTGTTGGTATTTGATTCAGGTGGTTCAATTGTGCAGTTTCTGCCCTCTGATGCTTATCTGTTACAATTCTGTCTCTGTTGCAATTGTGTAGATTTGTAAAAAAAATAATAAATAAAAAAATTACACTTTAGATTACGGTTCTAACAATAACCGTAATCTAAAGTCCTTTTGGGCGCGCGAAAAGACTTTAGATGACGGTTATTGCCAAACCGTCATCTAAGGTGTCGACTTTACATTACGGTTATTACTAAAACCGTGATCTAAAGTCCTTTGGTTCGCGCGCACTAAAGGACTTTAGATCACGGTTTTACTAATAACCGTAATGTAAAGTCAATGACACGCGGGCCGGAAAAGAGCCTTTAATTACGGTTTTAAACCGTAATTAAAGAAACGCCATCTTTATTGACCCCCGCGTAGATTACGGTCCAGAACCGTAATTAAACACGGTTTTGGACCGTAATTAATGGGTCGCGTTCCACCAGTGAATTTCAAGACTCAAGAGGGTTTTTGTCTTGGCTTGACATGAATATGCTAATTCAAGGGATAGTTACAGATAAGTTCTTGCTAGATCTCAACAACTCTGAATTCAAAAATAAGTGGTCCAAGATCAATTGGAAAGTTAAGGAATTCTTGATCAGGCTGAAGGAATTGTAAACAGTGGAATAAGGCAAGATATAGAAGCAAACTGATAAGATGTCAGAAAAAACAGACTAATCAATGCTTGTTTTTAGAGAATCAAATGAAAGTGACTGAAGTTTTGAAGAGAAGACGATATCTTAGCTTTAGATGGCTTAAAAATCCCTTCTGGCTTCGAAAAGGTTGTCCAAGCTAGAGAAGAGTTATGGAAAAGAATATTCTATCAGTCTTTTGATTGGGTTGGAGTGGTGGAAAATTTTCAAGCTCAAGAAACAAAGAAAAAGATAGGTGCTGGAATATAGCAGGAATCAAGCGTATCTTACCATTGCTCAGCTCATGGAAGAAGATAAAGCAATAAAGAATCTCAGAATCAGAACCAGTGTTGTCAAAGGATGTTATTCATCAACCTCCATTGGTCAACAAGAAGGGAAGAGACTGATCTTTCATATTGGCCCCTATACCAAGTCTAGCAAAATGGAGAAATACGGCAGGAAAAGGAGAATTTCAAAATCTCAATCTCTAGTTACCAAACCGTGAACATGGTGAAGGAACTGAAAGGACCCTAAGAAAATGAACCAAACCTTATCGGCGACCTTGTCATTGGTCAAGGTTGCCACCCAAATGAGTTGCCTTAGCCTTAACAGTCGGGGATTGGGTTGCCTCGCGGCGTAGCTTGAGTTTTTGTACTAGTAAAAAGTACAATCCAGAGCTTGTTTTTCTTATAGAGACCCACAGATTTCAGTAAGAAATGGATCTGTTAAAAGGAAGTTTAGAGGCTATGTGAGAATTTCAGTTGCTAGTGATGGTAGAAGAAAAACATTGAGGTAAACTTGGTTAACTTCTCTGCGCATCATGTGGCTGCAGAAGTTAGATTCCCTGGTGGAGTTTGGTTTCACATCATAGGTTTTTATGGTTGGGAAGATTGGAGTTTGAAGCATTAGTCTTGGAACCTATTGAAGCTTTTGAGAAATCAGGGTTCATTACCCTGGGTAGTAACTAGCGATTTTGATCTGATCATGTACAATTATGAGAAAACTGATGGAAGATTTAGACAAGAGAAGCATATGATTCCTTTTAGGAAAGTGATTCAGCAATCTCAACTATTTGATATTGTTTTTTTTGGGAAGATTTAGACAGAGCCTTTTGTTCCTAAGAAGCTCTGACCCTATTTCCTTCAATTTCGGTGGAACATCTTCAAAGGGAAAGGTATGATCATAACCCTCTTCTTCTTAGATTATTTGGGTCTATCTTCTAAATATGTTATGACATTCAATTTGAAAATGCTTGGATCAAAAGAGGCGAAAGGTGTCTTAAATTTGTAACAGGAGTGTGGGGTGTTACTGGCCTGGATTTACAAAACAAAATCAAGCTCCGTTCAGCTAGACTTTAAGGGTTAGACTATTAAAAAAATTCAGTGGAAATCATAAAGAAAAAAAAAGATTTAAAAAAGATGATACTGGTTCCAAACTGCTGGTGTTGTTGAAAACAGAAAGAGAATCCTGATGGAAACTAATTAAACTTCTAATGTTTAAGGAAGAAACTTGGTGGAAGCAAAGAGCTAAAGTCAGCTGGATGAAAGAAGGTGATAGAAATATCAGGTTTTCTATGCCACAACCACAACCAGAATAGATATAACAAGATTTTGTCCTTCTCATTCAGAACAGTGACATGGTCTATGATTGGAAAGATGTGGAACAATTGTAAGAAATCATTTCTCCAGTATTTATTAGAGTTGTAATCCTCCTATTGATCCTATCTTCTCAAGAGCAGTCCATGGAAGGTTTTATCCCCCTTTGAAAAGTTCATACATTATGTACATGATTGGCCAACATGGCCCTGTTCAGTTAAGAACATGTTCATATTATAACATTCTGTGTTTTATTTCTCATCATACCTTACTATTGATTCATACTATTGTCTTGCATGCATAGTCTGAATGAATCTATTTTCTTTTGTAATTTTTTTCAATACTCCATTTTGATGTGGTGTTCATGTCGCTGAGTATGTATGGGTGATACCATTTTCAATACAAACTGTGTGAACCCTTGATTAATGAATTATTTCCTTGATCAGTTCAAATCCCTTGACCTTGTTCCCTATTTGTGTCTGTAGTTGAATAACCTGTGTCCTGAACTCATGGAAGGTTTGATCTTTACTCTGCAACAGTCAAATCCAGGTTAACCGAGAGTAGACGTTCACAATGATAAGGACATAAACGTTTCCCTAATCTGCTTTCTTTACTATTGGTCCTTAAGTCGATATAAGTCTATACTAACTCAACTGTCACTTTTTGTAACACCCCTACCATTAGTACAGTGCTTACCGTCCAATCTCCATACATATCAGATACACGCAGCGGAAATATACTTACATACAATGGGTGATACAATGCCGTTAGTCACCCACGTGACTAACAAGGCTACTACCTCTACATACAGCATCGGTCTGATGGACCGGAATCCCGAGTACTACGCATCTAGAATACATACTCCATTCATCAATCAATTACAACAATACTCCATTCAGTACTTACTCCTCTTCAATCCATACAATACAATATACTTAACCGAGTCTACTAGGATCCTTATACAATTATCATATCCCTTCCAAGTTCATACATACACCCTAAGAGACTACTTACTACCCATTCCTCACTACTACATTACTTTCTAAATACAAAGGGTGTGCTAGTTGATACACCTCTACATTCTACTACTACTATCCAATGTAGTCGCCGGTCTCGTGCCTTGACCACATTCGCTTCGGGTACCTGCACACTAAAAAATGTCCCCCGAAGGGGTCAGCTTTCGCCGAGCATGATAACCGCATACCCCGCGTACTAGTGAGGGTACGCCGACCACTTGGTCGAATACATGCGGTTCATTTATTCACACAACATGCATACATGCTTTCATACTCAATACTACATTACTTTCACAAGGCATACATACACACATACATTTCATTACATTCAAGGAACACAATACAATCATCCAATACATACTTACCTTCTTCCGAATACACATACGCATTATATACACAATATACAATACTTGTTAGCTTCATTGGTCCACCCGGGTTAATCGGGTGGAGATTACTCTTTTACTCGTTACTTCATACATACGCATACATACTCATACTCATACTTACTTACGGATCCATACTTACTTACTCTTACTCTTACTCAAGTTAAGTCGTCGGGACCTCCGGCCCTGGGGACTACACCGTCCCACCTCCGGGATTTACTTGACTCACTAATCCGGGATGCTACCCATTTAAGGGATTTGGGCCGCGGACCAGTTTAAGAGTCAGGAATTGCAGCCAACCTCTTGTGACTCCGCATCCTCACGCGTGGCCGAAGCTATATCGGACTTGTACTCATTCCAATTTACTCACTTAAGTTAGGAGTTAGATAGTTAGGAATTAGCACAAGTCAACATCCGAGCCACAATAATACAATACACGTATACACATACATATCCATACAATACACACAATACAATACACTACAAGGTACAATTACACATCATCATCATTCATATATTTCATGAATTATACAAACTATTGTTCAAGACAGATAAAACAATGTAAACAAGCAAACAGTAGGTGCAGTTATAGTCCGATTCGTGCATTTATCTTATTAGGTGATCAAATAGGCATACAAATCGGGGTAACCAGATTAGGATACAGGGCATGAAGAAATCATACCTTTTTACCGGAATTTACTTTACCGGGTGTTCCCTTGTCCCTTTGGTTCACTCTTGTTCCTCGATCCTTATTCTCGAACCAATGACTACATGTCAAATGATTCAATTAATACTAAGCATTACAATACATGCATAGTTACTACTCCCGTACTTACCCCGTTATCCCGTTATTTCGGTATAACTTAATGTTCTTTATATTCACAACTTTCTTACCTTCTTTACTTTAGCATTAACGCCTTACTCATTCACATATATATGTATGTATATATATGTGTATATATATATTATGTATGTATTATTATATATATGTGTATATATATATATATATATATATATATTACATATGTATTTACATATATTATCTAATTAAATTTATTTATTTATTTTTTTTTTTTTTATAAAGGCCGACCGACCCACCCTGGGTAGGTCGCCTGGGTAGGTCGGCTGCAGAGAGTACCCGGGTTACAGAATTCGGCCCGACCGACCCAGTCTAGGGTAGGTCGCCTGGGTAGGTCGGCTGCAGAACCCCTTTTAATTATCTACTTGGATTCCAAATTCAGCTCTATTCTCACCCAATCTTTTCCTACTCATTCCCACATGTTTACTACATGTTTAAACACTAATTAAATCCTCTAATTCACCTTAGTTCATTCCATCAAATTCGTTTCTCAATCCTAAATCAACTTACACAATTTTTCTCACTTCTTCTTCAACACATGCAACAGTTTTTGTTGCTCTCTTGCTACAGATTTTTAAACCAACTTCTACCATCTAATACTTCCTCTACCAATGCCACTCCTAGCATTCTAATTGCATCATCTTACCATCCTACTTCCATCCCATTACCTAGCTCTTCTCCAAATCTGTTTCAAGGTATCAAACTACTCACCATAAGTTCTCCAAATACACTTAATTCCTCCTAGTTTCTCCAATGTGTTTTAACACTTCTTGCTACAGATTTTACACTCTTTTATTCACATGCTACTACTTCCATTCCATAGTTACTAGTCATCTCTATTAACTCCAATACACACCTTGGTTCTCCCTTTCACCAAGTCATCCATAAATGCACATATTCCTACCAACTAAACAGCTCACATTAAAATCTGTTACAAGGACATGCTTCTACCTAGTTTTCGAGTTTCTTAATTGTTCTAGTTCTAGGTAAATTTTGACATAACCTCCCCTAAAATCTTGCATTCTCACCACATCATTTACTCACATTTTGCTACCCAATTCACCTGTTTTCAACAATCATAAATATACAAAGCTCCCATACACAAATACCAACATTAAGCACTCTTAAAAATTCCTGCACATATACATACATTACCCATGGTTTTCCCAAGCTTTTCCAATGTCTTTTAAAGCTTTAAAACTGTTTGGTTCTCTTACACATTACACTACTACTCATTACCATTTACAATACACATTTCCATTCTAAAATCTGTGTTACAACATACAAGGCTTACACAAGGGTGAGCATTCTTACCTTGTTTCTTCTCTAGATTTCTTTCTTCTTCTTTCTTCTTCCTTCTCTCTCTACCGGTTTTGTAATCTCAATCCACTAGCACTACAACCATTCATATACATTTCAATACACCATTTACTCAAATAAAACTAACCTTGATTAATCAAGTTTCAATCTAGGTTTTAGGGTTTGGAAAATTTATTACCTTCCAAGAGCACAAGAGCTGTTTGGGATAGCTCAAGAACAAGATTTCTCTCACCACCAAAATGCCAAAATCGGCTATACACACAAGGAGTAAACAAGGCTTTAGTTCACATTTTCGTTTTGCCCACAAGGCTAGAAAAACGATGGAGTTTAAAAGAGATTTTTACCTCAAAAGAACAAGGAGACCAAGGTGGCTCTAATGGTGGTCTTGAAACTCCAAATGGGGTATACCCTCAAAATCGAAAATGCTTGTTTTTGGATTTTGGAAGGATGAAAATGTAGCTCTTGAGGAGAGGAGTACAATGGTGGTGTTTTTATAATTTTTGGAAGAGTATTGAGGGAGTTACAAAGGAGAGAAGTTAGAGTTTGTGGGTGTTTGCTCTTTTCTCCATTGAAATCGTGAGGGAGGTAGAAGATGAAGAAAAAGAGAGGGTGAGGGCTGCTGCTTCACGTGAGGGAAATGAGAGAATAGGTAGGAGAGAGAGTATGTGAGAGTAGAATAAAGTAGTGAGTGTTTTTACTTTATTAGTTTTGTAGGTTTGTAAATAAGGAGGAGTTAATAGAGTGTGTGAGAGTGAGAGGGGGAGCCCATCGGCTGGCATACACACACACACAACTTCAATTTTTTTTTATTTTAAAAGTGGACACATAACTCTTGGTTATTTATACTTCTACCCCACAACTTCCCGTTTGTGACAGTTTTTACTAATCTCCCGGTTTATTGATTTTATTGGTCCCAAAGCTTCACTAATATTTATTAATGATTATTTAGTTGACCAAAATTGTTACGAGTCTATTTGACCCGCTTAAAGACACGTTTTCCCGGTTACCTCGAAAAAACGTGCTTTAAGGTTCGTTAGTGGTTTTAATCCGTTTTAAGGATCCGTTTTCTTCGGGAGTTGTTCCCTAATATTTATTTAGACTCAATTAAGCCTTTACAATCCTTACAACACGCTAACCGAGGTCTCATACCTCCTGTGGTTATTTAACGCTTATTTAGTGTTTTTCACTTTTAAAGTGTTTCTTTATTTCTTTTGGATTTATTTTCCCTTACAAATACTTCTTAACCATTATTAGGCTCTTAAATACCTATTTGGATCATTTAATCGCCATATTTAAGGTCGGGGTATTTCAATCTACCCCCCTTAAGAACTTTGTCATCAAAGTTGTTCGAGGTTATGGGATTACTGTACTTACTCATTTATACTTGCCTAATACCAAAGCCATACATTCCTCCTCCTTACAATTCCCAGACTCGTTACTCAAGGTTTCTCCTTCCCATACCATACCAATGTACAATACCTATTCCAATCCATATTACTACTTACCATCCGTTCCTCATTACCGCATTTATACGTACATACAGTGCAAAGCTATCCCCAAAGCAACGCAATACACATTACAATCCCGCAGGCACTCAGGTCATCTAGACGCGGGACTCCTCTACGTCCCGCTGCCCTTGGAATAATACCACATGCTACCTTACTATCTTCTCCGGTACCTATTTCTAGTAGATCCTCATTCTCCATACTAGGGAAATTCTTTCACCACTACCAATTAAAATTTTCCTAAAACATCCAGCTCCAAGTTCCAGTTTATATTCATTACCTCTATCCTATGTGTGATTCTTGTGACCACTTAAGGGAAGCTTCAAGAATCATTCGACCCTGATGTGATCAGCATCAGTGTTGAACTATCTTTCCACCCCAATTTGTGTTCGGTTTCCCTTGATCTGATCAGGATCAAGTTCGACTTCCCACATCAGTTTCAAACAAGCAAATAATTCAATCATTTCCATGTTTTATCTTTTTACTCTTCCTAGTCATTCATACATCTCCAAAGGATGGAATCAGTCCATCAATCGTCCTCACTCTATTTCCCAAATGCTTTACTACATGGTTCAATCCTAATGCTCATTTCCTCAACCTTCACTACTTCCGTCCATTACTCACCATCATATCCTATATTCTAACTAAGGAATACTTCATTTCTAAGATTTAGTTGTCTTCAATTGTTTCAAATATTTACTTACGATTCCACTACTCATAAACTTCATTCATCTACTATCCTCATTCATTTCGTACTACTTCTTCAAAGGTTACAATACTTGTGGAGCTCCGTCCACTACTCATTACTCTTCTTTACCAATACTCTTACACTGGTGCTACAAGATGGGTATATTCACCCTATGGTATTTGCATGTCTAATGCTTAGTTACCACAATTCAATATGAATGAATACGTATGTTTATATAACGTAGTACCACTCATCGAATAATTTCTCATTTGTGCTATGCACATTATAGTTTTATGTGTTTTATTTATAAAACTTGCATTAAGCGGTTTTCGCTCTACCCCCCTTAAAAGGGATTACGCCCACGTAATCTACCATATTTTATTATTATTAAACTTTGGTTTAATCAGTCTGGGCAAACTGAAGCGTTTAGCTTCACTGCGTATACTATAGAGTACGCTCTGGTCAAAGGGTCTTAACCATGCCAATGGTTTAGTCTTTGCACCAAGGATTCTATATGAGTTTATTTAACTCGTCATTAATTCGGTTCTAGCCTACTAGGCTTCAAGGCATTAATAGCCATTTTGCTATACTTACTAGCTGGGGCCCACTAGCTTCTGCTGCGCGACCCTGATAACTTGGGTTATTACCCTTCGTGCTATCCTTAATGTACTATGCATCACCTTTTATCCGTCTATTATGGGCATAAGGTTTATAAATAATGCGGTATTCTTTTACCGTGTTTGAACTCAACGAGTTAAGATTTATAACCAGCTCTCTGGTAATCTTCTGCACATGCTATTCGTGCTTCCACGATTATTCGTTAAGTCCTCCGACTATTGTCGGGCGAGGTTAAGTCACTACTTAGTTGTAGTGCTTCCTCTGTGTCAATAGCTTCTGAATTGCCAGTTTCCCTGGTTCAGTACAAGTGTTCTTTACTTGTATGACCTTGCATTGATTATGCGTCGGTCCTAGTGACTTTCTTAAGTCTCTTCCGCTTTTATCCATTCCATTGGAATTCACACTGTGATGTTAGTGTGTTTACACTCTTCGTGCTTCTTTGGCCTTAGGCCGCACGGTTTGTTGCTAAGCTTGCTTAACTGGCTTATGCCGTGTTTGTGGTGAAAGGAAGGATTTACTAGGGTTTACATTCTCCATATCCCTAACCATCTCATTAGATCATTAGCTGAACAAGTGCAATGCCAAAACACTCAGTCATACAGAGTGCAGAGGCGTAAACGCTTGACAGTAAGTCACTTATGTGATAGGAAAGAATATTTCTGTGTGTCATCTCATACTTATACTCCATGTCATTGCTTAACTACTTCCTCATAGCGGTCGCTTGTTGCGCACCGTATTCTTACTCATTGTACAACATTGTTTTTACTGTTTCTGTTACTGTGGTAGTTCTCCTTACTTATTGCTATTGTCATTGGCACCATTTCCTTATGGTGTAAATACACTAGGAGTTTCCTGTGTTCGTGTGTATGACGGTCGTCGTAGCATACCGCAATCTTATCATCTTCCCAATGTGGAGATGTCTTATTCCACTTAGGTTTTATGTGTAGGTTAACTTACCTCACATTCTATCATCATTTGTGATACACTTTACCAAGTATCTTGGTTGACCAAGGATGAGATAACTCATCGGGTCATAAGCTCTCTTGAGCGTTAGTCATTCATGGTGTTCAATGTGTGTTCACATTAATTGCTTTGATAATTATTGCCTTTCAGTGCTGAGCATTGGTTTAGGCTCTGGCTGTGTAGTTTTGCTTGTATGTATATTACCAGGACATCCCATGAAACTTCAAGGGTTTTCTGTTCCGTTCTCCAATTGGAGGGTGTTCTATCACTGACAAGTGAAGGTTCTTGTTGAGGGGTTTGTCTCCACTCATAGGTCTAATGACAAGGTTTGCTATGTTGGTGTTTACACAATGGTTCACCACATGCTTGAGTACATATGGAGTATGCTTACTCCTTTAAGTCATAATGGTTTGGAAATCTGATTTCCTTATTCCATCACCCCTTGGCAATATCTATTGCGTGGTTTATTGTTATAGTAAGTGGAAGCCTTTTCTAAGGGTTCACATCATCACCACATTGGTGGTCCTCGGTTAACGAGGGGTACCTTCCCTTGGGTTTCTCGTAGTGTCCAAGTGTGGACTAGGCCAATGTTGGTATCATCATGATTCTTATGCCTCTGTACTACCATTGCTACAGAAGGCATGGCGGTAATTAAAAGCTTGTCAACTGTATACTAGACTGATGCTCTAGGGACAGTGACACTGAGGTAGTCATTACTTCAAGCCACTCTTGATGTTGAGTTTAAATTAGGCGGTTCAGTTGTCGATTTATTGTCGCCTGAAGCAATATCTCTTGCGAGTCTTGTTATTAAATGGTGTGGGTTTTGCAACCGTTTAAGTTTACACAACGTAGTTGGTTTGTGGCTTTTGAGCCTTATTGCTGCAAGCTATGCTCTTTGCAAGCTGCTTATACATGCTCCACTCCTTGTATACCATCATAGGTTGGAGATATTATTGGGCTCCATGGTAAGTCGTGGCATCACGCTTCCGTTCATAGGAGACTCTCAGGCAATCTGTTGCGGATCAGTGCCTTTTGTAGTCTAGGGTATTTCCTGTTAAGTGAAATCCCTTCGGTGTCCTAACCGAATGTTCCTTCTAGCTCATGTGCTCTTATCATGACGCTTGTTCAACTGCTGTTATCTCAGACACACCCTTCAAGGATTGCTCCTGAGTGCTGTTAGTTGTGCCGTTACATCCGGCTAATGTTTACGATATGTTGTGTCTACTATACCGCCTTGTGGTATTGTATTTGAGTTATTCCCTTTTTGAGTTATCATGTCTCCCGTTCTTGGGTAGACTGTTTATACTTTCTCCTAGTGTTCTTGACTAGGTTTAAAATCCTCTTCAATGATGGGTTATACTTCGTGGTAATCTTGGGGTTGCTCTTGAGAATTCCGCCCCGTTTGTTGAGCATTGTTAGGGTCACGTTAGGCATTCGCCTTACTGTGTTTAGGCTGGGTATTCCATCCAGCTGTCAGGTAGTTGCTTGGATTATTTGAGACATATCCAATGTCTATACTTACTAGCATGTGCTCTTTGCACTTCCTAGTTCTTATCCCTCATCTTCAGATGGATTCTCTGAGTTCCTTTATGCTTGATCCTCTGAGGTGTCCAGCTGTCCTGGGTTGAACTTACTGATGGTCCGTAGAACGGAGTTGACTACTTCCCGTGTGTCGTACACTACATGTATACATACGTGGGGTACCATGTTGATACGTTACCACTTACCCAACTATATGCCGGGCCCACAAGCTCCTTCGGAGTGCGGTTGTCCCACATCCCGTAACGGTATACTCGTAGTGTTCGTCACACGCCTAGGTGAAGTATTCTGTTGCCCACTCCTCTTGTATCATCCTGTGATACTCACCATAATGTTGTTGATCTGGTTTTGAAATCCAAGGTTTTTAAAAGAGGGTTGTGGTTTTGAAAAGAAAATTTTGGGTTTTAAAACAATGGTTCGGTGTTAAAAGGAATCTCCCATGGCATAGCCATGTTTGAGGTCTTGCCGTCTAGCTTCTCGCTGACTGGTATGTACTAAGTACAGCGGTCGGGCCGTTGGGCCTTTCCAAGGTTCCATACGTCTGGTTGTTAGGATGTGTGATCCTGTGGTTGTTTCGTTACAGTCACCGTACATTACTATGTACTTGTGACGTGTTAGTGTCCCTTTACATATTCATGTTGTTACTGCACTTGCCGTGGCAAGTGCGCGGTACTGGTGGTTTTTGGATAATCCTATACCAATCTTGGTATGGTTTCTGCTTGTATTTGATAGTCTTGTTGACTCTTCCCTTGATCTTGTTGATCTATAGTTGGTATACTCGATCCTTTAGGTAGATTCTTGGTGGTCTAGACATGGCTGTCGTAGATCAGGGTAATTCTCCAATCCTTGGAGATTCCCCTTTGATTTGGTTGTGTTCTTCCTTGTTGCTCGTTCCCACGTTTGTCGTGGTTCCTGAGCCAGAGTGGTTTTAGGCACTACGGTTGTAGTTGCACCAGCTTATAGCTCGTGAATGTTCTTGTAGCTGTCTGAGCTATGTTGGCCAGGTTTGTAACCTATTTGGCGTTGTAGTTTTGGAGTCACTCACTCCCGACTATGTCCTTAGCCAGATAGTACACCGTTGGTGGTGTTGCTTGGCTATTACTGTTGTCCCGCAGACTTGTGTCTCGGGTTCCCTTACTGCTCCCTTTCCATTTCGTTGCACGGTTAGTGCTCCTTTCCTGCTGCTGGTTGGTTAGCTAGGTTTTGCGACTGCTAAGCATGTCGCCCCATGCTGTTGTAAGTTGTAGCCTCCTTGTGGTTGGAGTGCTTATTCTACCGCTATTAAGAGCGGGCGTTGTTGTTCAACCGGGATCCATTTCCGGGGCTTCCATTTCTTGGACTCTACTACTTGTCAAGTTCTCGTTTACTGTGTGGTTGCTTCACAACTGCCAGATCGGGTTTTTCCCCGAGTATGAGAGGTCTTTCCTTCTCTCTGGCGTACTTTCCCAAGTTATACAATAGGGTTTGCGGTGGGTGGGACTGGTATTGTAGGTATCCGGTACTCACCGGGAGTTCCTAACTAGCATATCTCTAATGCTAACACTCAGCCCTTAGCCCTAAGCTTCTAATTCCTAACTCGGTATTTCCAGTCATCAGAGCGATACTTCGCTCTGATACCACTTTTTGTAACACCCCTACCATTAGTACAGTGCTTACCGTCCAATCTCCATACATATCAGATACACGCAGCGGAAATATACTTACATACAATGGGTGATACAATGCCGTTAGTCACCCACGTGACTAACAAGGCTACTACCTCTACATACAGCATCGGTCTGATGGACCGGAATCCCGAGTACTACGCATCTAGAATACATACTCCATTCATCAATCAATTACAACAATACTCCATTCAGTACTTACTCCTCTTCAATCCATACAATACAATATACTTAACCGAGTCTACTAGGATCCTTATACAATTATCATATCCCTTCCAAGTTCATACATACACCCTAAGAGACTACTTACTACCCATTCCTCACTACTACATTACTTTCTAAATACAAAGGGTGTGCTAGTTGATACACCTCTACATTCTACTACTACTATCCAATGTAGTCGCCGGTCTCGTGCCTTGACCACATTCGCTTCGGGTACCTGCACACTAAAAAATGTCCCCCGAAGGGGTCAGCTTTCGCCGAGCATGATAACCGCATACCCCGCGTACTAGTGAGGGTACGCCGACCACTTGGTCGAATACATGCGGTTCATTTATTCACACAACATGCATACATGCTTTCATACTCAATACTACATTACTTTCACAAGGCATACATACACACATACATTTCATTACATTCAAGGAACACAATACAATCATCCAATACATACTTACCTTCTTCCGAATACACATACGCATTATATACACAATATACAATACTTGTTAGCTTCATTGGTCCACCCGGGTTAATCGGGTGGAGATTACTCTTTTACTCGTTACTTCATACATACGCATACATACTCATACTCATACTTACTTACGGATCCATACTTACTTACTCTTACTCTTACTCAAGTTAAGTCGTCGGGACCTCCGGCCCTGGGGACTACACCGTCCCACCTCCGGGATTTACTTGACTCACTAATCCGGGATGCTACCCATTTAAGGGATTTGGGCCGCGGACCAGTTTAAGAGTCAGGAATTGCAGCCAACCTCTTGTGACTCCGCATCCTCACGCGTGGCCGAAGCTATATCGGACTTGTACTCATTCCAATTTACTCACTTAAGTTAGGAGTTAGATAGTTAGGAATTAGCACAAGTCAACATCCAGCCACAATAATACAATACACGTATACACATACATACCATACAATACATTACACACTACAATATGAGGTACAATACCATCATCATATTCATATATTTCATGAATTATACAAACTATTCAAGACAATATATCGAGACAATAAACAAGCACAGTAGGTGCAATAGTCCGATTCGTGCATTTATCTTATTAGGTGATCAAATAGGCAACAAATCGGGGTAACCAGATTAGGATACAGGGCATGAAGAAATCATACCTTTTTACCGGAATTTACTTTACCGGGTGTTCCCTTGTCCCTTTGGTTCACTCTTGTTCCTCGATCCTTATTCTCGAACCAATGACTACATGTCAAATGATTCAATTAATACTAAGCATTACAATACATGCATAGTTACTACTCCCGTACTTACCCCGTTATCCCGTTATTTCGGTATAACTTAATGTTCTTTATATTCACAACTTTCTTACCTTCTTTACTTTAGCATTAACGCCTTACTCATTCACATATATATGTATGTATATATATGTGTATATATATATATGTATGTATTTATATATATATATATATATATATATATATATATATATATATATACATACATATATGTATTTACATATATTTATCTAATTAAAATTTAAATTTTTTTTTTTTTATAAAGGCCGACCGACCCACCCTGGGTAGGTCGCCTGCAGAGAGTACCCGGGTTACAGAATTCGGCCCGACCGACCCAGTCTAGGGTAGGTCGCCTGGGTAGGTCGGCTGCAGAACCCCTTTTAATTATCTACTTGGATTCCAAATTCAGCTCTATTCTCACCCAATCTTTTCCTACTCATTCCCACATGTTTACTACATGTTTAAACACTAATTAAATCCTCTAATTCACCTTAGTTCATTCCATCAAATTCGTTTCTCAATCCTAAATCAACTTACACAATTTTTCTCACTTCTTCTTCAACACATGCAACAGTTTTTGTTGCTCTCTTGCTACAGATTTTTAAACCAACTTCTACCATCTAATACTTCCTCTACCAATGCCACTCCTAGATTCTAATTGCATCATCTTACCATCCTACTTCCATCCCATTACCTAGCTCTTCTCCAAATCTGTTTCAAGGTATCAAACTACTCACCATAAGTTCTCCAAATACACTTAATTCCTCCTAGTTTCTCCAATGTGTTTTAACACTTCTTGCTACAGATTTACACTCTTTATTCACATGCTACTACTCTTCCATTCCATAGTTACTAGTCATCTCTATTAACTCCAATACACACCTTGGTTCTCCCTTTCACCAAGTCATCCATAAATGCACATATTCCTACCAACTAAACAGCTCACATTAAAATCTGTTACAAGGACATGCTTCTACCTAGTTTTCGAGTTTCTTAATTGTTCTAGTTCTAGGTAAATTTTGACATAACCTCCCCTAAAATCTTGCATTCTCACCACATCATTTACTCACATTTTGCTACCCAATTCACCTGTTTTCAACAATCATAAATATACAAAGCTCCCATACACAAATACCAACATTAAGCACTCTTAAAAATTCCTGCACATATACATACATTACCCATGGTTTTCCCAAGCTTTTCCAATGTCTTTTAAAGCTTTAAAACTGTTTGGTTCTCTTACACATTACACTACTACTCATTACCATTTTACAATACACATTTCCATTCCTTAAAATCTGTTACGTTACATATACAAGGCTTACACAAGGGTGAGCATTCTTACCTTGTTTCTTCTCTAGATTTCCTTTCTTCTTCTTTCTTCTTCCTTCTCTCTCTCTACCGGTTTTGTAATCTCAATCCACTAGCACTACAACCATTCATATACATTTCAATACACCATTCTCATACTAAAACTAACCTTGAACATTAATCAAGTTTCAATCTAGGTTTTAGGGTTTGGAAAATTTATTACCTTCCAAGAGCACAAGAGCTGTTTGGGATAGCTCAAGAACAAGATTTCTCTCACCACCAAAATGCCAAAATCGGCTATACACACAAGGAGTAAACAAGGCTTTAGTTCACATTTTCGTTTTGCCCACAAGGCTAGAAAAACGATGGAGTTTAAAAGAGATTTTTACCTCAAAAGAACAAGGAGACCAAGGTGGCTCTAATGGTGGTCTTGAAACTCCAAATGGGGTATACCCTCAAAATCGAAAATGCTTGTTTTTGGATTTTGGAAGGATGAAAATGTAGCTCTTGAGGAGAGGAGTACAATGGTGGTGTTTTTATAATTTTTGGAAGAGTATTGAGGGAGTTACAAAGGAGAGAAGTTAGAGTTTGTGGGTGTTTGCTCTTTTCTCCATTGAAATCGTGAGGGAGGTAGAAGATGAAGAAAAAGAGAGGGTGAGGGCTGCTGCTTCACGTGAGGGAAATGAGAGAATAGGTAGGAGAGAGAGTATGTGAGAGTAGAATAAAGTAGTGAGTGTTTTTACTTTATTAGTTTTGTAGGTTTGTAAATAAGGAGGAGTTAATAGAGTGTGTGAGAGTGAGAGGGGGAGCCCATCGGCTGGCATACACACACCACAACTTCAATTTTTTTTTATTTTAAAAGTGGACACATAACTCTTGGTTATTTATACTTCTACCCCACAACTTCCCGTTTGTGACAGTTTTTACTAATCTCCCGGTTTATTGATTTTATTGGTCCCAAAGCTTCACTAATATTTATTAATGATTATTTAGTTGACCAAAATTGTTACGAGTCTATTTGACCCGCTTAAAGACACGTTTTCCCGGTTACCTCGAAAAAACGTGCTTTAAGGTTCGTTAGTGGTTTTAATCCGTTTTAAGGATCCGTTTTCTTCGGGAGTTGTTCCCTAATATTTATTTAGACTCAATTAAGCCTTTACAATCCTTACAACACGCTAACCGAGGTCTCATACCTCCTGTGGTTATTTAACGCTTATTTAGTGTTTTTCACTTTTAAAGTGTTTCTTTATTTCTTTTGGATTTATTTTCCCTTACAAATACTTCTTAACCATTATTAGGCTCTTAAATACCTATTTGGATCATTTAATCGCCATATTTAAGGTCGGGGTATTTCAATCTACCCCCCTTAAGAACTTTGTCATCAAAGTTGTTCGAGGTTATGGGATTACTGTACTTACTCATTTATACTTGCCTAATACCAAAGCCATACATTCCTCCTCCTTACAATTCCCAGACTCGTTACTCAAGGTTTCTCCTTCCCATACCATACCAATGTACAATACCTATTCCAATCCATATTACTACTTACCATCCGGTTCCTCATTACCGCATTTATACGTACATACAGTGCAAAGCTATCCCCAAAGCAACGCAATACACATTACAATCCCGCAGGCACTCAGGTCATCTAGACGCGGGACTCCTCTACGTCCCGCTGCCCTTGGAATAATACCACATGCTACCTTACTATCTTCTCCGGTACCTATTTCTAGTAGATCCTCATTCTCCATACTAGGGAAATTCTTTCACCACTACCAATTAAAATTTTCCTAAAACATCCAGCTCCAAGTTCCAGTTTATATTCATTACCTCTATCCTATGTGTGATTCTTGTGACCACTTAAGGGAAGCTTCAAGAATCATTCGACCCTGATGTGATCAGCATCAGTGTTGAACTATCTTTCCACCCCAATTTGTGTTCGGTTTCCCTTGATCTGATCAGGATCAAGTTCGACTTCCCACATCAGTTTCAAACAAGCAAATAATTCAATCATTTCCATGTTTTATCTTTTTACTCTTCCTAGTCATTCATACATCTCCAAAGGATGGAATCAGTCCATCAATCGTCCTCACTCTATTTCCCAAATGCTTTACTACATGGTTCAATCCTAATGCTCATTTCCTCAACCTTCACTACTTCCTCCATTACTCACCATCATATCCTATATTCTAACTAAGGAATACTTCATTTCTAAGATTTAGTTGTCTTCAATTGTTTCAAATATTTTACTTACGATTCCACTACTCATAAACTTCATTCATCTACTATCCTCATTCATTTCGTACTACTTCTTCAAAGGTTACAATACTTGTGGAGCTCCGTCCACTACTCATTACTCTTCTTTACCAATACTCTTACACTGGTGCTACAAGATGGGTATATTCACCCTATGGTATTTGCATGTCTAATGCTTAGTTACCAAATTCAATATGAATGAATACGTATGTTTATATAACGTAAGTACCACTCATCGAATAATTTCTCATTTGTGCTATGCACATTATAGTTTTATGTGTTTTATTTATAAAACTTGCATTAAGCGGTTTTCGCTCTACCCCCCTTAAAAGGGATTACGCCCACGTAATCTACCATATTTTATTATTATTATTAAACTTTGGTTTAATCAGTCTGGGCAAACTGAAGCGTTTAGCTTCACTGCGGTATACTATAGAGTACGCTCTGGTCAAAGGGTCTTAACCATGCCAATGGTTTAGTCTTTGCACCAAGGATTTCTATATGAGTTTATTTAACTCGTCATTAATTCGGTTCTAGCCTACTAGGCTTCAAGGCATTAATAGCCATTTTGCTATACTTACTAGCTGGGGCCCACTAGCTTCTGCTGCGCGACCCTGATAACTCGGGTTATTTACCCTTTGTGCTATCCTTAATGTACTATGCATCACCTTTTATCCGTCTATTATGGGCATAAGGTTTATTAAACAAATGTGGTATTCTTTTACCGTGTTTGAACTCAATGAGTTTAAGGTTTATAACCAGCTCTCTGGTAATCTTCTGCACATGCTATTCGTGCTTCTACGATTATTCGTTAAGCTCCTCCGACTTATTGTCGGGCGAGGTTAAGTCACTACTTAGTTGTAGTGCTTCCTTTGGTGTCACTAGCTTCTGAATTGTACCAGTTTCCCTGGTTCAGTACAAGTGTTCTTTACTTGTATGACCTTGCATCTCTATGCGTCGGTCCTAGTGACTTTCTTACGTCTCTTTTCACTCCTCATTCCATTGGAATTCACACTTTGTGATTGTTAGTGTATTGTACACTCTTCGTGCTTCTTTGGCCTTAGGCCGCACGGTTTGTTGCTAAGCTTGCTTAACTGGCTTATGCCGTGTTTGTGGTGAAAGGAAGGATTTACTAGGGTTTACATTCTCCATATCCCTAACCATCTCATTAGATCATTAGCTGAACAAGTGCAATGCCAAAACACTCAGTCATACAGAGTGCAGAGGCGTAAACGCTTGACAGTAAGTCACTTATGTGATAGGAAAGAATATTTCTGTGTGTCATCTCATACTTATACTCCATGTCATTGCTTAACTACTTCCTCATAGCGGTCGCTTGTTGCGCACCGTATTCTTACTCATTGTACAACATTGTTTTTACTGTTTCTGTTACTGTGGTAGTTCTTCCTTACTTATTGCTATTGTCATTGGCACCATTTCCTTATGGTGTAAATACACTAGGAGTTTCCTGTGTTCGTGTGTATGACGGTCGTCGTAGCATACCGCAATCTTATCATCTTCCCAATGTGGAGATGTCTTATTCCACTTAGGTTTTATGTGTAGGTTAACTTACCTCACATTCTATCATCATTTGTGATACACTTTACCAAGTATCTTGGTTGACCAAGGATGAGATAACTCATCGGGTCATAAGCTCTCTTGAGCGTTAGTCATTCATGGTGTTCAATGTGTGTTCACATTAATTGCTTTGATAATTATTGCCTTTCAGTGCTGAGCATTGGTTTAGGCTCTGGCTGTGTAGTTTTGCTTGTATGTATATTACCAGGACATCCCATGAAACTTCAAGGGTTTTCTGTTTCCGTTCTCCAATTGGAGGGTGTTCTATCACTGACAAGTGAAGGTTCTTGTTGAGGGGTTTGTCTCCACTCATAGGTCTAATGACAAGGTTTGCTATGTTGGTGTTTACACAATGGTTCACCACATGCTTGAGTACATATGGAGTATGCTTACTCCTTTAAGTCATAATGGTTTGGAAATCTGATTTCCTTATTCCATCACCCCTTGGCAATATCTATTGCGTGGTTTATTGTTATAGTAAGTGGAAGCCTTTTCTAAGGGTTCACATCATCACCACATTGGTGGTCCTCGGTTAACGAGGGGTACCTTCCCTTGGGTTTCTCGTAGTGTCCAAGTGTGGACTAGGCCAATGTTGGTATCATCATGATTCTTATGCCTCTGTACTACCATTGCTACAGAAGGCATGGCGGTAATTAAAAGCTTGTCAACTGTATACTAGACTGATGCTCTAGGGACAGTGACACTGAGGTAGTCATTACTTCAAGCCACTCTTGATGTTGAGTTTAAATTAGGCGGTTCAGTTGTCGATTTATTGTCGCCTGAAGCAATATCTCTTGCGAGTCTTGTTATTAAATGGTGTGGGTTTTGCAACCGTTTAAGTTTACACAACGTAGTTGGTTTGTGGCTTTTGAGCCTTATTGCTGCAAGCTATGCTCTTTGCAAGCTGCTTATACATGCTCCACTCCTTGTATACCATCATAGGTTGGAGATATTATTGGGCTCCATGGTAAGTCGTGGCATCACGCTTCCGTTCATAGGAGACTCTCAGGCAATCTGTTGCGGATCAGTGCCTTTTGTAGTCTAGGGTATTTCCTGTTAAGTGAAATCCCTTCGGTGTCCTAACCGAATGTTCCTTCTAGCTCATGTGCTCTTATCATGACGCTTGTTCAACTGCTGTTATCTCAGACACCCTTCAAGGATTGCTCCTGAGTGCTGTTAGTTGTGCCGTTACATCCGGCTAATGTTTACGATATGTTGTGTCTACTATACCGCCTTGTGGTATTGTATTTGAGTTATTCCCTTTTTGAGTTATCATGTCTCCCGTTCTTGGGTAGACTGTTTATACTTTCTCCTAGTGTTCTTGACTAGGTTTAAAATCCTCTTCAATGATGGGTTATACTTCGTGGTAATCTTGGGGTTGCTCTTGAGAATTCCGCCCCGTTTGTTGAGCATTGTTAGGGTCACGTTAGGCATTCGCCTTACTGTGTTTAGGCTGGGTATTCCATCCAGCTGTCAGGTAGTTGCTTGGATTATTTGAGACATATCCAATGTCTATACTTACTAGCATGTGCTCTTTGCACTTCCTAGTTCTTATCCCTCATCTTCAGATGGATTCTCTGAGTTCCTTTATGCTTGATCCTCTGAGGTGTCCAGCTGTCCTGGGTTGAACTTACTGATGGTCCGTAGAACGGAGTTGACTACTTCCCGTGTGTCGTACACTACATGTATACATACGTGGGGTACCATGTTGATACGTTACCACTTACCCAACTATATGCCGGGCCCACAAGCTCCTTCGGAGTGCGGTTGTCCCACATCCCGTAACGGGATACTCGTAGTGTTCGTCACACGCCTAGGTGAAGTATTCTGTTGCCCACTCCTCTTGTATCATCCTGTGATACTCACCATAATGTTGTTGATCTGGTTTTGAAATCCAAGGTTTTTAAAAGAGGGTTGTGGTTTTGAAAAGAAAATTTTGGGTTTTAAAACAATGGTTCGGTGTTAAAAGGAATCTCCCATGGCATAGCCATGTTTGAGGTCTTGCCCAAGTCTAGCTTCTCGCTGACTGGTATGTACTAAGTACAGCGGTCGGGCCGTTGGGCCTTTCCAAGGTTCCATACGTCTGGTTGTTAGGATGTGTGATCCTGTGGTTGTTTCGTTACAGTCACCGTACATTACTATGTACTTGTGACGTGTTAGTGTCCCTTTACATATTCATGTTGTTACTGCACTTGCCGTGGCAAGTGCGCGGTACTGGTGGTTTTTGGATAATCCTATACCAATCTTGGTATGGTTTCTGCTTGTATTTGATAGTCTTGTTGACTCTTCCCTTGATCTTGTTGATCTATAGTTGGTATACTCGATCCTTTAGGTAGATTCTTGGTGGTCTAGACATGGCTGTCGTAGATCAGGGTAATTCTCCAATCCTTGGAGATTCCCCTTTGATTTGGTTGTGTTCTTCCTTGTTGCTCGTTCCCATACGTTTGTCGTGGTTCCTGAGCCAGAGTGGTTTTAGGCACTACGGTTGTAGTTGCACCAGCTTATAGCTCGTGAATGTTCTTGTAGCTGTCTGAGCTATGTTGGCCAGGTTTGTAACCTATTTGGCGTTGTAGTTTTGGAGTCACTCACTCCCGACTATGTCCTTAGCCAGATAGTACACCGTTGGTGGTGTTGCTTGGCTATTACTGTTGTCCCGCAGACTTGTGTCTCGGGTTCCCTTACTGCTCCCTTTCCATTTCGTTGCACGGTTAGTGCTCCTTTCCTGCTGCTGGTTGGTTAGCTAGGTTTTGCGACTGCTAAGCATGTCGCCCCATGCTGTTGTAAGTTGTAGCCTCCTTGTGGTTGGAGTGCTTATTCTACCCGCTAGCAAGAGCGGGCGTTGTTGTTCAACCGGGATCCATTTCCGGGGCTTCCATTTCTTGGACTCTACTACTTGTCAAGTTCTCGTTTACTGTGTGGTTGCTTCACAACTGGCAGATCGGGTTTTTCCCCGAGTATGAGAGGTCTTTCCTTCTCTCTGGCGTACTTTCCCAAGTTATACAATAGGGTTTGCGGTGGGTGGGACTGGTATTGTAGGTATCCGGTACTCACCGGGAGTTCCTAACTAGCATATCTCTAATGCTAACACTCAGCCCTTAGCCCTAAGCTTCTAATTCCTAACTCGGTATTTCCAGTCATCAGAGCGATACTTCGCTCTGATACCACTTTTTGTAACACCCCTACCATTAGTACAGTGCTTACCGTCCAATCTCCATACATATCAGATACACGCAGCGGAAATATACTTACATACAATGGGTGATACAATGCCGTTAGTCACCCACGTGACTAACAAGGCTACTACCTCTACATACAGCATCGGTCTGATGGACCGGAATCCCGAGTACTACGCATCTAGAATACATACTCCATTCATCAATCAATTACAACAATACTTCATTCAGTACTTACTCCTCTTCAATCCATACAATACAATATACTTAACCGAGTCTACTAGGATCCTTATACAATTATCATATCCCTTCCAAGTTCATACATACACCCTAAGAGACTACTTACTACCCATTCCTCACTACTACATTACTTTCTAAATACAAAGGGTGTGCTAGTTGATACACCTCTACATTCTACTACTACTATCCAATGTAGTCGCCGGTCTCGTGCCTTGACCACATTCGCTTCGGGTACCTGCACACTAAAAAATGTCCCCCGAAGGGGTCAGCTTTCGCCGAGCATGATAACCGCATACCCCGCGTACTAGTGAGGGTACGCCGACCACTTGGTCGAATACATGCGGTTCATTTATTCACACAACATGCATACATGCTTTCATACTCAATACTACATTACTTTCACAAGGCATACATACACACATACATTTCATTACATTCAAGGAACACAATACAATCATCCAATACATACTTACCTTCTTCCGAATACACATACGCATTATATACACAATATACAATACTTGTTAGCTTCATTGGTCCACCCGGGTTAATCGGGTGGAGATTACTCTTTTACTCGTTACTTCATACATACGCATACATACTCATACTCATACTTACTTACGGATCCATACTTACTTACTCTTACTCTTACTCAAGTTAAGTCGTCGGGACCTCCGGCCCTGGGGACTACACCGTCCCACCTCCGGGATTTACTTGACTCACTAATCCGGGATGCTACCCATTTAAGGGATTTGGGCCGCGGACCAGTTTAAGAGTCAGGAATTGCAGCCAACCTCTTGTGACTCCGCATCCTCACGCGTGGCCGAAGCTATATCGGACTTGTACTCATTCCAATTTACTCACTTAAGTTAGGAGTTAGATAGTTAGGAATTAGCACAAGTCAACATCCAAGCCACAATAATACAATACACAAATACACATACATACGAGGTACAATACATTACACAAGTACAATATGAGGTTCGAATACCATTCATCATAATTCATATATTTCATGAATTATACAAACTAGTGCTCAAGACAATAAATATCAAGCACAACATAAGTCAAGCACAGGTAAGTGCAACATAGTCCGATTCATGCATTTATCTTATTTAGGTGGTCAAATAGCACACAAATCGGGTAACCAGATTAGGATACAGGGCATGAAGAAATCATACCTTTTTACCCGGAATTTACTTTACCGGTGTTCCCTTGTCCCTTTGGTTCACTCTTGTTCCTCGATCCTTATTCTCGAACCAATGACTACATGTCAAATGATTCAATTAATACTAAGCATTACAATACATGCATTTACTACTACTACTACTACTACTACCCGTACTTCCCCGTTATCCCCGTTATTTCGGTATAACTTAATGTTCTTTATATTCACAACTTGCTTACCTTCTTTACTTTAGCATTAACGCCTTACTCATTCACATAATATGTATGTATATATATGTGTATATATATATATATGTATGTATTTAATATATATTGTATTTATATATTATATATTATATTATATATATAGTTTTACATATATTTATCTAATTAAAATTTAATTTTTTTTTTTATTTTTTTTTTTTTTTATAAAGGCCGACCGACCCACCCTGGGTAGGTCGCCTGGGTAGGTCGCTGCAGAGAGTACCCGGGTTACAGAATTCGGCCCGACCGACCCAGTCTAGGGTAGGTCGCCTGGGTAGGTCGGCTGCAGAACCCCTTTTAATTATCTACTTAGATTCCAAATTCAGCTCTATTCTCACCCAATCTTTCCTACTCATTCCCACATGTTTACTACATGTTTAAACACTAATTAAATCCTCTAATTCACCTTAGTTCATTCCATCAAATTCGTTTCTCAATCCTAAATCAACTTACACAATTTTTCTCACTTCTTCTTCAACACATGCAACAGTTTTTGTTGCTCTCTTGCTACAGATTTTTAAACCAACTTCTACCATCTAATACTTCCTCTACCAATGCCACTCCTAGAATTCTAATTGCATCATCTTACCATCCTACTTCCATCCCATTACCTAGCTCTTCTTCCCAAATCTGTTTCAAGGTATCAAACTACTCACCATAAGTTCTCCAAATACACTTAATTTCCTCCTAGTTTCTCCAATGTGTTTTAACACTTCTTGCTACAGATTTTACACTCTTTTATTCACATGCTACTACTTCCCATTCCATAGTTACTAGTCATCTCTATTAACTACCAATACACACCTTGGTTCTCCCTTTCTCCAAGTCATCCATAAATGCACATATTCCTACCAACTAAACAGCTCACATTAAAATCTGTTACAAGGACATGCTTCTACCTAGTTTTCGAGTTTCTTAATTGTTCTAGTTCTAGGTAAATTTTGACATAACCTCCCCTAAAATCTTGCATTCTCACCACATCATTTACTCACATTTTGCTACCCAATTCACCTGTTTTCAACAATCATAAATATACAAAGCTCCCATACACAAATACCAACATTAAGCACTCTTAAAAATTCCTGCACATATACATACATTACCCATGGTTTTCCCAAGCTTTTCCAATGTCTTTTAAAGCTTTAAAACTGTTTGGTTCTCTTACACATTACACTACTACTCATTACCATTTTACAATACACATTTCCATTCCTTAAAATCTGTTACGTTACATATACAAGGCTTACACAAGGGTGAGCATTCTTACCTTGTTTCTTCTCTAGATTTCCTTTCTTCTTCTTTCTTCTTCCTTCTCTCTCTCTACCGGTTTTGTAATCTCAATCCACTAGCACTACAACCATTCATATACATTTCAATACACCATTCTCATACTAAAACTAACCTTGAACATTAATCAAGTTTCAATCTAGGTTTTAGGGTTTGGAAAATTTATTACCTTCCAAGAGCACAAGAGCTGTTTGGGATAGCTCAAGAACAAGATTTCTCCACCACCAAAATGCCAAAATCGGCTATACACACAAGGAGTAAACAAGGCTTTAGTTCACATTTTCGTTTTGCCCACAAGGCTAGAAAAACGATGGAGTTTAAAAGAGATTTTTACCTCAAAAGAACAAGGAGACCAAGGTGGCTCTAATGGTGGTCTTGAAACTCCAAATGGGGTATACCCTCAAAATCGAAAATGCTTGTTTTTGGATTTTGGAAGGATGAAAATGTAGCTCTTGAGGAGAGGAGTACAATGGTGGTGTTTTTATAATTTTTGGAAGAGTATTGAGGGAGTTACAAAGGAGAGAAGTTAGAGTTTGTGGGTGTTTGCTCTTTTCTCCATTGAAATCGTGAGGGAGGTAGAAGATGAAGAAAAAGAGAGGGTGAGGGCTGCTGCTTCACGTGAGGGAAATGAGAGATAGGTAGGAGAGAGAGTATGTGAGAGTAGAATAAATAGTGAGTGTTTTTACTTTATTAGTTTGTAGGTTTGTAAATAAGGAGGAGTTAATAGAGTGTGTGAGAGTGAGAGGGGGAGCCCATCGGCTGGCATACACACACACACAACTTCAATTTTTTTTTATTTTAAAAGTGGACACATAACTCTTGGTTATTTATACTTCTACCCACCCACAACTTCCCGTTTGTGACAGTTTTTACTAATCTCCCGGTTTATTGATTTTATTGGTCCCAAAGCTTCACTAATATTTATTAATGATTATTTAGTTGACCAAAATTGTTACGAGTCTATTTGACCCGCTTAAAGACACGTTTTCCCGGTTACCTCGAAAAAACGTGCTTTAAGGTTCGTTAGTGGTTTTAATCCGTTTTAAGGATCCGTTTTCTTCGGGAGTTGTTCCCTAATATTTATTTAGACTCAATTAAGCCTTTACAATCCTTACAACACGCTAACCGAGGTCTCATACCTCCTGTGGTTATTTAACGCTTATTTAGTGTTTTTCACTTTTAAAGTGTTTCTTTATTTCTTTTGGATTTATTTTCCCTTACAAATACTTCTTAACCATTATTAGGCTCTTAAATACCTATTTGGATCATTTAATCGCCATATTTAAGGTCGGGGTATTTCAATCTACCCCCCTTAAGAACTTTGTCATCAAAGTTGTTCGAGGTTATGGGATTACTGTACTTACTCATTTATACTTGCCTAATACCAAAGCCATACATTCCTCCTCCTTACAATTCCCAGACTCGTTACTCAAGGTTTCTCCTTCCCATACCATACCAATGTACAATACCTATTCCAATCCATATTACTACTTACCATCCGGTTCCTCATTACCACGCATTTATACGTACATACAGTGCAAAGCTATCCCCAAAGCAACGCAATACACATTACAATCCCGCAGGCACTCAGGTCATCTAGACGCGGGACTCCTCTACGTCCCGCTGCCCTTGGAATAATACCACATGCTACCTTACTATCTTCTCCGGTACCTATTTCTAGTAGATCCTCATTCTCCCATACTAGGGAAATTCTTTCACCACTACCAATTAAAATTTTCCTAAACATCCAGCTCCAAGTTCCAGTTTATATTCATTACCTCTATCCTATGTGTGATTCTTGTGACCACTTAAGGGAAGCTTCAAGAATCATTCGACCCTGATGTGATCAGCATCAGTGTTGAACTATCTTTCCACCCCAATTTGTGTTCGGTTTCCCTTGATCTGATCAGGATCAAGTTCGACTTCCCACATCAGTTTCAAACAAGCAAATATTCAATCATTTCCATGTTTTATCTTTTTACTCTTCCTAGTCATTCATACATCTCCAAAGGATGGAATCAGTCCATCAATCGTCCTCACTCTATTTCCCAAATGCTTTACTACATGGTTCAATCCTAATGCTCATTTCCTCAACCTTCACTACTTCCGTCCATTACTCACCATCATATCCTATATTCTAACTAAGGAATACTTCATTTCTAAGATTTAGTTGTCTTCAATTGTTTCAAATATTTTACTTACGATTCCACTACTCATAAACTTCATTCATCTACTATCCTCATTCATTTCGTACTACTTCTTCAAAGGTTACAATACTTGTGGAGCTCCGTCCACTACTCATTACTCTTCTTTACCAATACTCTTACACTGGTGCTACAAGATGGGTATTCACCCTATGGTATTTGCATGTCTAATGCTTAGTTACCACAATTCAATATGAATGAATACGTATGTTTATATAACGTAAGTACCACTCATCGAATAATTTCTCATTTGTGCTATGCACATTATAGTTTTATGTGTTTTATTTATAAAACTTGCATTAAGCGGTTTTCGCTCTACCCCCCTTAAAAGGGATTACGCCCACGTAATCTACCATATTTATTATTATTATTAAACTTTGGTTTAATCAGTCTGGGCAAACTGAAGCGTTTAGCTTCACTGCGGTATACTATAGAGTACGCTCTGGTCAAAGGGTCTTAACCATGCCAATGGTTTAGTCTTTGCACCAAGGATTTCTATATGAGTTTATTTAACTCGTCATTAATTCGGTTCTAGCCTACTAGGCTTCAAGGCATTAATAGCCATTTGCTATACTTACTAGCTGGGGCCCACTAGCTTCTGCTGCGCGACCCTGATAACTCGGGTTATTTACCCTTTGTGCTATCCTTAATGTACTATGCATCACCTTTTATCCGTCTATTATGGGCATAAGGTTTATTAAACAAATGTGGTATTCTTTTACCGTGTTTGAACTCAATGAGTTAAGGTTTATAACCAGCTCTCTGGTAATCTTCTGCACATGCTATTCGTGCTTCTACGATTATTCGTTAAGCTCCTCCGACTTATTGTCGGGCGAGGTTAAGTCACTACTTAGTTGTAGTGCTTCCTTTGGTGTCACTAGCTTCTGAATTGTACCAGTTTCCCTGGTTCAGTACAAGTGTTCTTTACTTGTATGACCTTGCATCTCTATGCGTCGGTCCTAGTGACTTTCTTAGTCTCCTTTTCACTCCTCATTCCATTGGAATTCACACTTGTGATTGTTAGTGTTGTTACACTCTTCGTGCTTCTTTGGCCTTAGGCCGCACGGTTTGTTGCTAAGCTTGCTTAACTGGCTTATGCCGTGTTTGTGGTGAAAGGAAGGATTTACTAGGGTTTACATTCTCCATATCCCTAACCATCTCATTAGATCATTAGCTGAACAAGTGCAATGCCAAAACACTCAGTCATACAGAGTGCAGAGGCGTAAACGCTTGACAGTAAGTCACTTATGTGATAGGAAAGAATATTTCTGTGTGTCATCTCATATATACTCCATGTCATTGCTTAACTACTTCCTCATAGCGGTCGCTTGTTGCGCACCGTATTCTTACTCATTGTACAACATTGTTTTTACTGTTTCTGTTACTGTGGTAGTTCCTTACTTATTGCTATTGTCATTGGCACCATTTCCTTATGGTGTAAATACACTAGGAGTTTCCTGTGTTCGTGTGTATGACGGTCGTCGTAGCATACCGCAATCTTATCATCTTCCCAATGTGGAGATGTCTTATTCCACTTAGGTTTTATGTGTAGGTTAACTTACCTCACATTCTATCATCATTTGTGATACACTTTACCAAGTATCTTGGTTGACCAAGGATGAGATAACTCATCGGGTCATAAGCTCTCTTGAGCGTTAGTCATTCATGGTGTTCAATGTGTGTTCACATTAATTGCTTTGATAATTATTGCCTTTCAGTGCTGAGCATTGGTTTAGGCTCTGGCTGTGTAGTTTTGCTTGTATGTATATTACCAGGACATCCCATGAAACTTCAAGGGTTTTCTGGTCCTGTTCTCCAATTGGAGGGTGTTCTATCACTGACAAGTGAAGGTTCTTGTTGAGGGGTTGTCTCCACTCATAGGTCTAATGACAAGGTTTGCTATGTTGGTGTTTACACAATGGTTCACCACATGCTTGAGTACATATGGAGTATGCTTACTCCTTTAAGTCATAATGGTTTGGAAATCTGATTTCCTTATTCCATCACCCCTTGGCAATATCTATTGCGTGGTTTATTGTTATAGTAAGTGGAAGCCTTTTCTAAGGGTTCACATCATCACCACATTGGTGGTCCTCGGTTAACGAGGGGTACCTTCCCTTGGGTTTCTCGTAGTGTCCAAGTGTGGACTAGGCCAATGTTGGTATCATCATGATTCTTATGCCTCTGTACTACCATTGCTACAGAAGGCATGGCGGTAATTAAAAGCTTGTCAACTGTATACTAGACTGATGCTCTAGGGACAGTGACACTGAGGTAGTCATTACTTCAAGCCACTCTTGATGTTGAGTTTAAATTAGGCGGTTCAGTTGTCGATTTATTGTCGCCTGAAGCAATATCTCTTGCGAGTCTTGTTATTAAATGGTGTGGGTTTTGCAACCGTTTAAGTTTACACAACGTAGTTGGTTTGTGGCTTTTGAGCCTTATTGCTGCAAGCTATGCTCTTTGCAAGCTGCTTATACATGCTCCACTCCTTGTATACCATCATAGGTTGGAGATATTATTGGGCTCCATGGTAAGTCGTGGCATCACGCTTCCGTTCATAGGAGACTCTCAGGCAATCTGTTGCGGATCAGTGCCTTTTGTAGTCTAGGGTATTTCCTGTTAAGTGAAATCCCTTCGGTGTCCTAACCGAATGTTCCTTCTAGCTCATGTGCTCTTATCATGACGCTTGTTCAACTGCTGTTATCTCAGACACCCTTCAAGGATTGCTCCTGAGTGCTGTTAGTTGTGCCGTTACATCCGGCTAATGTTTACGATATGTTGTGTCTACTATACCGCCTTGTGGTATTGTATTTGAGTTATTCCCTTTTTGAGTTATCATGTCTCCCGTTCTTGGGTAGACTGTTTATACTTTCTCCTAGTGTTCTTGACTAGGTTTAAAATCCTCTTCAATGATGGGTTATACTTCGTGGTAATCTTGGGGTTGCTCTTGAGAATTCCGCCCCGTTTGTTGAGCATTGTTAGGGTCACGTTAGGCATTCGCCTTACTGTGTTTAGGCTGGGTATTCCATCCAGCTGTCAGGTAGTTGCTTGGATTATTTGAGACATATCCAATGTCTATACTTACTAGCATGTGCTCTTTGCACTTCCTAGTTCTTATCCCTCATCTTCAGATGGATTCTCTGAGTTCCTTTATGCTTGATCCTCTGAGGTGTCCAGCTGTCCTGGGTTGAACTTACTGATGGTCCGTAGAACGGAGTTGACTACTTCCCGTGTGTCGTACACTACATGTATACATACGTGGGGTACCATGTTGATACGTTACCACTTACCCAACTATATGCCGGGCCCACAAGCTCCTTCGGAGTGCGGTTGTCCCACATCCCGTAACGGTATACTCGTAGTGTTCGTCACACGCCTAGGTGAAGTATTCTGTTGCCCACTCCTCTTGTATCATCCTGTGATACTCACCATAATGTTGTTGATCTGGTTTTGAAATCCAAGGTTTTTAAAAGAGGGTTGTGGTTTTGAAAAGAAAATTTTGGGTTTTAAAACAATGGTTCGGTGTTAAAAGGAATCTCCCATGGCATAGCCATGTTTGAGGTCTTGCCCAAGTCTAGCTTCTCGCTGACTGGTATGTACTAAGTACAGCGGTCGGGCCGTTGGGCCTTTCCAAGGTTCCATACGTCTGGTTGTTAGGATGTGTGATCCTGTGGTTGTTTCGTTACAGTCACCGTACATTACTATGTACTTGTGACGTGTTAGTGTCCCTTTACATATTCATGTTGTTACTGCACTTGCCGTGGCAAGTGCGCGGTACTGGTGGTTTTTGGATAATCCTATACCAATCTTGGTATGGTTTCTGCTTGTATTTGATAGTCTTGTTGACTCTTCCCTTGATCTTGTTGATCTATAGTTGGTATACTCGATCCTTTAGGTAGATTCTTGGTGGTCTAGACATGGCTGTCGTAGATCAGGGTAATTCTCCAATCCTTGGAGATTCCCCTTTGATTTGGTTGTGTTCTTCCTTGTTGCTCGTTCCCATACGTTTGTCGTGGTTCCTGAGCCAGAGTGGTTTTAGGCACTACGGTTGTAGTTGCACCAGCTTATAGCTCGTGAATGTTCTTGTAGCTGTCTGAGCTATGTTGGCCAGGTTTGTAACCTATTTGGCGTTGTAGTTTTGGAGTCACTCACTCCGACTATGTCCTTAGCCAGATAGTACACCGTTGGTGGTGTTGCTTGGCTATTACTGTTGTCCCGCAGACTTGTGTCTCGGGTTCCCTTACTGCTCCCTTTCCATTTCGTTGCACGGTTAGTGCTCCTTTCCTGCTGCTGGTTGGTTAGCTAGGTTTTGCGACTGCTAAGCATGTCGCCCCATGCTGTTGTAAGTTGTAGCCTCCTTGTGGTTGGAGTGCTTATTCTACCGCTATTAAGAGCGGGCGTTGTTGTTCAACCGGGATCCATTTCCGGGGCTTCCATTTCTTGGACTCTACTACTTGTCAAGTTCTCGTTTACTGTGTGGTTGCTTCACAACTGCCAGATCGGGTTTTTCCCCGAGTATGAGAGGTCTTTCCTTCTCTCTGGCGTACTTTCCCAAGTTATACAATAGGGTTTGCGGTGGGTGGGACTGGTATTGTAGGTATCCGGTACTCACCGGGAGTTCCTAACTAGCATATCTCTAATGCTAACACTCAGCCCTTAGCCCTAAGCTTCTAATTCCTAACTCGGTATTTCCAGTCATCAGAGCGATACTTCGCTCTGATACCACTTTTTGTAACACCCCTACCATTAGTACAGTGCTTACCGTCCAATCTCCATACATATCAGATACACGCAGCGGAAATATACTTACATACAATGGGTGATACAATGCCGTTAGTCACCCACGTGACTAACAAGGCTACTACCTCTACATACAGCATCGGTCTGATGGACCGGAATCCCGAGTACTACGCATCTAGAATACATACTCCATTCATCAATCAATTACAACAATACTTCATTCAGTACTTACTCCTCTTCAATCCATACAATACAATATACTTAACCGAGTCTACTAGGATCCTTATACAATTATCATATCCCTTCCAAGTTCATACATACACCCTAAGAGACTACTTACTACCCATTCCTCACTACATTACTTTCTAAATACAAAGGGTGTGCTAGTTGATACACCTCTACATTCTACTACTACTATCCAATGTAGTCGCCGGTCTCGTGCCTTGACCACATTCGCTTCGGGTACCTGCACACTAAAAAATGTCCCCCGAAGGGGTCAGCTTTCGCCGAGCATGATAACCGCATACCCCGCGTACTAGTGAGGGTACGCCGACCACTTGGTCGAATACATGCGGTTCATTTATTCACACAACATGCATACATGCTTTCATACTCAATACTACATTACTTTCACAAGGCATACATACACACATACATTTCATTACATTCAAGGAACACAATACAATCATCCAATACATACTTACCTTCTTCCGAATACACATACGCATTATATACACAATATACAATACTTGTTAGCTTCATTGGTCCACCCGGGTTAATCGGGTGGAGATTACTCTTTTACTCGTTACTTCATACATACGCATACATACTCATACTCATACTTACTTACGGATCCATACTTACTTACTCTTACTCTTACTCAAGTTAAGTCGTCGGGACCTCCGGCCCTGGGGACTACACCGTCCCACCTCCGGGATTTACTTGACTCACTAATCCGGGATGCTACCCATTTAAGGGATTTGGGCCGCGGACCAGTTTAAGAGTCAGGAATTGCAGCCAACCTCTTGTGACTCCGCATCCTCACGCGTGGCCGAAGCTATATCGGACTTGTACTCATTCCAATTTACTCACTTAAGTTAGGAGTTAGATAGTTAGGAATTAGCACAAGTCAACATCCAAGCCACAATAATACAATACACATATACACATACATACGAGGTACAATACATTACACAAGTACAATATGAGGTTCGAATACCATTCATCATAATTCATATATTTCATGAATTATACAAACTAGTGCTCAAGACAATAAATATCAAGCAAACAAGTCAAGCACAGTAGTGCAACATAGTCCGATTCATGCATTTATCTTATTAGGTGGTCAAATAAGCACACAAATCGGGGTAACCAGATTAGGATACAGGGCATGAAGAAATCATACCTTTTTACCGGAATTTACTTTACCGGGTGTTCCCTTGTCCCTTTGGTTCACTCTTGTTCCTCGATCCTTATTCTCGAACCAATGACTACATGTCAAATGATTCAATTAATACTAAGCATTACAATACATGCATAGTTACTACTCCCGTACTTACCCCGTTATCCCGTTATTTCGGTATAACTTAATGTTCTTTATATTCACAACTTCTTACCTTCTTTACTTTAGCATTAACGCCTTACTCATTCACATATATATGTATGTATATATATATGTGTATATATATATATATATTATATATATATATATATATATATATATATATATATATATATACATATATGTATTTACATATATTTATCTAATTAAAATTTAAATTTTTTTTTTTTATAAAGGCCGACCGACCCACCCTGGGTAGGGTAGGTCGGCTGCAGAGAGTACCCGGGTTACAGAATTCGGCCCGACCGACCCAGTCTAGGGTAGGTCGCCTGGGTAGGTCGGCTGCAGAACCCCTTTTAATTATCTACTTGGATTCCAAATTCAGCTCTATTCTCACCCAATCTTTTCCTACTCATTCCCACATGTTTACTACATGTTTAAACACTAATTAAATCCTCTAATTCACCTTAGTTCATTCCATCAAATTCGTTTCTCAATCCTAAATCAACTTACACAATTTTTCTCACTTCTTCTTCAACACATGCAACAGTTTTTGTTGCTCTCTTGCTACAGATTTTTAAACCAACTTCTACCATCTAATACTTCCTCTACCAATGCCACTCCTAGAATTCTAATTGCATCATCTTACCATCCTACTTCCATCCCATTACCTAGCTCTTCTCCAAATCTGTTTCAAGGTATCAAACTACTCACCATAAGTTCTCCAAATACACTTAATTCCTCCTAGTTTCTCCAATGTGTTTTAACACTTCTTGCTACAGATTTTACACTCTTTTATTCACATGCTACTACTTCCATTCCATAGTTACTAGTCATCTCTATTAACTCCAATACACACCTTGGTTCTCCCTTTCACCAAGTCATCCATAAATGCACATATTCCTACCAACTAAACAGCTCACATTAAAATCTGTTACAAGGACATGCTTCTACCTAGTTTTCGAGTTTCTTAATTGTTCTAGTTCTAGGTAAATTTTGACATAACCTCCCCTAAAATCTTGCATTCTCACCACATCATTTACTCACATTTTGCTACCCAATTCACCTGTTTTCAACAATCATAAATATACAAAGCTCCCATACACAAATACCAACATTAAGCACTCTTAAAAATTCCTGCACATATACATACATTACCCATGGTTTTCCCAAGCTTTTCCAATGTCTTTTAAAGCTTTAAAACTGTTTGGTTCTCTTACACATTACACTACTACTCATTACCATTTTACAATACACATTTCCATTCCTTAAAATCTGTTACGTTACATATACAAGGCTTACACAAGGGTGAGCATTCTTACCTTGTTTCTTCTCTAGATTTCCTTTCTTCTTCTTTTCTTCCTTCTCTCTCTCTACCGGTTTTGTAATCTCAATCCACTAGCACTACAACCATTCATATACATTTCAATACACCATTCTCATACTAAAACTAACCTTGAACATTAATCAAGTTTCAATCTAGGTTTTAGGGTTTGGAAAATTTATTACCTTCCAAGAGCACAAGAGCTGTTTGGGATAGCTCAAGAACAAGATTTCTCTCACCACCAAAATGCCAAAATCGGCTATACACACAAGGAGTAAACAAGGCTTTAGTTCACATTTTCGTTTTGCCCACAAGGCTAGAAAAACGATGGAGTTTAAAAGAGATTTTTACCTCAAAAGAACAAGGAGACCAAGGTGGCTCTAATGGTGGTCTTGAAACTCCAAATGGGGTATACCCTCAAAATCGAAAATGCTTGTTTTTGGATTTTGGAAGGATGAAAATGTAGCTCTTGAGGAGAGGAGTACAATGGTGGTGTTTTTATAATTTTTGGAAGAGTATTGAGGGAGTTACAAAGGAGAGAAGTTAGAGTTTGTGGGTGTTTGCTCTTTTCTCCATTGAAATCGTGAGGGAGGTAGAAGATGAAGAAAAAGAGAGGGTGAGGGCTGCTGCTTCACGTGAGGGAAATGAGAGAATAGGTAGGAGAGAGAGTATGTGAGAGTAGAATAAAGTAGTGAGTGTTTTTACTTTATTAGTTTTGTAGGTTTGTAAATAAGGAGGAGTTAATAGAGTGTGTGAGAGTGAGAGGGGGAGCCCATCGGCTGGCATACACACACACACAACTTCAATTTTTTTTTATTTTAAAAGTGGACACATAACTCTTGGTTATTTATACTTCTACCCCACAACTTCCCGTTTGTGACAGTTTTTACTAATCTCCCGGTTTATTGATTTTATTGGTCCCAAAGCTTCACTAATATTTATTAATGATTATTTAGTTGACCAAAATTGTTACGAGTCTATTTGACCCGCTTAAAGACACGTTTTCCCGGTTACCTCGAAAAAACGTGCTTTAAGGTTCGTTAGTGGTTTTAATCCGTTTTAAGGATCCGTTTTCTTCGGGAGTTGTTCCCTAATATTTATTTAGACTCAATTAAGCCTTTACAATCCTTACAACACGCTAACCGAGGTCTCATACCTCCTGTGGTTATTTAACGCTTATTTAGTGTTTTTCACTTTTAAAGTGTTTCTTTATTTCTTTTGGATTTATTTTCCCTTACAAATACTTCTTAACCATTATTAGGCTCTTAAATACCTATTTGGATCATTTAATCGCCATATTTAAGGTCGGGGTATTTCAATCTACCCCCTTAAGAACTTTGTCATCAAAGTTGTTCGAGGTTATGGGATTACTGTACTTACTCATTTATACTTGCCTAATACCAAAGCCATACATTCCTCCTCCTTACAATTCCCAGACTCGTTACTCAAGGTTTCTCCTTCCCATACCATACCAATGTACAATACCTATTCCAATCCATATTACTACTTACCATCCGGTTCCTCATTACCGCATTTATACGTACATACAGTGCAAAGCTATCCCCAAAGCAACGCAATACACATTACAATCCCGCAGGCACTCAGGTCATCTAGACGCGGGACTCCTCTACGTCCCGCTGCCCTTGGAATAATACCACATGCTACCTTACTATCTTCTCCGGTACCTATTTCTAGTAGATCCTCATTCTCCATACTAGGGAAATTCTTTCACCACTACCAATTAAAATTTTCCTAAAACATCCAGCTCCAAGTTCCAGTTTATATTCATTACCTCTATCCTATGTGTGATTCTTGTGACCACTTAAGGGAAGCTTCAAGAATCATTCGACCCTGATGTGATCAGCATCAGTGTTGAACTATCTTTCCACCCCAATTTGTGTTCGGTTTCCCTTGATCTGATCAGGATCAAGTTCGACTTCCCACATCAGTTTCAAACAAGCAAATAATTCAATCATTTCCATGTTTTATCTTTTTACTCTTCCTAGTCATTCATACATCTCCAAAGGATGGAATCAGTCCATCAATCCTCACTCTATTTCCCAAATGCTTTACTACATGGTTCAATCCTAATGCTCATTTCCTCAACCTTCACTACTTCCGTCCATTACTCACCATCATATCCTATATTCTAACTAAGGAATACTTCATTTCTAAGATTTAGTTGTCTTCAATTGTTTCAAATATTTACTTACGATTCCACTACTCATAAACTTCATTCATCTACTATCCTCATTCATTTCGTACTACTTCTTCAAAGGTTACAATACTTGTGGAGCTCCGTCCACTACTCATTACTCTTCTTTACCAATACTCTTACACTGGTGCTACAAGATGGGTATATTCACCCTATGGTATTTGCATGTCTAATGCTTAGTTACCACAATTCAATATGAATGAATACGTATGTTTATATAACGTAAGTACCACTCATCGAATAATTTCTCATTTGTGCTATGCACATTATAGTTTTATGTGTTTTATTTATAAAACTTGCATTAAGCGGTTTTCGCTCTACCCCCCTTAAAAGGGATTACGCCCACGTAATCTACCATATTTATTATTATTATTAAACTTTGGTTTAATCAGTCTGGGCAAACTGAAGCGTTTAGCTTCACCGGTATACTATAGAGTACGCTCTGGTCAAAGGGTCTTAACCATGCCAATGGTTTAGTCTTTGCACCAAGGATTTCTATATGAGTTTATTTAACTCGTCATTAATTCGGTTCTAGCCTACTAGGCTTCAAGGCATTAATAGCCATTTTGCTATACTTACTAGCTGGGGCCCACTAGCTTCTGCTGCGCGACCCTGATAACTCGGGTTATTTACCCTTTGTGCTATCCTTAATGTACTATGCATCACCTTTTATCCGTCTATTATGGGCATAAGGTTTATTAAACAAATGGTATTCTTTTACCGTGTTTGAACTCAATGAGTTTAAGGTTTATAACCAGCTCTCTGGTAATCTTCTGCACATGCTATTCGTGCTTCTACGATTATTCGTTAAGCTCCTCCGACTTATTGTCGGGCGAGGTTAAGTCACTACTTAGTTGTAGTGCTTCCTTTGGTGTCACTAGCTTCTGAATTGTACCAGTTTCCCTGGTTCAGTACAAGTGTTCTTTACTTGTATGACCTTGCATCTCTATGCGTCGGTCCTAGTGACTTTCTTACGTCTCTTTTCACTCCTCATTCCATTGGAATTCACACTTTGTGATTGTTAGTGTATTGTACACTCTTCGTGCTTCTTTGGCCTTAGGCCGCACGGTTTGTTGCTAAGCTTGCTTAACTGGCTTATGCCGTGTTTGTGGTGAAAGGAAGGATTTACTAGGGTTTACATTCTCCATATCCCTAACCATCTCATTAGATCATTAGCTGAACAAGTGCAATGCCAAAACACTCAGTCATACAGAGTGCAGAGGCGTAAACGCTTGACAGTAAGTCACTTATGTGATAGGAAAGAATATTTCTGTGTGTCATCTCATACTTATACTCCATGTCATTGCTTAACTACTTCCTCATAGCGGTCGCTTGTTGCGCACCGTATTCTTACTCATTGTACAACATTGTTTTTACTGTTTCTGTTACTGTAGTTTTCCTTACTTATTGCTATTGTCATTGGCACCATTTCCTTATGGTGTAAATACACTAGGAGTTTCCTGTGTTCGTGTGTATGACGGTGTCGTAGCATACGCAATCTTATCATCTTCCCAATGTGGAGATGTCTTATTCCACTTAGGTTTTATGTGTAGGTTAACTTACCTCACATTCTATCATCATTTGTGATACACTTTACCAAGTATCTTGGTTGACCAAGGATGAGATAACTCATCGGGTCATAAGCTCTCTTGAGCGTTAGTCATTCATGGTGTTCAATGTGTGTTCACATTAATTGCTTTGATAATTATTGCCTTTCAGTGCTGAGCATTGGTTTAGGCTCTGGCTGTGTAGTTTTGCTTGTATGTATATTACCAGGACATCCCATGAAACTTCAAGGGTTTTCTTTCCGTTCTCCAATTGGAGGGTGTTCTATCACTGACAAGTGAAGGTTCTTGTTGAGGGGTTTGTCTCCACTCATAGGTCTAATGACAAGGTTTGCTATGTTGGTGTTTACACAATGGTTCACCACATGCTTGAGTACATATGGAGTATGCTTACTCCTTTAAGTCATAATGGTTTGGAAATCTGATTTCCTTATTCCATCACCCCTTGGCAATATCTATTGCGTGGTTTTTGTTATAGTAAGTGGAAGCCTTTTCTAAGGGTTCACATCATCACCACATTGGTGGTCCTCGGTTAACGAGGGGTACCTTCCCTTGGGTTTCTCGTAGTGTCCAAGTGTGGACTAGGCCAATGTTGGTATCATCATGATTCTTATGCCTCTGTACTACCATTGCTACAGAAGGCATGGCGGTAATTAAAAGCTTGTCAACTGTATACTAGACTGATGCTCTAGGGACAGTGACACTGAGGTAGTCATTACTTCAAGCCACTCTTGATGTTGAGTTTAAATTAGGCGGTTCAGTTGTCGATTTATTGTCGCCTGAAGCAATATCTCTTGCGAGTCTTGTTATTAAATGGTGTGGGTTTTGCAACCGTTTAAGTTTACACAACGTAGTTGGTTTGTGGCTTTTGAGCCTTATTGCTGCAAGCTATGCTCTTTGCAAGCTGCTTATACATGCTCCACTCCTTGTATACCATCATAGGTTGGAGATATTATTGGGCTCCATGGTAAGTCGTGGCATCACGCTTCCGTTCATAGGAGACTCTCAGGCAATCTGTTGCGGATCAGTGCCTTTTGTAGTCTAGGGTATTTCCTGTTAAGTGAAATCCCTTCGGTGTCCTAACCGAATGTTCCTTCTAGCTCATGTGCTCTTATCATGACGCTTGTTCAACTGCTGTTATCTCAGACACCCTTCAAGGATTGCTCCTGAGTGCTGTTAGTTGTGCCGTTACATCCGGCTAATGTTTACGATATGTTGTGTCTACTATACCGCCTTGTGGTATTGTATTTGAGTTATTCCCTTTTTGAGTTATCATGTCTCCCGTTCTTGGGTAGACTGTTTATACTTTCTCCTAGTGTTCTTGACTAGGTTTAAAATCCTCTTCAATGATGGGTTATACTTCGTGGTAATCTTGGGGTTGCTCTTGAGAATTCCGCCCCGTTTGTTGAGCATTGTTAGGGTCACGTTAGGCATTCGCCTTACTGTGTTTAGGCTGGGTATTCCATCCAGCTGTCAGGTAGTTGCTTGGATTATTTGAGACATATCCAATGTCTATACTTACTAGCATGTGCTCTTTGCACTTCCTAGTTCTTATCCCTCATCTTCAGATGGATTCTCTGAGTTCCTTTATGCTTGATCCTCTGAGGTGTCCAGCTGTCCTGGGTTGAACTTACTGATGGTCCGTAGAACGGAGTTGACTACTTCCCGTGTGTCGTACACTACATGTATACATACGTGGGGTACCATGTTGATACGTTACCACTTACCCAACTATATGCCGGGCCCACAAGCTCCTTCGGAGTGCGGTTGTCCCACATCCCGTAACGGGTATACTCGTAGTGTTCGTCACACGCCTAGGTGAAGTATTCTGTTGCCCACTCCTCTTGTATCATCCTGTGATACTCACCATAATGTTGTTGATCTGGTTTTGAAATCCAAGGTTTTTAAAAGAGGGTTGTGGTTTTGAAAAGAAAATTTTGGGTTTTAAAACAATGGTTCGGTGTTAAAAGGAATCCCATGGCATAGCCATGTTTGAGGTCTTGCCAAGTCTAGCTTCTCGCTGACTGGTATGTACTAAGTACAGCGGTCGGGCCGTTGGGCCTTTCCAAGGTTCCATACGTCTGGTTGTTAGGATGTGTGATCCTGTGGTTGTTTCGTTACAGTCACCGTACATTACTATGTACTTGTGACGTGTTAGTGTCCCTTTACATATTCATGTTGTTACTGCACTTGCCGTGGCAAGTGCGCGGTACTGGTGGTTTTTGGATAATCCTATACCAATCTTGGTATGGTTTCTGCTTGTATTTGATAGTCTTGTTGACTCTTCCCTTGATCTTGTTGATCTATAGTTGGTATACTCGATCCTTTAGGTAGATTCTTGGTGGTCTAGACATGGCTGTCGTAGATCAGGGTAATTCTCCAATCCTTGGAGATTCCCCTTTGATTTGGTTGTGTTCTTCCTTGTTGCTCGTTCCCATACGTTTGTCGTGGTTCCTGAGCCAGAGTGGTTTTAGGCACTACGGTTGTAGTTGCACCAGCTTATAGCTCGTGAATGTTCTTGTAGCTGTCTGAGCTATGTTGGCCAGGTTTGTAACCTATTTGGCGTTGTAGTTTTGGAGTCACTCACTCCCGACTATGTCCTTAGCCAGATAGTACACCGTTGGTGGTGTTGCTTGGCTATTACTGTTGTCCCGCAGACTTGTGTCTCGGGTTCCCTTACTGCTCCCTTTCCATTTCGTTGCACGGTTAGTGCTCCTTTCCTGCTGCTGGTTGGTTAGCTAGGTTTTGCGACTGCTAAGCATGTCGCCCCATGCTGTTGTAAGTTGTAGCCTCCTTGTGGTTGGAGTGCTTATTCTACCGCTATTAAGAGCGGGCGTTGTTGTTCAACCGGGATCCATTTCCGGGGCTTCCATTTCTTGGACTCTACTACTTGTCAAGTTCTCGTTTACTTGTGGTTGCTTCACAACTGCCAGATCGGGTTTTTCCCCGAGTATGAGAGGTCTTTCCTTCTCTCTGGCGTACTTTCCCAAGTTATACAATAGGGTTTGCGGTGGGTGGGACTGGTATTGTAGGTATCCGGTACTCACCGGGAGTTCCTAACTAGCATATCTCTAATGCTAACACTCAGCCCTTAGCCCTAAGCTTCTAATTCCTAACTCGGTATTTCCAGTCATCAGAGCGATACTTCGCTCTGATACCACTTTTTGTAACACCCCTACCATTAGTACAGTGCTTACCGTCCAATCTCCATACATATCAGATACACGCAGCGGAAATATACTTACATACAATGGGTGATACAATGCCGTTAGTCACCCACGTGACTAACAAGGCTACTACCTCTACATACAGCATCGGTCTGATGGACCGGAATCCCGAGTACTACGCATCTAGAATACATACTCCATTCATCAATCAATTACAACAATACTCCATTCAGTACTTACTCCTCTTCAATCCATACAATACAATATACTTAACCGAGTCTACTAGGATCCTTATACAATTATCATATCCCTTCCAAGTTCATACATACACCCTAAGAGACTACTTACTACCCATTCCTCACTACTACATTACTTTCTAAATACAAAGGGTGTGCTAGTTGATACACCTCTACATTCTACTACTATCCAATGTAGTCGCCGGTCTCGTGCCTTGACCACATTCGCTTCGGGTACCTGCACACTAAAAAATGTCCCCCGAAGGGGTCAGCTTTCGCCGAGCATGATAACCGCATACCCCGCGTACTAGTGAGGGTACGCCGACCACTTGGTCGAATACATGCGGTTCATTTATTCACACAACATGCATACATGCTTTCATACTCAATACTACATTACTTTCACAAGGCATACACACACATACATTTCATTACATTCAAGGAACACAATACAATCATCCAATACATACTTACCTTCTTCCGAATACACATACGCATTATATACACAATATACAATACTTGTTAGCTTCATTGGTCCACCCGGGTTAATCGGGTGGAGATTACTCTTTTACTCGTTACTTCATACATACGCATACATACTCATACTCATACTTACTTACGGATCCATACTTACTTACTCTTACTCTTACTCAAGTTAAGTCGTCGGGACCTCCGGCCCTGGGGACTACACCGTCCCACCTCCGGGATTTACTTGACTCACTAATCCGGGATGCTACCCATTTAAGGGATTTGGGCCGCGGACCAGTTTAAGAGTCAGGAATTGCAGCCAACCTCTTGTGACTCCGCATCCTCACGCGTGGCCGAAGCTATATCGGACTTGTACTCATTCCAATTTACTCACTTAAGTTAGGAGTTAGATAGTTAGGAATTAGCACAAGTCAACATCCGAGCCACAATAATACAATACACGTATACACATACATACATACAATACATTACACAATACAATAAGGTCGAATACATCATCATAATTCATATATTTCATGAATTATACAAACTAGTGTTCAAGACAATAAATATCAAGCACAACATAAGTCAAGCACAGTAGTGCAGTTATAGTCCGATTTGCATTTATCTTATTAGGTGATCAAATAGCACAAATCGGGGTAACCAGATTAGGATACAGGGCATGAAGAAATCATACCTTTTTACCGGAATTTACTTTACCGGGTGTTCCCTTGTCCCTTTGGTTCACTCTTGTTCCTCGATCCTTATTCTCGAACCAATGACTACATGTCAAATGATTCAATTAATACTAAGCATTACAATACATGCATAGTTACTACTCCCGTACTTACCCCGTTATCCCGTTATTCGGTATAACTTAATGTTATATTCACAACTTGCTTACCTTCTTACTTTAGCATTAACGCCTTACTCATTCACATATATAGATGTAGAGAGATAGTGAGATAGAGAGGGAGGGGAGAGAGAGAGAGGAGGGAGAGAGAGAGAGAGAGAGAGAGAGAGATAGAGAGAGAGAGAGTAGAGAGAAAGAGAGAGAGACAGACAGAGAGGGAGGGACAGAGAGGGAGCGAAGGAAAAGGGAAAGGGGGGGGGGGGGAGAAAGGCCGACCGACCCACCATGGGTAGGTTAGCCTGGGTAGGTCGGCTGAAGAGAGTACCTGGGTACAGAATTCGGGACACCACCCCCGACCGACCCAGTCTAGGGTAGGTCGCCTGGGTAGGTCGGCTGCAGAACCCCTTTTAATTATCTACTTGGATTCCAAATTCAGCTCTATTCTCACCCAATCTTTTCCTACTCATTCCCACATGTTTACTACATGTTTAAACACTAATTAAATCCTCTAATTCACCTTAGTTCATTCCATCAAATTCGTTTCTCAATCCTAAATCAACTTACACAATTTTTCTCACTTCTTCTTCAACACATGCAACAGTTTTTGTTGCTCTCTTGCTACAGATTTTTAAACCAACTTCTACCATCTAATACTTCCTCTACCAATGCCACTCCTAGAATTCTAATTGCATCATCTTACATCCTACTTCCATCCCATTACCTAGCTCTTCTCCAAATCTGTTTCAAGGTATCAAACTACTCACCATAAGTTCTCCAAATACACTTAATTCCTCCTAGTTTCTCCAATGTGTTTTAACACTTCTTGCTACAGATTTTACACTCTTTTATTCACATGCTACTACTTCCATTCCATAGTTACTAGTCATCTCTATTAACTCCAATACACACCTTGGTTCTCCCTTTCACCAAGTCATCCATAAATGCACATATTCCTACCAACTAAACAGCTCACATTAAAATGTTACAAGGACATGCTTCTACCTAGTTTTCGAGTTTCTTAATTGTTCTAGTTCTAGGTAAATTTTGACATAACTCCCCTAAAATCTTGCATTCTCACCACATCATTTACTCACATTTTGCTACCCAATTCACCTGTTTTCAACAATCATAAATATACAAAGCTCCCATACACAAATACCAACATTAAGCACTCTTAAAAATTCCTGCACATATACATTCATTACCCATGGTTTTCCCAAGCTTTTCCAATGTCTTTTAAAGCTTTAAAACTGTTTGGTTCTCTTACACATTACACTACTACTCATTACCATTTTACTATACACATTTCCATTCCATAAAATCTGTTACGTTACATATACAAGGCTTACACAAGGGTGAGCATTCTTACCTTGTTTCTTCTCTAGATTTCCTTTCTTCTTCTTTCTTCTTCCTTCTCTCTCTCTACCGGTTTTGTAATCTCAATCCACTAGCACTACAACCATTCATATACATTTCAATACACCATTCTCATACTAAAACTAACCTTGAACATTAATCAAGTTTCAATCTAGGTTTTAGGGTTTGGAAAATTTATTACCTTCCAAGAGCACAAGAGCTGTTTGGGATAGCTCAAGAACAAGATTTCTCTCACCACCAAAATGCCAAAATCGGCTATACACACAGGAGTAAACAAGGCTTTAGTTCACATTTTCGTTTTGCCCACAAGGCTAGAAAAACGATGGAGTTTAAAAGAGATTTTTACCTCAAAAGAACAAGGAGACCAAGGTGGCTCTAATGGTGGTCTTGAAACTCCAAATGGGGTATACCCTCAAAATCGAAAATGCTTGTTTTTGGATTTTGGAAGGATGAAAATGTAGCTCTTGAGGAGAGGAGTACAATGGTGGTGTTTTTATAATTTTTGGAAGAGTATTGAGGGAGTTACAAAGGAGAGAAGTTAGAGTTTGTGGGTGTTTGCTCTTTTCTCCATTGAAATCGTGAGGGAGGTAGAAGATGAAGAAAAGAGAGGGGGAGGGCTGCTGCTTCACGTGAGGGAAATGAGAGAATAGGTAGGAGAGAGAGTATGTGAGAGTAGAATAAAGTAGTGAGTGTTTTTACTTTATTAGTTTTGTAGGTTTGTAAATAGGAGGAGAAGTTAATAGAGTGTGTGAGAGTGAGAGGGGGAGCCCATCGGCTGGCATACACACACACACAACTTCAATTTTTTTTTTATTTTAAAAGTGGACACATAACTCTTGGTTATTTATACTTCTACCCCACAACTTCCCGTTTGTGACAGTTTTTACTAATCTCCCGGTTTATTGATTTTATTGGTCCCAAAGCTTCACTAATATTTATTAATGATTATTTAGTTGACCAAAATTGTTACGAGTCTATTTGACCCGCTTAAAGACACGTTTTCCCGGTTACCTCGAAAAAACGTGCTTTAAGGTTCGTTAGTGGTTTTAATCCGTTTTAAGGATCCGTTTTCTTCGGGAGTTGTTCCCTAATATTTATTTAGACTCAATTAAGCCTTTACAATCCTTACAACACGCTAACCGAGGTCTCATACCTCCTGTGGTTATTTAACGCTTATTTAGCGTTTTTCACTTTTAAAGTGTTTCTTTATTTCTTTTGGATTTATTTTCCCTTACAAATACTTCTTAACCATTATTAGGCTCTTAAATACCTATTTGGATAATTTAATCGCCATATTTAAGGTCGGGGTATTTCACTTTTGTACTAGAAGTCCCATTTAAGATATGAGAAAACTGAACTTGCTAGTTAAGGCACACTCACCACGTATAGTCTGTGTCTCAAGATTCTTGGGAGGTAATCCAATTACCAACTCCTTGATTCTCAGTCTGTTGATTAGTCGATGGTGGGCATGACCCAGCCGTTGATTCCACAAGAGTGTGTCATCATCTTTTACAGTCAAATAGGTAGTATCGAGTTACTGATGGTTTACATCAACCATAAAGAGATATCCTTTTCGCACTCCTTGTAGTAATACCTCTTGAGTTAACTTATTGTGTACCTAGAAACCATCTAAGTCAAATACCACCTCTAATGAACCATTGTCACATACTTGAGATACACTTAACAGATCATGTTTTAAGCCGTCTACAAGATACACTTGATCAATACAATTTTTATTTCCCACAGTTCCAATCCCAATAATCCTTCCTTTTCCATAATTTTCAAAAGTGACCTTTTCACCTCTGTGTTCTAAGATGGTGTTAAACTTTGTCATGTCTTCACTCATATGGCGAGAGCAGCCACTATCTATGAGCTACCTTTACTTCTAAGAAAAGAAAACTCAATGGTTAGCTTTGGGTATCCAAACTTTCTTGGGCCCTTTCCTTGACATTGAAGAAAAAGTTACATAATTGAATCTATTGTTTAAGTTGTGAGTCCAGAACTTAGACAAATATGAATAGTAGGAACTCTCTCTTATTCCTCGGCGTCATACGATACTTAATAGTATGCCCTTGCCTATGACAATACCGACAAAAGTATTAATCATTCCTGGTAGAAAGAGTTTCTTTCTAAATTCTTGTGGGGTTATTTCTAGACGTATACTTGGATCTAAAGCCTGGTCCTTGTTTTTCACCAGTTAACATATAACTCAAGGTTTCCTTACTAGTATACCAAGTAGGATTCTCTTGAGTTCTCAACTCACTCTCACGATCACTTTTTGCTAGTCTATCAATAAGAATATCACATTCCTTTTTCAGGTTTTCATTTTGCTAAAGTAATAAGTTTATTTCATCCTGTGCCCAGCAAGGTAGCGTTTTAAATCTAGTTTCCAGAGGACTCACAAATTCAATGCTTGCCTAAACTGTTGAGCTGTCAGTTTTAGACTCGGATAACTCATTTGAAGTTTTCTCAGATTTTTCTGTTTCTCCCTTTAGAAGTTGTTGTTCAAGAAAGCTAATATTTTTAACAGTAGAAGTCAACAAGTTAAACATTTGTTTCTTAGTCACCAAGTTAAACACACTTGTTTGAGACTTACCTCTTCTCCTTCAAGGACTATTTTCCATTTGTTTCATGCCATCATACAAAAGTTGGCATCTTTTTTTGTGGGAAAATGGGGCATTCAAACGCCCAATAACAAAAACTTAATTACAACATCCTAGAGGAGCTTGAGCCTTTATAGCTCTAACAGACTGTTTCCACAACCTATCATCCAACATATGAGACAACACAATCTCCGCTAGTGTTTCCAAAACATAAATTCCCTTATTTGAATTGAATGCGAGACTAGCTAAGCAATCAACTGTCTTGTTCGCCTCTCTGTAAACATGTGTGACTTGTGTTCTCTATTCCTTTCACAACCATGCTTCGCATTGCTGTAACAACCCTTTTAATGGATGAGATTGAATATCATACATGTTTAAGAGATTGATTGTAGCCAAGGAGTCCGTTTCCACCTCCAGATCTCTATATCCCCAAGTCCAAGACAAGTTGAGGCCTTGTAGTATTCCCTAAAGTTCTGCCTCTATGATTGACATATCACCTATGTTCTGATAGAAACCCACAATCCATTTTTGTTGTTATCCCTTAATACACAGCCCGATATAGCATTCCCGGAGCTATTATTTCTTGCCCCATCATTATTAAGCTTAACCTTAGGGGCAACAAGGCTATTCCATTTAACTTCTTGTAGCACCATGGGAGGGGGGTTATGTCTGCTCACCTTTTTGAATTTCATACTCTTTTTTGCTCCAGGTCATGTTCTTGAAGATAACATCAGTTGGGATCTCCCCGAGTTCTTCTTTCCCTTGGACCTCTTGTTTCTTCAATACCAGATGTAATTGCTGGTCATACCATAAAGAGCATTCCATGCGATTGCCCCCACATAGGGCTCTATCATCCTTAAACTCATTTGTAGCCAATCATGCAAAATTAAAGAGAAAGACAAATTCTTCATCACCTATGGGACTATTATGTCCCATGTTCTTCTTGTGCATTCACAGTCCCAAAGCACATGGATTGTTGATTCCACCACCCCGCACTCTGAACAAGTATCTGTATCTCCTACATTTCTACTTTTTCTAAATTTGTTAGTCATCAAACATCTCTGGTTGTTAACCATAGGAAGGTTATAATCCTTTTTGGGCACAAAACTTTCCAGATAAAGGTTGTATAAATCCTCATTCCTATCTATTGTATATTTAGTCAAAATGGAATAGGCAAAGGCCACTGAAATTTTACCGTTGTTGTTGCCATGCCAAAACATGTAATCAGCTGCTGTGTAAACATATTCATCATCTTTAATCGCAACTGTCATACACATCTGGGCTGTTTCTTCTAGTTCTGAGTCTAAATCTGAGATGTCCTAACCCCAGGCTACAAATGTTGTATCTGAGAACTTCTTCCCTCTATCCCGAAAAGTATCCTTGGATTGTAGATTACAATATTTAACAGCATGATCAAGTTTTTGCATTTGAAGCATATGATAGATCCTTTCCTTGATTTGTATCAGTTATAACGCTATCCTTAACCTCTCTTTCAACCAAATATTTTCCTAATTCCACTGGCGATGCGCGTAATTTCCTCATCTTCATCTATCTCTTCCTTATCAGTTTCTGTAACAAGCTTCTTTGCTTTTAGCGCCAAATCCTTAGCAAAGCTTGAAGAAGTAGCTAACTCTCCCTTCATCTTTCCTTCAAAAACAATGAGTTCTGAACCCATCTCTTCAAATGACATTTTTGACAAATCCTGAGTTGTTTCTATAATAGTTGTATAGTTTAGCCACTCCTTTCCTCGGCTATCCAAGTATCTCTCGTTAATCGTGTTGTTCGAAAGTGTTACTCCTACAGTTTTAAGCTTACATAGTATCTTGTCAAATCTCTCAAGAGTTTGAGAGATAGTTTCTTTTTCCACCATTTTATAATTATCAAATTGCTTCTTGAACTGCTTCCCTTTTTGCCTTTCTAAGGAGTCTGTTTCAGCATATGCAGTTTTCAAGAAGTCCCATACCTCATTCGTAGTCTGTATTCCCAAAACTATTCCTTGATCCGCTTCTGAAAGTGATAAGACTATAACTCTCAAGTCTCGTTTATTCTTATCAATTTCTAATCAGTGTCTCTCCAATCTTTTCTTGGCTTTTCTCTAGTAGCACCTCCTTCAACAACTTGTGGAACCAAGTCTCCTTCAATGACCACAATCCATAAATCAAAGTATGTAGACATGAGCTAATCCTTCATCTGCTTGCACCAACATGAATAGTTGAACTTGGTGAGCTTAGGTGCTTTGACATTGTAAGAACTCATCACAATCACCCTGAAGATCTCTTCTAAGTTGAGGGTAGCCTTGCTCTGATACCAATTGAAAGTTTCCATAACGTGAGTCTACGACTGAGACAGTAGACTAACTATTGGTGAAGATGATTCCTGTGTAAGTGATTGTGAAGATAAAGAGAAATATGTCTTTATTGAAGTTGTATGTAATACCCCGGATTTTCTAACGTGTTATTTGGTCAATTTTTTTACAATATAGGTTGGATACTAATACGCAGCAAAAATAAATCCTAAATCCGGATTATTATCCACACTCGCAACTAACGAGTGCTAAGGCTTAAACTAACATTCAAATAATCCAAACCATAATTATTGTTAGAAAGAAACCGACAAAGTTATAAAAGTCTTAAAACAAAAGATTCCCGAAGTCTAAACAAAATTTAAGCATAAGTACTTAGTCTAGCGAGTCGCTGTCCCATCCCTTATACTTTATTAGGACCTGTGGCAGAAAACCAAACAAGCAAACAAAGAGCCACGATAAAGTCAAAAAACTGAGTAAGCTACCACTTCACTCTGTAAAAACATTTTCTCTTTTGAAAACCATTTTAATAATATAACCACACAACATACAAATCATTCAATAATATTAACACACACTAATAACATCATCATCATTGTAGAATACTTCATGATTTCTTATTTACCCAATAATATAATAGTCAATTGAATTTAATTATCTTCCTTGTCCCAACGCGCAACCAGGACAAAAAACTTTACTTTCTCTTTGGGTACAACACGCAGCTATAACCCGGACCCCAACACGCAGCCGGTAATCCAACATCGCCACTAAATCATTAAGTGTGCACACCCCCCAATAGTTCAAAAGACTACGGAGTAGATCTAGGGCTAACTGTGTCCTAGTGCGGCCCACAGTATCTCAAACTTATGCGTCCTAATGCGGCCCAAATTTATCATCTCATCCATGTGTCCTAATACGGCCCACATGCACCATGGTTTTCTTCTCCTAAAAATTCTTTTATTCGTTATTATTCTTTACCATATAATCTCATCAAAATCCACATATTTCACCATAAATTATGATATCATCCTTATTGAATAAATAATTCAATTTTCACAAAATCATTTCGTTAACGATTTCACAACAAATCATATCAGTTGATCTCATAAATAAACTCATAACAATTTTCCATCAATCTCTTTTAGAAAATATATTTAAATAACCACTGATATCCATTACAAAATAAATCACTCACATAAGAAAATGAAATTATCACTAACACTTAACACTTCAATCTCAAACAACGATCACCCACAAAATTCATATCCACGTGAAAATTCATTATTATAAATATAATAAAAATTAGTGAACGTAGTAACTTACCTGAACTTTGGGCGAAACTAGCACCACAAATTAACTGAAGAATTAACCACTACTCTTCGCTCACAAATTTAAAGCCTAAAATAATAAATGGTATTTGCTGGATACCCGGACACCATATAAGAGCGGCTGACATCACCGATGATTGTATTGAAAGAGGGGATGAATCATGAATTTGTATGGGCTGATGCGGGTGTGAGGGTGATAAGATTTTGCAAGGGAAGTGATTATATATTTTTTTTCAATTCCTGCTATTACGGTGAGTGAGTGGGGGTCTCTTTAGTTTTTTTTCTTTCTCTTTTGTGTGTGCGAGCGAAAAGAGTGGAGGGTTGTGAGGGTTTTTCTTTTCTTTCTTGTCCAACATATGAGAGGGATGGATGAAGAGCGTGCAATATTTGAGATTAGAGGAACTAAAAGATTTCCAAGAGAGATGACAAGGGAGTGTGATGTGCAAATCAAATGAGATAGCAAGGTAAGAATTTATAGGAGACGGAGGGAAACCAAAAAGATAGGGAATATAAACTATTTAATTAATCAAGGTAAATTAAACTGCTGAAATGAATTACAGAAAACCAAAGGTTTGGAATTATGAAAGTTTAAAAGTAGTGTATTGAATAAAGTAGGAAATTCAGAAAGTTAGTATTAATTCATTAAATAGAGTTAGGAAACTCCATATAATAAATCCAATCAATTAACGACTTATTAAATCTAGTAAAATCAATAATTGCATTGATATCGTGTTATTATAACTACATTATAAACTTTAGTAACACCCTAGAAATACAAAAAGTTAGAATTATTAATTAAATAAAATCAGAAAACACCAAAGGATGTAACCGACTCATCAAAACTAACTTATTTAGTGTGCGTAATAAAACCAATAATAGTATTTAAATCACATGATTATTGTTATAACTCCATTATAAACAAATAAATATAAGGAATACACAAGGATAACTAGTATGACATTAAAAAAATTACAACCTTCTTCTTTTAAAACGGGTTATTTTATTAAAAAAAATAAAATCATCTTTATTAAATACTATATAATATGCTCGTAAATAGTATAATGTACTCATAAACTATATATTATACTTATCAACTTATATACACATAAACTATATAATAGATGTATTTTAAATCAATAATTAATAGTATTTGAAATGTATCATTATTATTATAATTCCATCTTTAATAACTAAATATACCATATTAATCAAAATAAACATGAGGAGCATTAATAAAATTACAATTGGCCTAATTTAAAACACATTATTTATTAGAATGAATACTCTTTAGTAAATAATAAACGTGTAACCTTCATAATATATATATATATATATACTCGTAAAATACTACTTGCAAATAATAATATATACATATAATCCTATTTAGTATACTTGCAAACTATAATATATACTTGTAATAAACTATATAATATATACTTGCAAACTATATCATATACATATAAACTATATAATTATGTATTTTGAAATTTAGGGGTATTTCATTATTCCCCTCTTAAAATAAAGCTTCGTCCTCGAAACTCGAACTCATACTATTAACCAATGTGCTAAAAATCAAGTAATAATTTCTAGCTAACTTACGCGAAGGTGTTTAACATATCACTAACCATGATAATTTAATTTACCATATTAACTTTGGGTATTGCAGTCTACCTCCCTTAAAGAATATTACGTCCTCGTAATTAACTTAGCGAATAACGTATACTTTAATCAAAGAATGACAGACAATTAGATAAGATTTTGAGCTGCAAGAAATTTCTAAAGTTTGTAACCAAAGGACTATAATTTATTCAGATAAAATTTCTGTCATTCTCAATTAGATAAAATTTTCTACAAAGTTCCACTCATCTAACATTTTCTTGATATACCATTCAATATAAGATATTACTCTAAATCACAAAATTCATCACAATATCACTTGAGCATCATAAACTCTCATCATATTCATCAAGATTATCAACCTTCACTCATATCCATAACCATCACTTATGCCTTCGTGACAATCTCAATCAATACTTCAACATCTCAATCATAAAAAGATTCAATTATCAACAAACATAATATCACAACATGCAATAAAAACAAAGAAAGCATCGCATTCAAGAATATATTCCCCCCAGAAGACGGCTTGTTCCAATTTTAATCCTAAGACCAATTAATCCATTTTTAATCTTTCTTAACCTATAATCAGTTTTGCTCTGATACCACTTTGTAACACCCCAGATTTTCTATCGTGTTATTTGGTCAATTTTTTTACAATATAGGTTGGATACTAATACGCAGCAAAAATAAATCCTAAATCCGGAGTATTATCCACACTCGCAACTAACGAGTGCTAAGGCTTTAACTAACATTCAAATAATCCAAACCATAATTATTGTTAGAAAGAATCCGACAAAGTTATAAAAGTCTTAAAACAAAAGATTCTCGAAGTCTAAACAAAATTTAAGCATAAGTACTTAGTCTAGCGAGTCGCTGTCCCATCCCTTATACTTTATTAGGACCTGTGGCAGAAAACCAAACAAGCAAACAAAGAGCCACGATAAAGTCAGAAAAACTGAGTAAGCTACCACTTCACTCTGTAAAAACATTTTCTCTTTTGAAAACCATTTTAATAATATAACCACACAACATACAAATCATTCAATAATATTAACACACACTAATAACATCATCATCATTGTAGAATACTTCATGATTTCTTATTTACCCAATAATATAATAGTCAATTTAATTTAATTATCTTCCTTGTCCCAACGCGCAGTCAGGACAAAACAACTTTACTTTCTCTTTGGGTACAACACGCAGCTGTAACCCGGACCCCAACACGCAGCCGGGAATCCAACATCGCCACTAAATCCTTAAGTGTGCACACCCCCCAATAGTTCAAAAGACTACGGAGTAGATCTAGGGCTAACTGTGTCCTAGTGCAGCCCACAGTATCTCCAACTTATGCGTCCTAATGCGGCCCGAATTTATCATCTTATCCATGTGTCCTAATATGGCCCACATGCACCATGGTTTTCTTCTCCTAAAAATTCTTTTATTCGTTATTATTCTTTACCATATAATCTCATCAAAATCCACATATTTCACCATAAATTATGATATCATCCTTATTGAATAAATAATTCAATTTTCACAAAATCATTTCGTTAACGATTTCACAACAATATCGGTTGATCTCATAAATAAACTCATAACAATTTTCCATCAATCTCTTTTAGAAAATATATTTAAATAACCACTGATATCCATTACAAAATAAATCACTCACATAAGAAAATGAAATTATCACTAACACTTAACACTTCAATCTCAAACAACGATCACCCACAAAATTCACATCCACGTGAAAATTCATTATTATAAATATAATAAAAATTAGTGAACGTAGTAACTTACCTGAACTTTGGGCGAAACTAGCACCACAAATTAACTGAAGAATTAACCACTACTCTTCGCTCACAAATTTAGAGCCTAAAATAATAACTGGTATTTGCTGGATACCTGGACACCATATAAGAGCGGCTGACATCACCGATGATTGTATTGAAAGAGGGGATGAATCATGAATTTGTATGGGCTGATGCGGGTGTGAGGGTGATAAGATTTTGCAAGGGAAGTGATTATATATATTTTTTCAATTCCTGCTATTACGGTGAGTAGGTGGGGGTTGCAGACGTGTATAAAGTGAGTGGTTAAATTGGTGTAAAAATAAAAGGAAAGAAATTAAAAACTCAAAATAAACGTCGGGCTGCAAACAAATCCCAGTCGTGGTAGTATAGTGAAATGTAAGCGACTGGATGTCGAACCGTGGGACTAATGTGCATATTATAGTACCTAAGCGTGTCACAAGAGGGGGGATTAATTGACATGTAATATGAATAAAAAGGAAAGAGAAAAATAAACACAGTTAATAGATAAATTAAATGGAACTCTAGGTCAGGTTATTATAATCTGCATAATTAAGCTAACTCTACTGGTTTAATAATTTGGCAAGGTTCCTATTATTATCTTAAGGTCCGATGAAAACTCATAAGAACTCGTTCCAGTTGTGCAAGGTCCGATGAAAACTCAAGCACCCACTGGTGGACGGCAGAGGAGTATTGAGGAATTACATTTGCATCTGAAAATACTAACTTATTAAATCATAATAAGCTTTCTCCAAATTTACGACTTAATTAACCTATCTATTTATCACCTGGTCTGATCAAAATAGACTTAGTAAAGCAATTTAATAAACTCATGACATTTATTAAAAAGCTGCGAGATAACCTTTAAAATGCAACAAACTATATTTAAATTAAACCAGTAAAAATATTGCATAATTAATACAAACACATAATAATCATTCCAAGAGTATAAATATTCTAGCCTAACATATTAAATAGATAAACAGAAACAAGAGTAGTAGAAATCATCTGTAGTCACTCCTGCATTCGTTCTGCTATTTTGTATACGTAGGACTAGAGGTGAATATGGTGGAAAGTGAAATAAAAATGGAGAAGACGGGAGGAGAGAGATGAGGTGAACGTGTGATGTGTGGTGAAGTGGTACGGTGATGGATTGTATGGGTGAAGGATGTGTTGAAACAGAAGGTACGTGCGTCTTATATAGAGGAAGGAAGAAGAGAAAATGAAGATAGAGCTGGATCACGCGTGAAGGGATTTGCTCATTGATTGCTCTCATTTATTGCAGGGGACAGAGCGTGTGCAGAGTAGATGGATAAGTTGCAGGCAGTGGACGAGTGGACGAGTTGCAGAAGTCGGCGAAGGCAAGTTGGAGACGACGACGGGCGAAGAAGAAAAACAGTTTTCGCGTTCGATTTTAGTCGCGTCCGCCTCTGCGTCCGCTCAGATCCATGCGGTTGCATGGCATTGTCTCACGTCCGCATGGTGTCCGCCCTTTCTTAGGCGGTTGTAAATTGTCTCCGCCCTAAGCGTCCGCCTGGTGACCGCCTGCCGTCCGCCCTGGAGTCCGCCCCTAGTATAGGCGGTTCCTTAGGCGGTTGTAAGCCTGACCGCCTCTAGCTAGGCGGTTGTGTAGGCGGTCACAAGTATGACCGTGACCTATTTTCCTTCAAACTTCGACCGGCTCTAGATTCTTCGTTTGGACCCCGTTTTCTGAGCCGTTTGCGTCTATGCGTTTGTCTCTTCGTCTACTTTACTCCCAGCTTGGTTTTCCTCATGTTAAACCAATAACTTTTGTGAGATAAATAATAAAACATAAACTAGAGGAATACTAACCGAAGTGGAGAAATGAGCAAGAAAAGTGCTAATATTATATATGAAATACACCTATAAAACATGCTCATTTGGACACTTATCACACCCCCACACTTATCTTTTTGCTTGTCCTCAAGCAAAATCACGTACCCAAGTAAGGAATGCTCAATACTAACAAATACTATTATGAAGGGTAGGATAAACATGATATTTTTAACTTATTGAGGAGTGTGAAAAATCAACTGCTGGTGGCATAGGTGTGCTCAGGGTAAAAATAAAATATAGAATTTCGGGGTATGATCTAAGGTACTTCAATGTTTCTTTTAGGTGACTCTGAGGACTTTTACCATGGCCAACTTCTCTCAAGAATGGGCATTGAGGAGAAAACAAAAGGAAAAATAGATTCATGCATTTGTTTCACTTTTGCATAAGGGATGAGAAGATAATAGATAAGCATCAAGCTTTTGTATTTAAGAACACTCAACTCTCTTTTGTTGGTTACCAATGGTGTCTCGTAAGTCCCTTATTATTTTTTTGTATTCTTCTTTTTTTCTTAACAGAGAAGTACCCCTTAGCAATCCCTAAGAGAGAAGACAGAAGGAAACCCTGAGCAATAAAATCCAACCATTTGCAGATTATTTGGTCACACCGCATATAAAATGCTCCTCAAAAGTAATCAAAATTTTAAAATTTGTACCACTTATCCTACAATTCATAATAGTATTTATTCTTAAAGAGAACAACCCACATATAAAAGGGTCCACAATATTTGAATTGGACAAACGCATGATAAGGAGAGAGATTAAACATTTAAACACAAAATTCCACCGAAAAGGGTACACTCCCCCACACTTAATTTGAACAATGTCCTCATTGTTCACCAGAAAAACAAGGGAAGGTTTCAGAAGACCTTTTCGGTAAGTAGATAAAATAGAGATAACACAAAGGTCACAAATAAACATTTAAGCACATAAACGCTCCTCTGCAGTTTTTATTTAAAATAAAAGCATAATTAAAGAACTGGTACTCCCCTGATATTATTTTTGCTAGTTGTTAAAGGAATTCCCCCACACTTGAGTTTCAGCCTCAAGTAGCGTAGCTTGGTTACAGTGTGGATATGAAGGTGCACCTGCATAAAACACTAGAAGCACCCATACTACAAACGGGGTTAAAGGTTAGCAAAAATAAAATTTAAAGAGAACCTGAAAATTAAAAAGAGCAATAAAGCAAATAAAAGTTCATCCGGGTTGCCTCCCGGGAAGCTGCCCTTCTTTAACGTCTTTGGCTAGACGCCTGCTTCGTTATCCTGGATCAAAAATATATGTAGACAATAATTCCGCCAGGAAAACGAAGTTAGTAGTATTTAAAAGAAAACCACCTGGATCAAAACAAAACGTTATTTCGGCATATAAAATAGGAAAATGAATACTCCACAAAATCTGGTGTTTGAGGAGGTACTGCCGGTAACGTAGTTCTAACAGAAGAACCGGCGGTGATGATTTTTCTTCCTCAAATTGGAGGATGTAAACATCCTCTATTTGTAGGTAAGGCACATAAGAAGAACGCTGATTAGTATCATCTTTAGAGAAAGTTGACTCTTTGAAGGTGATAATGGCGTTTTGTTTGGATAACTTGGCGGAAGGTGATGGCAATTCCTTCTCTTCATTTTCGAGGATGTAAATATCCTCATCTTCTGGATAGAGCACAGAGAAGGATGGAAACTGGCGGTAGGCGACCGTAGAGGGAAGAGAGTAACTTACATCCGTAGTGGGGTGTTCTACCTCATGAATTATTTCGCTCTTTGGTTGGTGTTCTTGTTGAGCGAGTCTCTCCAGGTAATCTGGTTGATCTTCTAACCAGAGTTGCTCTTGGAATATGAGACAATCCTCAAATCTGAGCTCCCCCACATACGGAGCAGTATAAATACGCGAATAGCGTACCTTGGTCGACCCTGTTCCATTTGGGTTTGAGTTGGACTGGAGTCGCGTTGTGTTCTTCTCTTCGGTTTCGAACTGGAGAAATTTAAGTTGGAAGAAGAACAGAGACTAAACGCGGCGTTTTTTTTTAAGCGCTGGTGACGTCAATTGGACGTTGCGGAAGGTGGGCAGGTGGGCGGTCAGGTGTGTGGTGGGGCGTCCGCATCTCCGTCCGCATGGTTGGGCGGTGTGTGCTCGCGGCTGGTTCTCCTTTTTTTTTCTACGAACGTATATATATTAGAATACATACACACGAATAATATAAACAAAATAAAAAAAGATAATTAAAATAAACAACAACAAAATAATATAAACAAAATATTCTAATATAACAAGTGAATAATCCGGGGCTTAGGGACTAGAATAAATCTAGTCCCCGGCAACGGCGCCATTTTGCAGACGTGTATAAAGTGAGTGGTTAAATTGGTGTAAAAATAATAGGAAAGAAATTAAAAACTCAAAATAAACGTCGGGCTGCAAACAAATCCCGGTCGTGGTAGTATAGTGAAATGTAAGCGACCGGATGTCGAACCGTGGGACTAATGTGCATATTATAGTACCTAAGCGTGTCACAAGAGGGGGGATTAATTGACTTGTAATATGAATAAAAAGGAAAGAGAAAAATAAACACAGTTAATAGATAAATTAAATGGAACTCTGGGTCAGGTTATTATAATCTGCATAATTAAGCTAACTCTACTAGTTTAATAATTTGGCAAGGTTCCTGTTATTATCTTAAGGTCTGATGAAAACTCATAAGAACTCGTTCCAGTTGTGCAAGGTCCGATGAAAACTCAAGCACCCACTGGTGGACGGCAGAGGAGTATTGAGGAATTACATTTGCATCTGAAAATACTAACTTATTAAATCATAATAAGCTTTCTCCAAATTTACGACTTAATTAACCTATCTATTTATCACCTGGTCTGATCAAAATAGACTTAGTAAAGCAATTTAATAAACTCATGACATTTATTAAAAAGGTGCGAGATAACCTTTAAAACGCAACAAACTATATTTAAATTAAACCAGTAAAAATATTGCATAATTAATACAAACACATAATAACCATTCCCAGAGTATAAATATTCTAGCCTAACATATTAAATAGATAAACAGAAACAAGAATAGTAGAAATCATCTGTAGTCACTCCTGCATTCGTTCTGCTATTTTGTATACGTAGGACTAGAGGTGAATATGGTGGAAAGTGAAATAAAAATGGAGAAGACGGGAGGAGAGAGATGAGGTGAACGTGTGATGTGTGGTGAAGTGGTACGGTGATAGATTGTATGGGTGAAGGATGTGTTGAAACAGAAGGTACGTGCGTCTTATATAGAGGAAGGAAGAAGAGAAAATGAAGATAGAGCTGGATCACGCGTGAAGGGATTTGCTCATTGATTGCTCTCATTTATTGCAGGGGACAGAGCGTGTGCAGAGTAGATGGATAAGTTGCAGACAGTGGACGAGTTGCAGAAGTCGGCGAAGGCAAGTTGGAGACGACGACGGGTGAAGAAGAAAAACAGTTTTCGCGTTCGATTTTAGTCGCGTCCACCTCTGCGTCCGCTCAGATCCATGCGGTTGCATGGCATTGTCTCACGTCCGCATGGTGTCTGCCCTTTCTTAGGCGGTTGTAAATTGTCTCCGCCCTAAGCGTCCGCCTGGTGACCGCCTGCCGTCCGCCCTGGAGTCCGCCCCTAGTATAGGCGGTTCCTTAGGCGGTTGTAAGCCTGACCGCCTCTAGCTAGGCGGTTGTGTAGGCGGTCACAAGTATGACCGTGACCTATTTTCCTTCAAACTTCGACCGGCTCTAGATTCTTCGTTTGGACCCCGTTTTCTGAGCCGTTTGCGTCTATGCGTTTGTCTCTTCGTCTACTTTCCTCCCAGCTTGGTTTTCCTCATGTTAAACCAATAATTTTTGTGAGATATATAATAAAACATAAACTAGAGGAAAACTAACCGAAGTGGAGAAATGAGCAAGAAAAGTGCTAATATTATATATGAAATACACCTATAAAACATGCTCATTTGGACACTTATCAGGGGTCTCTTTAAATTTTTTTTCATTCTCTTTTGTGTGTGCGAGCGAAAAGAGTGGAGGGTTGTGAGGGTTTTTCTTTTCTTTCTTGTCCAACATATGAGAGGGATGGGTGAAGAGTAATGGTGGCCATCAGGTCCGGTTCTACCCGGAACCGATTGGAACCGGAACCGGCCGGGAACCGGTGGGAACCGGAACCGAACCGCCTCAGCCGGTTCCGAATACGAATACATGTTTTGAGATTCGGGCCCAAACCGGGTCCGGAACTGGAACCGCCTGGAACCGTCGTCGGATTCAGAACCGGGAACCGAAACCGGAACCGGAACCGGTGGAACCGGGACCGGAACCGCCCCGGAACCGGTTGAAGTTACCGTAGGAATCTGGCCAAAACGACGTCGTTTTGGGTCGTGGGGGCGCGCTCCTTTGAAGAAAATAGCCATTAGATCCCAAGCACGTGCATTGCAATATGAAGGCCAACATGATGATTGGTATGAGATGAATAGGGATAACACCACTTCGGACTTCTATCTTGTAATATTTTAGAATGTATTAGTAGTTTATTATTACTTTCTTTTCATGTAATCTTTTTTTTAAGACTTGCAAATTGAAATCATGTAACCTCTTAGTAGTTGTACTCTTTTTCCTTATTAGGGTTTTCCCAATGTGTTTTTACCTAATAAGGTTTTAATGAGGCAGTGAATCATATAATAAAATTCTCTTTGTTCCTTATTTTTTGTAAATTCAATAAAAATTCCTAAGTCTTTGTTTCTTACACATTTAAGATTATAAACTTGAAGAATAACCTCTCTAGGAGTAAAGAGGATGAAAAGAGCAACGTGTGCGCTCAAACGGATCTCAAATCGGAGCTAAAACGAAGTAACTGGAGCCGATCGAATCTTTCCGGAACCACTCCGGAACCGGTCGGAACCGGAACCGGAACCGGCCGGAACCGGTTTTTTGACCGAATCCGAAGCGAATCCATATTTTAGAACCAGAATCGGAACCGGAACCGCCCAGACCGGTTCCGAATACGAATACACATTTTCCGGAACCGGTGGAACCGGACCCGTGGCCACCATTAATGAAGAGCGTGAAATATTTGAGATTAGAGGAACTGAAAGATTTCCAAGAGAGATGACAAGGGAGTGTGATGTGCAAATCAAATGAGATAGCAAGGTAAGAATTTATAGGAGATGGAGGGAAACCAAAAAGATAGGGAATATAAACTATTTAATTAATCAAGGTAAATTAAACTGCTGAAATGAATTACAGAAAACCAAAGGTTTGGAATTATGAAAGTTTAAAAGTAGTGTATTAAATAAAGTAGGAAATTTAGAAAGTTAGTATTAATTCATTAAATAGAGTTAGGAAACTCCATATAATAAATCCAATCAATTAACGACTTATTAAATCTAGTAAAATCAATAATTGCATTGATATTGTATTATTATAACTACATTATAAACTTTAGTAACACCCTAAAAATACAAAAAGTTAGAATTATTAATTAATTAAAATCAGAAAACACCAAAGGATGTAACCGACTCATTAAAACTAACTTATTTAGTGTGCGTAATAAAACCAATAATAGTATTTAAATCACAAGATTATTGTTATAACTCCATTATAAACAAATAAATATAAGGAATACACAAGGATAACTATTATGACATAAAAAAATTACAACCTTCTTCTTTTCAAACGGGTTATTTTATTAAAAAAAATAAAATCATCTTTATTAAATACTATATAATTTGCTCGTAAATAGTATAATGTACTCATAAACTATATATTATACTTATCAACTTATATACACATAAACTATATAATAGATGTATTTTAAATCAATAATTAATAGTATTTGAAATGTATCATTATTATTATTATTCCATCTTTATAACTAAATATACCATATTAATCAAAATAAACATGAGAAGCATTAATAAAATTACAATTGGCCTAATTTAAAACACATTATTTATTAGAATGAATACTCTTTAGTAAATAATAAACGTGTAACCTTCATAATATATTTATATATATATATATACTCGTAAAATACTACTTGCAAATAATATATACATATAATCCTATTTAGTATACTTGCAAACTATAATATATACTTGTAATAAACTATATAATATATACTTGCAAACTATATCATATACATATAAACTATATAATTATGTATTTTGAAATTTAGGGGTATTTCATTGTAGTTACACTATCACGTATCCCATTGGATACACAATAAATTCACATTGAGAACACCCTCTCAACAAGTAATCCATTCGAAACTCTCACTCACTCGGATATCACGTTTGCACGAACCCTAATTGTGTTTACACTCACTTTGACAATGATTTCTCCCATTACGACACTAAAATTTAGATTATAGAGACAAACCCCAATTTGGTCAATGTGAAAAACCCTTGAACAAAACAATATTCTCTCTTTTTTCAAAGCTCCAAAATCACAACATGATCCTTTGGTTATCCTAGTTTTCTAGATCTAAAGATAAAAATCTTTATCTCCGAGATCTTCACTTGCTTAGTTTATCAAAAACTACAAATTATATCTTTAACTCAAAATATAAGTCACCAAGGATAATTTTGTTGTTTTGTAACTGATTTAGAACCTTCAAGATTGATTGCTGCATATCTTGAGCTCGCGCCACATATTTTGGAAGGAGATAAAACTGCGATTAGTTCAAGACTGAATATTAACAATGCTTAGTATACTACTGAGTTTGCTGATCAAAATATTGTATCTACAAACCTCATAACAATTCCCAACCACCACCAAACGATTCACCTTCCTCCTACCAGAGCCCCACTAGATTTATCTACCACCTCCCCACTTTGCCGAACAACCGCCACCGCCAATTCCTTACAAGTGCCCACTGACAATGTCATTGCTGATTTGATCCAGCCACTCCAACTTTCACTAATAAACATTCAAGGTACAACTAAACTGAAAAATAAGCCTCCATTGAAACTCAAAACGTTGTGCACCGATTAAGCCACTAATAATCGACATCGTTCCCTAATTTGAATACTTCAGGTTATCAAAGCACCTTACATCGTTATCCTCACATAGATCTAAATTTGTTCCACTCTATCCAGAACCAGATGGACTATCCTCAAATCTTGACGCCATTGTTTCATAGTCTGAGCGACAACTGCTTATGTGCATCTTTGTGTTTATACCTGCACAGTTCAACACCAACAACCCACTAGTGCTCCAACTCCTGTCCTCTTGTTTCCGAACTTTCAACACCGCCAAACCCACAAAATCTTCTATGAGGTTCGTCGAGAAAACCTCTCTGCATGCAAAATCAACCACCTCTCATTCCTATGCAGCTTTATAAATTCGACTGCAGGTACCAGTATCCCGAGAGTTCCGGTGTGGCATTGCTTCAAAACCAGCCAATCGTTTCTTTTCCAAACCCAAAAAAAAACAAAAGAGAATGGAGACAAAATGATACACTATAAACTATACAAAATTTTGTTTATAAGCAAAAACACTTCCATACTAATCTGCAAAATCATAGCTTTTAGAGATGTAAAGAGCAACAACCATGATATGCAAATATTAAAAAGTAGACAAAAATGATACAAAAGGACAAAGTAGACAAATAGAAGCTACTCCCTCGGTTAATTTTTAAATGTCGTTTTGGCTTTATGCACAAGAATTAAGAAATGAGGTAAAAGGACTAATCTAACCTTACTTTTTCTTTTTAATAAATGTGTGTGTAAGGTGGCAAACTATCTTTTTCCTTGGGATTCGTTGTTATTAATAGGGGTAATGGTGGAAAAAAGTAATAAATTGTCTTGAAAATCTAAAATGACAACTAAATCTTAACAAACCAAAAGACACTAGTAGGAAAATAGCCTATTTCTGCGGTTGTAAAGGGCCTATTTCTGCGGTTTACAACCGCATAAATGAGCACCGCAAAAATAGGTAGTATTTTTTTTTGTTTTTTCCTTTCCAGCTTATTAATGCACCCAAATACACCACAAAATTAAACAAACCTGTAAAGACATTGTATAATGCTGCCACCACAGTGGGGTGCCTCAGTAGCATACTATAAACCCATAAAGCGGCCATAATCATCGGCATGCATCAATAAATGCAAGAAAGCAAGAAAATTCATAACAAAAATAAGGATTAGTTGTACACTTCACCACACTCTCCACACCACACTCCATTACAATATACAATTCACTACGTTTCAATCTAATGAAATACATAATAACACAACTAACGTTCAACGCAAACTAACTTAAGAGGAATCAACTAAGTACATCGATGGAGATAAATTCTGCCCAATCCTCGAGGATTTCAGATATGTGCATGTCTTCATAATTTCCAATGCCCACGATTTCTTCGAAAGCCTTGAACAAACAAAAATGAATAGTTAATGAGACACTACACAAAGAATGACAAAGAATAAAAATACATATAAACCAAGACTTTCAAAGATAGTTTTATACCTTGTCCAATGATTTTTCTGGCAAAAACTTGGATGATGCTACTAAGTCATGCATAAACCTCATAACATAGTAACCACATTCTGATCCACCAGGCTGTACTGGACACTATACATTCACACATTGCGTTATCAGTCATACTTGCAGGTCTACTATTAACATGTTAACTATTTGCACAAAATAAGTAAAACTACCTTCACTGCAGTCTAAGGGATGTTCTTCGGTGTCTTTTGCAATGCACGCAGTGCAGCTTTGAAGCCACTATAAAAATAAATAGTTTGAATGTAATACACAAATTAATCAAATTTAACGAAACAATTTATTAAGTTATGACAATTGTTGTATAATTTAAATAGCTCACCTCATTAGAGCCGCTGCTATCGCTGGCTTCTTGGCACTCGTACCAAGTGAGTCGAACTGAAAGACTCTCGGGTATTTCATGGCCAAAACCAACAACGACCAATGACGACTGCTCACGTAATGAATAAAATTGAAATCATAACACGGATAACATAACTTATAAATAAAACGTAATAAGATATGGAAGTATGACTTACCCTTGATAATATGGCAGCGTAATGTATGACTTGTTTGCACATTCAAATATTGTGTTCGTCAAGTACCGCAAAAGACCTTCAGGATCCATTGACATAGTCACTTCACAACAAGTAGCAGGGCATAGGAATCCGAAGCTGTTAGTCTGATGATCTCGTATCGCCTTAGATTGCACATGCCTGCACCATAAAGACAACAACATCAGTGAACGGCCACTAGTACAAAAAACGTCTATTTCGGCGGTTCCAATGGGCCTATTTTGGCGGTTGTTAACCGCCGAAATGAGCACCGCCGAACTAGATGTACCTATCTCGGCGGTTCTTAGGGAACAACCGCCGAGATAGGCCCCTGGGATTGACCGATGGGGAGATTGACCATGGGTCTATCTCGGCGGTTGTTCTCTAAGAACCGCCGAGATAGACCCATGGTCAATCTCTCCATCGGTCAATCCCAGGGGCCTATCTCGGCGGTTGTTCCCTAAGAACCGCCGAGATAGGGGTATTTTTATTTTTGTTTTTTTCCATCCCAGCTTATATATATATATATTCACCACATTTGGTTCAATCAGACCTGTAATAAAGCTTCATCCATACAGCGAGCTCCAACACACATTTAAAAAGTTATAAAAGCTCCCAATTAATACCAACGACCCACCACAACTTGAGAGTTAACAAAACCAATGCAATTCACACTTTCATTACAAATAAAAAACACCAATACAATTCAAATCTACCATTACACCATCCACAAGTGTACAAAGTTACATTTACATACTCAAAAAAGTTCACAAAACATCTTCATGATCATCAATTCATTAAACTTGTGCAGACGAACTCCGACCATTCCTCAAGCATCTCAACAATTTGAGCATTATCATACTGACCACCTTTGAACACTTCTTCGTAAGCCTTGAAAAAAAAATGAACATTAATCTAAAATGTACAAGTCTAACAACATGTAAAGAGCATAACTAAAACTTTCAAAGAATGTTACCTTGTCTAACGAGTGCTCTGGTAAAAGGTTTGCCGCTCCTACTATGTCACTCATGAATCTCATGACATAGTATCCACATTCTGAACCCCCAGGCTGCACCGGACACTATACAAACGCACATATTGACAGTTATAAACAAGTTTAAACATTATCACACAAATTTATCAATTAATAGAGTACCTTGACAGTGTTCCAAGGGATGTTACTCTTCATTGTTATACCCTGGAGAGATAATGCAGCTCTCATGGAACTATATACATCAGCAATATATATAGTTTTAAGCATCAGTAGCAAGTTATGAAACAGTTAATTAAGTAATAATTGTTGTTTACGATAACAAACTAATTACCCCAGTATTGCGGTGGAGATCTTCGGTCTCTTGGCACCCGTACCAAGTGAGTCAAATTGCAAGATTCGTGGGTGCTTCGACATCACCAGCACAAACAAAGACCAATGTCGACTGTCCACAAATTACACAATGTGTTGAAATCATTAAGCAACTAACACAAACTATATGTTTTAGATAATACTAAGAGAAATAGTCAAATATCATACCTTGAATGATATGGCAGCATAATAAATGACTTGTTAGAACATTCAAAGAGGGCATTCGTCATATATTGCATAAGGCCTTGCGGATCACTTGTCATCTGGACTTCACTGCACATAGCAGGACACAGGAATCCAAATCTTCGATCTTCATAGACATTGATCGCCTTATCATGCACCCACCTATGAGGCAATATCATTAGTCATTAACTTTTTATTCAAACATCTAATTCATCACCAATTAATGAATTCAAAATATAAAAGGTAGAAGTCACTCACATGGCGGCCGACTTGATAATCGACACATTCAACCAATCCCTCCTGAAGCACTCCTCGAAGTCGGACATATACATCCCAAATCGATGTATATCTTCTCCTTGAACTATATAGTGAAATATCCGCTCGGGATCTTCCACAGTGAGGGAATCAGAATCAGGTGGTAGCAGCAACAACGAGGAATGCAGAATCTGCATATTAGTCGACAAGCCGGCCAATATTCTCTTCTCCACCAAAGCAGGTCTAAGCACAAAATTTGTGGATGCCTTTGATTGCACAGGTGTGGCAATTCTTTTTCCTTTGCCCTTATCAGTCTTCGGTCGGCTCATATCCTATGATATTAGTCTAATTAAGTATATGGATGCAAGGTGGTACACCAATAGTTTTATAGCAACGGTTAAGAGTAATACCTGCCCAGGGAGTCTGACCAATCGTGCAGGCCACTGCACTGTCGCAGTTTGTGCAGAACGCACGGTAGGTCTTTGTGGGATCGGCACCGGTAAACCGACGTCAGCATGCTCTGCAACAAATTCGTCTAGAAGCACTCGTGCATGGTAATGTCGGAGTGGTTCACGTGCACAATATCACTTGGACGAGAGGGGAAAAGTTTTCCCCATGCAACCATGACCTCTTCTACTCCAATTTGTAAAAACAGATGACACTCAGTGGGTGCCTGAGTGTTATGTGGAACTTGTTTAGATAAAAATTGTGAATTCTTCTATGATGATATTAGTGATCAAGTGAAAAATCATAATCGTCATGTACTCAATTGAAATGTTAGTCTAACCTGTAGAGATGCATAGGGAAACGGATCAGCCGAGTGGACACTACTTCTCACTACCGGTGCACTCTGCTGCTGAATGGGTGACTGATCAACTGGTGGTCGAGAAACCTCTTGGCTTTCATGCTGCTGTGGCTGAATCCTTGATATAGCCTGAGCGATCCTCTCGTCGACGTTCTGAGTAATCCTCTGCTCCATCTCAGCCAACGCTCTCAGGTGCTCCTCGTAGCTAATCGACTGTCCCTGGCTGATTCTGGACCCGGGTGCGCCAAATGCCTGGCGGATACCAACGTGCCCACCAAACCCAATGGCACGACCTGGATGATCCTTCTTACCAAGAGCGCGTGTAAGAGGATCATCATTCCTCTGTGAGGTCCAGGTGCCCTGGGTGAGCTGAGAGCTTAATTCACCCTAATATAACACACAAATACAGTTATTAGTTTAACATAAGTTCATATACAAAGGAAATGAACAGTTTGACTGAAAATGAAATGATATCACTTACCATTTGAGCAATAACTGCTCTCGTGGCTTCATCATATTGAGGATTTTTGGGAGTAGAGTTCTTCGGAATGTGGCTTAACTCCCACACTTTCATTCTTCTGCCACTGGCATCCAATGAGCCATCCGTGGGCAGATATCCCTTTTGCTCCCATTCTGGTACCCTTTGAGCAATACTTTTTCCACCTAAGTGGTGAGGGTACAGATTCTTCTTAGCATTTGCTTGTTGTTTCGCACGGAGAGCCTGCATAAATTAATGGGATCATGTTAAGTGAAATTGAACACAAAAAAACATAAGAAATTAAGATTAATTTATGTATGTATGACAATAAAGTGCACCTGGAACTCCGGTGTGTGACGCCTCTCAACAAATTCTACCCATTGCTCTTCTGTTATGCCTTCGTAAACCTCCCATGGTGGTCTCTCACCGTCTCCACCATGATCTGGATCATCTGGATCTTCTGGAGTAGGCATCTTGTAGATGAACTTGTCAGCCAACTTATTCTTGGGTCCACGGAACTGTTTCGACATCGCTGATAGCACATCTTTTAAGTGCGGGATCCACGGAGAAACGAGATACGTACATGATCATTCAGTTAGTAAAGTAAACATAAATGTTCTATTATTTCACAAAAGATCATAGTAATAATGTAGAGATTTACCTGAAGACGCTGAAACATAGTATCCTTCAATGATTGAGGCACTTGCTTCCAGTTGTGGTTTATGTTGTAATATGACTTCACCAAATGGCTACCGTAAGCGGTGAAGTCATTCTTCCAATTTCCATGGGGTTGGTTGAACTGATTGAAGTCCACCGGTTTTGTAGGAGGGCCCTTGTTAGCCTTCAGCCCACGTGTAGCACCTCTCTTCTTTTGCTTCTTCGCCTCTGGTGGGACAACTGACTCCTCCTCGGTCTGCTGTGAAGGGCCAGCCTCAGTCTCGTGTACTGCTAACTGGTCCTTCTTCTTCTTTCCTCCTCTTGTGACCCGCTTACTTGGTCTATTCTGTTGTGGCTCAGGTTCTCCAGTCGAGATAAGCCATCCAATGGGGTCATCAGGGTGATCATCCACTGCAAAAAAAAATCATAAAGCATTTTCATCAGTTAAACTCATAACATAAATACTATGTGTGGAGGGTGATTTTTCGGTATGAGGGGGGGGGGGTCTATCTAAATATGGTATGACCGAGAAGCCTAGATCCTAGAAAACGTCATTCTGTGGAAGGTGAAAACCCGTTATTCATGGCATCCCTCAAATACCTACTAAATCGTCCGTCTTTCCCAGAAAGCATAAAGGGGAGTGCAAGTCTGCACTACACCCACTCTCAATGGGCTCCACGCGGACTTATGCCTCTATAAGGCGGAATTGACTAGAGTCGCCACCTAGTTTGACCTACGATACTAGGAAGGAAGGGAATGAGGGTTCTAAGAACCGTTGGTTGACTCTGATTGTTGCTTATGGATAGGACTTATCTGGTCATGTCAGAGATTCCATTGTGGCTTCGTACTGGGTTACACCCCTTAGAAGTGGCAACGACCACGACTTCGGATTGGTGCCCGAGGAAACCTCGGTCTCCAATTATCGGGATTGCCCTCTTTCAAAACCTTTTAGAGAGATTCATTTAAAAGCCAAAGGATAGGATTGAGTGAGGTTGAGGATTAGATGATTTAGAAGATTTGAAGAATAGGCTGGTCTTGGAGTTAGTTTGGTTGAAGGGTTGAGAGTTTCGAGAGGTATGAAGAACACCTTAGAGGGGGAAAGGGGTTTTTGTTTGGAATGAGGTCGCACCCTAGATGGGCTGCCTACGTACTCAACTCCCTGCTGAGATCAGACCTTACGTAGTTCAGGTCTGCTTGGGGTTTTGGAAGTTTTAATGTTTATGGAGCTTGAGGATATTTGTAATCTCTGAGATTTAGAAGGATTCGAAGTTTCAAGAAGTTTCGAGTTTTGAGAGGTTAGAGTCTGTGAGACGCCCAGGTCTGTGAGACATTGAAATCTCAGAATGATTGAGTCTGTGAGACGCTAGGTTCTGTGAGACATTCGAGTTCGTGAGATGTTCGAGTCTATGAGACGCTCGGGCCTGTGAGACTTTGGAAGTTTGAATGAAGTTGGAATTTGTAAGAGGGTTTGAGTTTAAGGTGAGTTGGAGTTTGAATGATGAATTTGGGTATGAAGTGATTTGGAGTTTTGAAGATTATTTGAGTGTGTGAGGCAATTGGTATTTGGGAGAGATCCTGGGTTTTTTGGGTTCGAGGTTCGAAAAGAGTTGAGGTTTTGGGATATTTCGGGATTTGAAATGAGATGATGATGGGTTGAGTTGTTTGGAGGAATGATTGTCAAAATCGTCTCTCTTAAAGTTTTAAACCGAAAAGTCATTTTTGTTGTAAAAGGGTGGATAATCCCGAGGGATTACCCTATGTACCCCCTCGAACACGACACTTAATTAATGGTAAGTGCCGAGGCTCGAAAGATGGGGCAATGAATTTATGTCGAAAAATAGGATTTAGAGAGAAACACCATGAATGAGATGTTCTCGGTCAGACCCTAATAACGTCTCTAACTCCCGGGTTTTAAAACGTTAAAAACCGAAAACCTTGAAATCGAGCGGAAGGGAGTTAGACGATTATAAAATCCCGGCTGCAACTAGGAAGACAGTTACATCCCTAGCACCCCGCCTTGTAAAAATCTAGGCTGCAATTAGGGGAGGTTTGTCACCCTAATGCCCCGCCTAAAGAGATCCAGACTGCGACAAGGGATGTTACGACCCCAGTGCCCCGCCTCGGATTTTTATTCGGAGGAGAAACAAGTAATGTCACACTAGGAAGAAACGTTCTTTGAAGGTGTTAGTCATCCTATTCCCCGAAAACAATTTATTTTGGGTTTGAAAACTAAGTTAGGAAATTTGTGAAGTTGTTCGGAATTCTCGATGAAGAAACACTGATTTTGAGAAATGATTTTAGGAGAAAACTTTCTGTATATGTGAGAAGAACTTTCTGCGTTTGAGAAGAGTTTTCTGTGATGTGAGAAGAGTTTTTCCTTTAAAATTCCACAAAATGGTTTCTTTTGAAAACTTGATGAAGTTTGAATAAAATGATTGTTGAAATCTGAGGAGAGAGATTTTTGAGTTTGAAACTTGAACAGGATTTACAAGTTGAGTTTGAATTGGATGAATTGAATTCGAGTTGAATGGAATTGGACTGAAATGAGTTGGGTTTGAATTGGGTTGATTTGAATTCGGGTTGGGGTTGAAAAACGAATCGGGTCAAAGTTAGACCAGGTCAAAGTTGGATTAGGTCAAAGTTGAGATTGGTCAAAGTCAAAGTTCAGATTGGTCAAAGTTGGACCAAGTCAAAGTTGGGTCAAGGTCAAAGTTGGACCAGGTCCAAAATTGGGTCAAGGTCAAAGTGGGGTCAATCAAAGTTGGACCGAGTCAAAGTCAAAGGTCAGGTTGGTCAAAGTTGGACCGAGTCAAAGTTCAAGTTGGTCAAAGTTGGACCGAATGGGCTTGATGGGCCGAATGGGCTTAGTGGGCCGAATGGGCTTGATGGCCTTGTTTGGGCTTAGTGGGCCGAATGGGCTTGATGGCCTTGTTTGGGCTTTGGCCTCGAAATGGGCTGGGGCCTTGAAATGGGATTTATGAACTGTGGGCTGAAGTGGGTTTTGAATTGGGCCTCAGAGTGGCCTTTTGATTTGGGCTGAAGTGGGATTTGAATTGGGCCTTGGAATTAAATTGGGCCCGCTCTGGGCTTTGTTGGAAATTGGGTTGAAATTTGGACCTTATTTAGAGTTGGGCCGAAAGAAAAGGGCCTTGCTGGAAGTTGGGCCAAAATTGGGCCTTGTTCGGATTTGGCTGAAGTGGCCCCTTTTTTATGTGGGCTTTATTTGTGACTGGGCTGAAAAAAATGTTGTTGGGCTGATTTGTGAGATATTAACAAGTGAGAGGAATTGATTTATTGGTTTGTTTATTAACTCTTGATTAGGGGTGTGTTGAGGGTAAAGGAGGATTCCACCCACATAAAACGAATGAGAGACCCGTTAGGCATGGGGTGGTTTCACATCCTAAACCCTCCTAAGCTAGCCTTAAGGGCTCGTTTTTTAAAGCTTTTGTTCTTATATACATATAAAGGTGGTTTGGGTGTTTTCTGAAGTTATAGGAGATTATTGCCCCACGAAACGAATGAGAGACCCGTTAGGTGCGGGGCAACAATTCATCCAAAACTTATCTGTCAGTTAAGAGGTTCTATAGGGTAAATAACTAGGCTTACTTGAAACATTTAATACGCAGGGGGTAGGACGAGAAATCAAAACACAAATCGCCAAGAGGTAAAGCAAATATTTCACATACAAACATTGGAGAAACGAAATAGAGGAAAGTAAACATTGTTTACAAACAAAATATGGTGATTGAACACAAGTAAAAAAGGGAAAAATCCTACGAGATTCCAATTTAATTTCCAAACCCATATCAACGAACAAAGATGCAATTAACTATCAAACCAACTGAGTTGCAGTTGTGAAAACTGAAGGTTAGAATTTCCAAACCCCATCATGAGCAGATCCGGAGACAAACACGATCTACTGGCAAAAGCCTGATCCAAGTCGCAAAGGGATGTACAAGAGACAGCCACGGTGTCCCAAGGGTTAGAAAGCCTCATCAATAAGCAGACATCCAGTGCAAACCTCAGAAGAACGTACCAAACCGAGATGTAAGAAATACATCGATTTTAACAAATGACAAAGACAGAATGAAATACCGAACTGTAATCACCGTTTCAGCAGGCCACAATCAACATCTTCAAATTGGGTTTCAATGCGCAAGGGCATAAATAAGGTGTTGAAATTGACATTTCTAAACCGATACTGAAGTGCACGGGAAAAGATGACTATATGTAGTCAAGTTCCGCTTCTATATCGAATGGCAAAGGGGAAAAACTTAATGTTGAAGCAATCTCATAAGGAGCAGTCACAAGGCCAAGTTCACATGCCCAACTTAAATGCAAGGTCAAACCATCATAAGTAACCAACATCAGACCCACGAATAATCTACCATCACAAACAAATTAAACAGCCAGAATCTCTCTTGGATTAGGCACATAGTGCAAGAGTCAAACCACCAGCAGTAATCAACAGTAGACCCACGAATGATATACCATCACAAACGAATTAAACAACAAGAATCTGGCTAGGATTAGGCACATAACGCATGAGCCATTTACTGGATAGAAGCAATATAACTTCCAAGGCAAACTCCAATACGCAAGGGACTATTAATTGACAGAGATAGTTAAATTGCCAGTCACGAGGACTGGAAAATGGAAATTTTCCAAACACAATGAGGTGGTACAGAGCCTGAAATTCACCGGTCGATCTGCAAAGTCTCTCTAAACCAAACTCGTCCGCATATGCACGTATCAATTCAAATCACTTAGAAACGGGTCATGATAGTGAGGAAACCAATTCTAACACTACGATTCAACCAGAGCCCTGCTCCAGAAGACTGGTTCGAAGTATGAAATCAAACAAATCAGTAGAGTAGTTTTTTTTTAACTCGAAACCCACATGTAGCAGAAAATCGTAAGGAAATAGAGATATGGAATGCAATTTGGAGTGAAATCTGACAAATTACCTGCGTTGGACTGGTAATGGTAAGAGCGGAGGTTAAGGCGATGGTGGTTTTCTGACGGAAGCACGAAGGGTGGGCGGTAAGAGGTTGGCGATGGTCTTGTTTCTGGGTTTCAAAATTTTCGTGAAGAGTAGACAAGATTCTGGTTCGAGCCTTCATGCAAGGAAAGGAATGAAAATCTGGGTTGTTTTTCTAATGTCGGCTGGCTTTTTCAAGAGAAGAACATGAGGATAGGGTGGAGGATGGAGACGGCGATGATCCATTTCGTTAGTGTACGAAGAAGGCGACCGCACGGGGAAGCATCGGGGGTAGCAATGTCGACATGTTGAAGATGAAGAAGGAGAAGGAATCACCGGGAAGAAGAAATCGAAGAAGGAGCTGGTGAGGCCCTACGGGAGTTCTAGAGTTCAGGCACAGGTTTTTGAAGTGTTGAAGCAGCTTCTGGGTTTAGTTTTCGATTTCAGGGGGGAAGGTGAGGGTGGTGATTGATCGAGATAGGAGGAAAACGATGATGGCTTGGTTGCTGGACTAGGTCGATTTTCAGACATGAAGGGAAAGGAGTGGGAATTGGCTGTTCTTCTTCTGGCGTGTGTTGGGGAAGAAAGGAAAACAAAAAAAAAAAACGAAGCCGCTCCAGAGGATCATCGGAGAAGAAGATTGATGAATGTTTGAGATGGCAGGTGGTGGCGCCGGGAAGATCGATGAGAACAAGGAATGTAACTACAGTGATCTTTATAATATGAGAACTAGGGTTTTTTTGGTGGGCTTTATGTTGTTTGGGCTTGGTAGGCCCAATGCTAGGAGCTGGAATGGGTTTAAGGGTCTGGGCTAGGCCAGAGTTCAACTAAGTGTTGATTGGGTTTGTAAGATGAAAATGAGTGTGTAAATGAAAATAAAAATGCTAATGTTAATAGTAAAATAAAATAACATAGTAAAATAAGTAGGTAAACAAGGAGGGACGGGTTTGAAATCGGACTGTCGTCGGAAATTCATTTTTGAAAAATCTTGTTCTTATGAAATGCTTTTGAAAAGATTACAAAACCATGGTTTCTTTTTGGCACGCACGCTAATATGATTTGAAAAAGAAAGGCGACGACCCCTCTTATTATTTCGGAATTTGCATTATGGGGTGAGAATTTTTGGTGTCTACAGATGGCTCCCCTTGATTCAATTCTGCAAGCCCTTGTAGAATTGGATCAAGGTTGACGGGGCGCCAAAAATTCTCACTGTGGTTTAGTGGTGCATAGGGATGCGACCGTGAGTGTGTGAATACGATTGAAAGTACGAGGACTTATGACGAGCCTCAGTTAGACCTCTTGACGTCTAGTCATAGGACTTATGACGAGCCTATGATGCAATTGAAAGTACGAGGACTTATGACGAGCCTCAACTAGACCTCTTGATATCTAGTCATAGGACTTATGACGAGCCTATGATACTAACAATTAGATTGATTGGGGTGCACGAGGACTTATGACGAGCCTCAACTAGACCTCTTGACATCTAGCTATAGGACTTATGACGAGCCTATAATGCAATTGAAAGTACGAGGACTTATGACGAGCCTCAACTAGACCTCTTGACATCTAGCTATAGGACTTATGACGAGCCTATAATACTTTAATGGGGTACCGTACTAGTAGCGTAATAGCTGCCTAGCGGGTGGATGTGAAACGATCTTGCGCTAGTAGCGTAATGGCTGCCTAGCGAAGGAAAAACGGCGGGACCGCACTAGTAGCGTAATAGCTGCCTAGTGGGTTATGAAATGAACGATCTCACACTAGTAGCATAATAGCTGCCTAGTGGAGGAAAATGTGGGACCGTACTAGTAGCGTAATAGCTGCCTAGCAGGCGGATGTGAAACGATTTCGCACTAGTAGCGTAATAGCTTGCCTAGTGGAGGAAAATGTGGGACCGTACTAGTAGCGTAATAGCTGCCTAGCAGGCGGATATGAAACGATCTCGCACTAGTAGCGTAATAGCTTGCCTAGTGGAGGAAAATGTGGGACCGTACTAGTAGCGTAATAGCTGCCTAGCAGGCGGATATGAAACGATCTCGCACTAGTAGCGTAATAGCTTGCCTAGTGGAGGAAAAGTGGTGGGACCGTACTAGTAGCGTAATAGCTGCCTAGCAGGTGGATGTGAAACGATCTCGCACTAGTAGCGTAATAGCTCCTAGTGGAGGAAAAGACGGGACCGCACTAGTAGCGTAATAGCTGCCTAGCGGGTTGTGAATATGCATTGGATAGTGAATGAACTTTCTGGGTGAATGCAAATGCTATGCAATGTAAGATGGTTAAAAATAAATGCGCTGGTTGGATTGGGACTCCCTGTTTATGGATGTAGATTCTTTTTCTATGAGTTAATGGCTCCAGAGTTGCTTCAAAGCTTCGGGATGGCTCCGACATGGCTTCAAAGATCTGGGATGGCTCCAGCATGCTTTGATGGCTCCGGTATACGCTGATGGCCCCGGTGTGCGCTGATGGCTCCGGTATGCCCTGATGGCTCCGGTATGCGTTGATGGCTCCGGTGTGACCAATGGTCTCGGGGTGGTCGGCGGGTTTGATATGGTTGGTGTGTTTTGATGGGATGTGATCATTCTGGAGGTTGGTGGGTTTTGATGTGATTGAAATGCTTCGATGTGGTGGGTAGATTTGGTTGATTTTTTTTGAAGTAGTTTGATGGCTCCAGCGATAAATTTATTGTGATTTGATGGTTTTTTTTTTGGACTTTGGAGTGGGTGAATGTTTTGCTCATGGGTGAATAATGAAACACAGTTGCATGACTTTATCGGTGGTTCCCATCATGGTTCCAGGATTCCCATGGATGACTCCGGGATGACCTTGTGCTGATTGAGCATAACGACGCTTTGGTTGGTTCACTTCGATGACACCGAGGGGAAAAGGGAAGTTTTCACCTTTGATGTGGTCGCACCCTGGACGGGCTACCTACGTACTCAATTCCATATTGAGGTCAGACCATACGTAGTCCGATACTCTGTGGGCAAGGCCCAGGTGATGAGATGGCTCCAACAGGGATTTGAGGTGGCTCCCGTATTGTTCTCGGACTGTTAGGATGCCCCCTGTAGAGTTCCAAAGATGGTTTCAATATCGGATGATGGCTCCCGCATGGCTCCAGTTTGGTTCTGGATATGGTGTTGATGAGGCTTGAGCATGACACTGGATGGCTCCATAATTGTCTTTATATGACCTCGGATGGCTTTAGTTTGGTTCGATGTAGCTCGAGGATAGCCCAGGGTGGCTCCGAGATGGTTCGAGGTAGCTTGATGATGGTCTGGGATGGCTCCAGTTGACATCTTTTGATCAAAAGTTACGCTTCAACAACTGCAACTGAAGTCGACTTTCAGCGAGACTAGGTAGAGTTCTTACTAGTCAGGTGTTGATGATGAGTGCTTATGATGCATGCAGGTATTAAATGCTAGGTACGATGCAAAATGCATATGCAATTTTTAGAGAAAAGGTATGGCCCTATCTCTATTAATAGAAGGTTTACGAATATAAAACATCTTCGGCTCGATCTTGAGTGATTGTTGAATTGGAATGTGTGAATCACTTTCCTCTCATGGAGGGATGCGGGTCAATCTCTCGTGAGTATAGCTGTGTGTGCTAATGGTGTGATGATACTCTCGATGGTCGGAGCAGTATTTTCCTTAGAATTCCTTTTGAGGTTCTGGACCTTCCGATCCTCACAAATTTCTCACCTGCAACGGGGTAGGCTGTTTATGTCTTGGTGTTTAGAATGAAGATTCACTCGCACTCATAAGACCTTGTGGTGTAGGTCAAACTCATTTGCTCATGGTCCCTTTGGTATGAAGGGACATATTGATAACAAGTACGAAACTTATGATTCATGTTTCAGATCCGATACTTTCAGTTAACGCTCATCGACTTATGAGTCAGAGGTCTTTATTGGGTTGTAACGGGGATGCGGGGTATGATGTATGTCACATGGGATTGGAGGATCAATTTGGGAGTAGAGCTTTTGTGCAATAGAGGATATGTTTCGCCTTTGCCATAGGTGGTATAATTAGACGGGTTTTGATAACCTTTATTGATTTCTACGGGACATCATTGGTCCTTTGGATTTGATTTCTCCTTCTTGCCTCTTCTGGCATACGATTTGAACTTTTTCTCATTTTTCTTTTGAAATTGCATTTGGCTCATCAACTTTCTCAAGCATTTTTTTGCTTTGCATTTTGGCTTTCAGCTTCAAAGTTGCATTGACTCATCGATCTTCTTGATCATTTTCGGTTTTCTTTTTTGGTGTTTGGCTTTGGAGTTGCATTGACACACTGATTTCTTCAAACATTTCATTTGTTGTTTTTGTGAAAGATGGTGGGGGAGGACCATGGCTCTGGCTCCTTCGAGATCCTCTATTGCAAGGGTGAGTAAGTATGTGTATGTGAGTTGGCATGTTGTGGAGCTCGCAGAAAAAGGTTTATCGTGAAAGGCTCAGCGGGGCTCACTAAGGGATTATGTACAGGGCAGTCAAAGCTTTTTGGTTTTGTGGAGATTTTTATTCCTAAGTGCCTCGTCATTCTCATTAGTCAATGATTGTTTTCTTACTATTCTCAGATCTTTGCATGAATCATAGTTCATATCTTGTTTATCAACACTGACCTCTCTATGTATTGTGCCTCTCCATGTGCTGAAGGAATGCACATGTCGCTCGTGGTTTTACCTCCATTGGATCTCTCTATCTGCCCTCATCACTCAATGGATTGTCCAGTACTCTCATTTGAAATTCAAGGGAAAATACCGCTCTTCGCACACTACTCACTTGGTTTGTGGTGCCGATTTTGATTGGACCCTTGTGTTCATTGATGGGTCGAGAGTTCATTGGTTCACGCAATCTGTTCAATCAACCTATCATGATTTTCCCGAAGATGTCGTTTCGATATGGGAGTATGCAAATGCGATTATCTACCATGCGATGTATTGTGGTAATATGGAATTACTATGTATAGGATGCATGGAATGCTGAAAATGATGAGTTGAGATGGTTGACTGAATGTTTTTTTTTTTGTTTGTTTTGTTTTTGGATGCAATGCATGAGTGGTAAGGCTACACCTAGTCTCGCTTGAGTCAAATCTAGCTCATGGTTCATGAAGCTCGTCCCACTACTGTTGGCCTTGCAGACGGTCTAGCTGTTGGGGTCGTTGTCGGAGTGGTAATTCTCAAATGAGGTCGGGTTGGTGATTGGCCGCTGGATTTTGGGACTTTTAGGGAGTGACAGCTCCCGCATGATGACCCGCTGATATGACATGGGCTGTTTCATTTCATTCTGGTCATTGGTGCCCATGGCAGTTATGAAATTGGAAAGGCTGGAACCCCTTTGTGTTTTCTGTTTTCCCTCTGATGATCAAGCTTCTTCTTTTTTTTGATATTGAGATATTGGCATGAAGGCTGGTGTGTGGTGAGGTGAGGATGGAACACATGATTATGCATTTTTTTTAGTGTGGATGGACCTTATGCATGATTGGTGAACTCTAATTGATTGGAAATGTATGTGACTCTTTGTAATGAATGTAATGCATGTGGTTTTGCCTCGTGCTCGGTTGCATTTGATGGTGTTGTTTATTTAGGGGATGCCTCCTATAGATACCGCAAATTTTCACCCCATAAAGCAAAGTTGATGAATGACATATAACCGTGAGGGGTCGTTCATTATTCGTTCTTTTCATTGTACGTGCATGCCAAAAGAAACCAAGTTTGGAAAAACAATTTTGAAAACGTGTGTTTTCAAAGTGGTGGATTTTCTCAATATGAATTTTGATGCTCGGTCACTCGTAAATAAATAGGGAGTGGGGAACCCTATACACATTGATCTAAATAAATTCAGAGGGAATGTGTAAACCTATACATGTAATCTATTCAGAAATGGACAAGAGAAAAAGAATGATAGGGGAAAACCTATACATCATCAATTCTAAAAAGTCATTAAAAGAGGGAATTTCGAGCTAAACTTCTTCTGAACTCTTCTGGTCCATCTTCATGCTTCTGGTTGATTGCTCGCTCGTCTTTGGGCTCTTGGTCGGCTTCTCGCTTGTCTTCGGGCCCTTGACCGGCTGCTCGCTCGTCTTCGGGCTTGACCGGCTGCTTGCTTGTCTTCGGGCGCTTACCGGCTGCTCGTTCGTCTTCGGGCGCTTGACCGGCTACTCGCTCATTTTCAGGCTCTTGCAGCAGTACCGTGATCAAACAGAATGGTCGGTGTTCTTCCGATTTTCAACAGTTTGAACACGAATAGTCGTTGCTGATCTTCATGCCGCTTGACTCGGGTTGGTACACCTCTGGTTTTGTATTTGAATTGCTGGTGTTGGTCTTCATGCCGCTTGACTCGGGTTGGTACACCTCTGGTTTTGTATTTGAATTGCTGGTGTTGGTCTTCATGCTGCTCGGCTAGCTCCACGGGTTGGTGCACCTCTGGCCTTCAGCTCGATCCACGTAGTCGATCTTCATGCTGCTTCACTTGCTCCGACTAGAGGAATGGGGGATGTTTTTGAGAAAGGAAAGATGAATGATCGAACACAAAATTTTATGTGAAAATCCACCACTTTTGTGAAAACACGAAATGACTAGTACGCTCCACGGTAATGACCGCTACTCTTGAAGGTGGGCAGAACTTCAAAAATAGCGGGTCACGACATGGGGACTAAATCATTTATTTTGAAATACATTTGTGAAAATCAACTTTGAAAACTGCTTTCAGAAATTATTTTAAAATAATGTTGGTGAAAAATGTTATTTGAAATTCGTTTGTAGAAAGTAGGTTTTCAAAATCTATTTTTGAAAATCGTTTTGGAGATAACAAGGTTTTAAAGGATGAAGTGACGGGTTTTAAAACCCCAAATGTTTGGGAGCAAAACTAAGGTGAGATTTTAAATTGAACGAGCTTGTAAAACCTCTTTAAAAGATATGTGAAAGAGAATTCCGAACGTTCTAAAACAGACTGGTTTGAAAAAGTGGTTTGCACACATGTATAGCATAAAGTAAATCGTGGCTATATTTGATGTGGAGCTGTAAGTGTTAATGTTGGGATAATCACTTTCCAGGTTAATTATGATTCTGTTCCACCGGGGGGACCGTCGTCCCTTCACTGTCATCTCTCGGGGTTTTTCTCTGTTATACCCCTTGCGAGGCACGTCATAAAGAAAAGTCCGGAGTGCTTAAGTTCGAAAGGTCAGGATACCCGAGATGGTAAAGAAACATACGCCACGGCCAGTGATGATCCGACAACGCCCCACTTTTCGGGAAACTCGGGGAAGCACTGCATGGGAACAGGTCTCTCGTCATCCGCACGGTCAGGTGTGTCTAAAGTCCAAATTATTCACTGACTACGTTGTGCCATGTATGGGTATCCGGTAAATACGGGATCCTCTATGGACGTGTAGCGTGACATTGGGCTTTAGAGACACCCATGGTGCAGAGGAACAATGGAGAACTGAGCCCATGCAATCTTCAAGGTAAGGAAACAGGGTGGTCAGACAGGCGGCATACAAGGGGGTGACTACACATAAACCCATCTTAGACACTGGATAAGGCAGCTGGACACTGAAGGCTCATGGCTCACTTTATGCTGGCTTTGACTCGGGTAATGGATGATATTTTTGGATCATGAGCTTCAAGGTGTTAGTCGGAGACCATACCGCCTCGTGGGTTTGTTCACTGAGAGAGTGACCCAGCTCATGGGGAATCAACCGTGGACCGGTTGGGGATCCCGTGACATCGTGGATAAAACGGGTGACACAGAGGAATACATGTCCTAAGCTACCCACCCATGCTCCCCACAATCATATAACATGTAAATAAGGCAGAGAAGCTCGCACCAACCTATTTACTAAGTGTTTTCTCTTGAGATTAGTGATTCCAAATTGGTTGTTCATTAACCTAAAGGGAAGTTAGCTTCATTCAATCCTAAGTGTCTCTTTCTAATCGTGAGCTAATTATTAACCCAATTGTTGTCATGTTTGTTGAGGATCTAATAAATCCTATCTGTCCTCATCAGATACACACTCAAAGTGTGGAGTAGAATAATCCTAAAGGCTTTGAAAAGAATCTCGTGAAGGTTTTGAAAGAAGTGGGGAAATCCTGACAATTATGAATGGAGTTCAGTCTTCCTTGAGTTTGAGAAAAACTTACTCAAGTTTTCCCCAGCAGAGTCGCCATTCTGTGGAGGGTGATTTTTCGGTATGAGGGGGGGGTCTATCTAAATATGGTATGACCGAGAAGCCTAGATCCTAGAAAACGCCATTCTTTGGAAGGTGAAAACCCGTTATTCATGGCATCCCTCAAATACCTACTAAATCGTCCGTCTTTCCCAGAAAGCATAATAGGGAGTGCAAGTGTGCACTACACCCACTCTCAATGGGCTCCACGCGGACTTATGCCTCTTTAAGGCGGAATTGACTAGAGTCGCCACCTAGTTTGACCTACGATACTAGGAAGGAAGGGAATGAGGGTTCTAAGAACCGTTGGTTGACTCTGATTGTTGCTTATGGATAGGACTTATCTGGTCATGTCAGAGATTCCATTGTGGCTTCGTACTGGGTTACACCCCTTAGAAGTGGCAACGACCACGACTTCGGATTGGTGCCCGAGGAAACCTCGGTCTCCAATTGTCGGGATTGCCCTCTTTCAAAACCTTTTAGAGAGATTCATTTAAAAGCCAAAGGATAGGATTGAGGAGGTTGAGGATTAGATGATTTAGAAGATTTGAAGAATAGGCTGGTCTTGGAGTTAGTTTGGTTGAAGGGTTGAGAGTTTCGAGAGGTATGAAGAACACCTTAGAGGGGGAAAGGGGTTTTTGTTTGGAATGAGGTCGCACCCTAGATGGGCTGCCTACGTACTCAACTCCCTGCTGAGATCAGACCTTACGTAGTTCAGGTCTGCTTGGGGTTTTGGAAGTTTTGATGTTTATGGAGCTTGAGGATATTTGTAATCTCTGAGATTTAGAAGGATTCGAAGTTTCAAGAAGTTTCAGGTTTTGGGAGGATAGAGTCTGTGAGACGCCCAGGTCTGTGAGACATTGAAATCTCAGAATGATTGAGTCTGTGAGACGCTCGGTTCTGTGAGACATTCGAGTTCGTGAGATGTTCGAGTCTATGAGACGCTCGGGCCTGTGAGACTTTGGAAGTTTGAATGAAGTTGGAATTTGTAAGAGGGTTTGAGTTTAAGGTGAGTTGGAGTTTGAATGATAATTTGGGTATGAAGTGATTTGGAGTTTTGAAGATTATTTGAGTGTGTGAGGCAATTGGTATTTGGGAGAGATCCTGGGTTTTTTGGGTTCGAGGTTCGAAAAGAGTTGAGGTTTTGGGATATTTCGGGATTTGAAATGAGATGATGATGGGTTGAGTTGTTTGGAGGAATGATTGTCAAAATCGTCTCTCTTAAAGTTTTAAACCGAAAAGTCATTTTTGTTGTAAAAGGGTGGATAATCCCGAGGGATTACCCTATGTACCCCCTCGAACACGACACTTAATTAATGGTAAGTGCCGAGGCTCGAAAGATGGGGCAATGAATTTATGTCGAAAAATAGGATTTAGAGAGAAACACCATGAATGAGATGTTCTCGGTCAGACCCTAATAACGTCTCTAACTCCCGGGTTTTAAAACGTTAAAAACCGAAAACCTTGAAATCGAGCGGAAGGGAGTTAGACGATTATAAAATCCCGGCTGCAACTAGGAAGACAGTTACATCCCTAGCACCCCGCCTTGTAAAAATCTAGGCTGCAATTAGGGGAGGTTTGTCACCCTAATGCCCCGCCTAAAGAGATCCAGACTGCGACAAGGGATGTTACGACCCCAGTGCCCCGCCTCGGATTTTTATTCGGAGGAGAAACAAGTAATGTCACACTAGGAAGAAACGTTCTTTGAAGGTGTTAGTCATCCTATGTTCCCCGAAAACAATTTATTTTGGGTTTGAAAACTAAGTTAGGAAATTTGTGAAGTTGTTCGGAATTCTCGATGAAGAAACACTGATTTTGAGAAATGATTTTAGGAGAAAACTTTCTGTATATGTGAGAAGAACTTTCTGCGTTTGAGAAGAGTTTTCTGTGATGTGAGAAGAGTTTTTCCTTTAAAATTCCACAAAATGGTTTCTTTTGAAAACTTGATGAAGTTTGAATAAAATGATTGTTGAAATCTGAGGAGAGAGATTTTTGAGTTTGAAACTTGAACAGGATTTACAAGTTGAGTTTGAATTGGATGAATTGAATTCGAGTTGAATGGAATTGGACTGAAATGAGTTGGGTTTGAATTGGGTTGATTTGAATTCGGGTTGGGGTTGAAAAACGAATCGGGTCAAAGTTAGACCAGGTCAAAGTTGGATTAGGTCAAAGTTGAGATTGGTCAAAGTCAAAGTTCAGATTGGTCAAAGTTGGACCAGTCAAAGTTGGGTCAAGGTCAAAGTTGGACCAGGTCAAAAATTGGGTCAAGGTCAAAGTGGGGTCAATCAAAGTTGGACCGAGTCAAAGTCAAAGGTCAGGTTGGTCAAAGTTGGACCGAGTCAAAGTTCAGGTTGGTCAAAGTTGGACCGAATGGGCTTGATGGGCCGAATGGGCTTAGTGGGCCGAATGGGCTTGATGGCCTTGTTTGGGCTTAGTGGGCCGAATGGGCTTGATGGCCTTGTTTGGGCTTTGGCCTCGAAATGGGCTGGGGCCTTGAAATGGGATTTATGAACTGTGGGCTGAAGTGGGTTTTGAATTGGGCCTCAGAGTGGCCTTTTGATTTGGGCTGAAGTGGGATTTGAATTGGGCCTTGGAATTAAATTGGGCCCGCTCTGGGCTTTGTTGGAAATTGGGTTGAAATTTGGACCTTATTTAGAGTTGGGCCGAAAGAAAAGGGCCTTGCTGGAAGTTGGGCCAAAATTGGGCCTTGTTTGGATTTGGCTGAAGTGGCCCCTTTTTTATGTGGGCTTTATTTGTGACTGGGCTGAAAAAAATGTTGTTGGGCTGATTTGTGAGATATTAACAAGTGAGAGGAATTGATTTATTGGTTTGTTTATTAACTCTTGATTAGGGGTGTGTTGAGGGTAAAGGAGGATTCCACCCACATAAAACGAATGAGAGACCCGTTAGGCATGGGGTGGTTTCACATCCTAAACCCTCCTAAGCTAGCCTTAAGGGCTCGTTTTTTAAAGCTTTTGTTCTTATATACATATAAAGGTGGTTTGGGTGTTTTCTGAAGTTATAGGAGATTATTGCCCCACGAAACGAATGAGAGACCCGTTAGGTGCGGGGCAACAATTCATCCAAAACTTATCTGTCAGTTAAGAGGTTCTATAGGGTAAATAACTAGGCTTACTTGAAACATTTAATACGCAGGGGGTAGGACGAGAAATCAAAACACAAATCGCCAAGAGGTAAAGCAAATATTTCACATACAAACATTGGAGAAACGAAATAGAGGAAAGTAAACATTGTTTACAAACAAAATATGGTGATTGAACACAAGTAAAAAAGGGAAAAATCCTACGAGATTCCAATTTAATTTCCAAACCCATATCAACGAACAAAGATGCAATTAACTATCAAACCAACTGAGTTGCAGTTGTGAAAACTGAAGGTTAGAATTTCCAAACCCCATCATGAGCAGATCCGGAGACAAACACGATCTACTGGCAAAAGCCTGATCCAAGTCGCAAAGGGATGTACAAGAGACAGCCACGGTGTCCCAAGGGTTAGAAAGCCTCATCAATAAGCAGACATCCAGTGCAAACCTCAGAAGAACGTACCAAACCGAGATGTAAGAAATACATCGATTTTAACAAATGACAAAGACAGAATGAAATACCGAACTGTAATCACCGTTTCAGCAGGCCACAATCAACATCTTCAAATTGGGTTTCAATGCGCAAGGGCATAAATAAGGTGTTGAAATTGACATTTCTAAACCGATACTGAAGTGCACGGGAAAAGATGACTATATGTAGTCAAGTTCCGCTTCTATATCGAATGGCAAAGGGGAAAAACTTAATGTTGAAGCAATCTCATAAGGAGCAGTCACAAGGCCAAGTTCACATGCCCAACTTATATGCAAGGTCAAACCATCATAAGTAACCAACATCAGACCCTCGAATAATCTACCATCACAAACAAATTAAACAGCCAGAATCTCTCTTGGATTAGGCACATAGTGCAAGAGTCAAACCACCAGCAGTAATCAACAGTAGACCCACGAATGATATACCATCACAAACGAATTAAACAACAAGAATCTGGCTAGGATTAGGCACATAACGCATGAGCCATTTACTGGATAGAAGCAATATAACTTCCAAGGCAAACTCCAATACGCAAGGGACTATTAATTGACAGAGATAGTTAAATTGCCAGTCACGAGGACTGGAAAATGGAAATTTTCCAAACACAATGAGGTGGTACAGAGCCTGAAATTCACCGGTCGATCTGCAAAGTCTCTCTAAACCAAACCCGTCCGCATATGCACGTATCAATTCAAATCACTTAGAAACGGGTCATGATAGTGAGGAAACCAATTCTAACACTACGATTCAACCAGAGCCCTGCTCCAGAAGACTGGTTCGAAGTATGAAATCAAACAAATCAGTAGAGTAGTTTTTTTTTAACTCGAAACCCACATGTAGCAGAAAATCGTAATGAAATAGAGATAGGAATGCAATTTGGAGTGAAATCTGACAAATTACCTCGTTGGACTGGTAATGGTAAGAGCGGAGGTTAAGGCGATGGTGGTTTTTCTGACGGAAGCACGAAGGGTGGGCGGTAAGAGGTTGGCGATGGTCTTGTTTCTGGGTTTCAAAATTTTCGTGAAGAGTAGACAAGATTCTGGTTCGAGCCTTCATGCAAGGAAAGGAATGAAATCTGGGTTGTTTTTCTAATGTCGGCTGGCTTTTTCAAGAGAAGAACATGAGGATAGGGTGGAGGATGGAGACGGCGATGATCCATTTCGTTAGTGTACGAAGAAGGCGACCGCACGGGGAAGCATCGGGGGTAGCAATGTCGACATGTTGAAGATGAAGAAGGAGAAGGAATCACCGGGAAGAAGAAATCGAAGAAGGAGCTGGTGAGGCCCTACGGGAGTTCTAGAGTTCAGGCACAGGTTTTTGAAGTGTTGAAGCAGCTTCTAGGTTTAGTTTTCGATTTCAGGGGGGAAGGTGAGGGTGGTGATTAATCGAGATAGGAGGAAAACGATGATGGCTTGGTTGCTGGACTAGGTCGATTTTCAGACATAAAGGGAAAGGAGTGGGAATTGGCTGTTCTTCTTCTGGCGTGTGTTGGGGAAGAAAGGAAAACAAGAAAAAAAAAACGAAGCCGCTCCAGAGGATCATCGGAGAAGAAGATTGATGAATGTTTGAGATGGCAGGTGGTGGGCGGGAAGATCGATGAGAACAAGGAATGTAACTACAGTGATCTTTATAATATGAGAACTAGGGTTTTTTTGGTGGGCTTTATGTTGTTTGGGCTTGGTAGGCCCAATGCTAGGAGCTGGAATGGGTTTAAGGGTCTGGGCTAGGCCAGAGTTCAACTAAGTGTTGATTGGGTTTGTAAGATGAAAATGAGTGTGTAAATGAAAATAAAAATGCTAATGTTAATAGTAGAATAAAATAACATAGTAAAATAAGTAGGTAAACAAGGAGGGACGGGTTTGAAATCGGACTGTCGTCAGAAATTCATTTTTGAAAAATCTTGTTCTTAAAAATGCTTTGAAAAAAGATTACAAAACCATTGGTTTCGTTTTGGCACGCACGCTAATATGATTTGAAAAAGAAAGGCGACGACCCCTCTTATTATTCGGAATTTGCATTATGGGGTGAGAATTTTTGGTGTCTACACTATGATGCATAACAATAACAGTTAAGATGATATTACAGTCTACATTCTACTAACAACATTACCTGAAACGTACAAAAACATAAATCATTTCATATTTCTACCCAAACACCCTCATCATGGTCTGATCGTCAAATCAACGCTTTCAATTCTCCACTGTATAAGTTCAAATCGGTTTAGAGATTAACAAAGAATCGAGAGTTAAAATACGTACTTGTTTTTTAAGGATTTATGGACAGGGAGACTGGTGCCTGAGAGGTAGGCTTCTGTGCGAGAGATGCAGCAATACCACTTCTGATATGTCTCTGCAAGGGAGCAACAAAAAATAAATTAAAAAAGAAATGCATCAACAAATAGGGAATGAAGCTAAATTATGTACTAGCACTTATATTTAAATACATAATTGCATTTATTAAACAAAAAATAAGTTTAGTTACTTACTTGTGCACAGTGGAGGAAAGAGGAACAGTAATGGAAGAAGGCGGGAAACAAGAGAGGTGATTCACGGACTTGAATGTAGTGAGACCTGATAAAAAAATTAGATATTGTTAGACATAACACATACATCAAACAATATTAATTACGAAGAGATTTAAAAAAAACGGCATGACTTTTGCATAATTTTACCTATCCCATGCTTATTATTAAGCATTCACCAACCATTCATCAACACAAATTTCCATCACAAATCAAACTAATACCAAATTTATCCATCAAACCGAATTTTAATAATTTGTGGAAATCAAATACAAAGTAAAAAAAAGACACAACTATATCTATTATTAAGCATTCACCAATTATTCAACAACACAAATTTCAATCACAAACCAAACTAATATATACCAACTTTATTAATTCATCAAACGAAATTCCAATAATTTGTGGAAATCAAATACAAAGTACAAAAGATAAAAATGATAAGTTAGATTATATTACCGGTTCGAAAATGAATTGCTCTCCGCTCCGATTTCAATCTACCATCAAATGGTAAAGAAGCTCCTTAAGTATTTATCTGAGACACAAAAGAGAAAAATGATAAGTTAGATTATATTACAGTGAGTGAAGAGAATGAAGAGAATGAAGAGTTAAAATTTTAAAAAAAAATACCGGTTCATAAATGAATTGTTTTCAGCCCCTCTTCTCAATCGGGCGTGCGAGCCTTGTGTAGCAACACCAATCTCTACAGAGGCAACGCATAAAGATTGAACAACATTCAGATCAATTAGAATAATTTTATATTAAACTTAACGACTATACAATACTCATATATATATATATATATATATATATATATATATAAATACATTCACACCTCTACTTCAAACCGCTACTAAAAAACGGCTAATACCTCACCTACTACAATATTTTTCTACTATGACTGCTTGTTCACGCTCTTATTCAATTATACACTACGAAACGTTCTACTCTTTTTCTAAACTTACATTACATCTTTCATGTGCTGCACATATAATTGTTTACCACTTAACACTTCACAGAAATCAACTTAACGCATACATACAAAATTTTCACCCCCTACACACACTTGTCTATTACTACGCTAACACTTTTACTACGCATTTAACTTCTTACACTACTTCAGGGTCTTCCACTCTTTTTTACTAGCACTTTTTCTACTTATCATTTCTACACTTTTTTACTACTTTTATCTACTATAATCATCATTCTGCTCACTCATTACTTATACACTCTTTCTTCTTTACTATTTCTTTCTTCTAAACTCACTACAAAATTTGATTTTTTTACTTTGCGTTTACAACTTTCATATTCACTTGCTCACACAAGCTACTACTTTCAACACATACACACACGCATTCTTCACTTCACCTACTATTACAGACAACTAATAACTAACTTTTTATCTTTGTATTTCACTTATCGTCATATACACAAATAACACAATAATATTTTATACTATGACACAAACAGACATCATACTACACGCGACACATCTATAATCATTACTCGTTGCTAATTTAATATCAGTTTTCATTGCACTGTACATTACATTTCATAACACTTCTCTAATTCTCCACACACGCAATACTTTTAAATATATAAGAAACAAACTACTCATACTTAATGCTCATCATAAACAACATATCTTTTACTCGCAATCACTATACTTATATTTATTGCACATATTACAACACTCATTCATACGTTTATAAGCATAATAAATCTAGCCCAAATAAGCTAACCTAACTACACTTAAAAGAAGGGCCAAAAACAGCACAAAAATTCACTCGGACTGAAATACCCCAAACTTAGATATGGTGTTTAAATGATAAACTAAGATACAAGGAGGCTAAATAATGCCTTAGAAACATTAAGAAACATTTCTAATCAAAGAAAAATATAAGGAAACACCAAAAGAGCAGTTTTAACAAAAACGTGCTCTAAGCTTGGAGAGACTTGGGAGAGTACCCAAATATTGTTCTAAGACCTTAGTAATATCCTAATGGTCATTTTAAATCAATTACCAAAGAAAACCAAGCTTGAAAACAAGTTAAAACACAAAATGTGCTTTAAGGAGTCTTAAAGCACGTTTTTGGAAAATTGTCTTGTAAATGAGTTTTGAATGACTAAATGTCCATCATTACTCTTTAATTAACATGTGTACTATATAGTATCACATTTGGAAGTCTATATCAATGGGAAATCAAAAATTTCACAACAATGTGCCTTGTTTTGTGAATAGTGAATTAATTAAGCTAGTTTATAACATAAGTCTATATAAGTGAGACATTTGGTCAACAAAGACTTAAGTACCCTCATTATTAAAAGGGGCCGGTTTCTTAGGAGGTGAGTCACCACCTTCATGACTCATTAAGTAATTAAGAAAGCAAATAAGTCTTATAAAGCATAAAGTACTATTTATCTTTTAACATAAATATCACATTTTACTTACCTCTCTCCTCACCTCCTCATTTCTTCTTGTTTCACACGGTTTCTTCAAGCTCTCTCCCTTCTCCATTAACGTGAAGAACAACTCCATGCTAGCTCCATCTAGCTTTGCCCACATCTTGCTCATTTTAGCTCCAAATCAAAACAAAATACATACTCTTCTTAGTTAGCTCAAGCTCCTTCTTTCTATCTTTTCAAAACTTCAAGAGCTGCATTTTGGTGCCAAGTCAAACCACCATTAGAGGAGGAAATTCAAGTTTGGAGACTCCATTGGCATCTCCAATCTCTTAAGGTAAAGAAAGTGTAAGAAAATCTAGGTTTCCACCATTTTCTTCACATGTTCGAAAATATATACTCATGGAACTCCATGTTTATGCCTTTTCTAGCTTGTTTCTACTCTTCAAAGGATAGAGGAGGTCCTTCTTGCTTCATATCCAAGTTGTCTTGAGAAACCAAGGTAAAACAATCACATTAATACCTAAAGCATATTTTTAACCTAGGGTTTGTTCCTTAGGGTTAATGTGTTATCTAGTACTCATTGGAGTCATTGGATATTGGTTAGAACATTGGCAAGGAGATACACATTGGTGACCGAGATTGAACAAAGAAAACCTAAGGAAGAAAGCTTTTAAGCTTGTAAAAGAACAAGGTAAATTACTTACCTTAAGATGTCTTGTTGTTTAAGGGAATGGGATTTAGGTATATGATGTTTAGTGTAGAGTTCATATTGGGAAGGTGTTATAAAACCTAGAAGAAACAATGACTATACTTGTGAACTTGTGACTAAAGAGCAAATGAGAAGAAGAGATAGTTAAAACAATGTGGAGATGAACTACAAGAAGCATTTTATTTCAATGGGAGCCTTGTTGAGTGTATTCGCAGGTTGAAGGCAAATATATGTGGAAATTCAGTGGTTAAGATTGTTGTCATTTAAGGGCCTAAGTGCCAAGCATTTTGAGTTTAAGCAATATATGATGATGTGGTGAAGTTTTAGTGTAGATTGTGTGTTAAGGTGTTGTGATGAGAATTTGTGTGGTATTTGTTGTTGGATGGAGAAAAACCATGTGTTAGGAGGTACTATATATTAGAGAACCCATGGCAAAATTTAAAGGAGAGCTTAAGTGTTTAAGATATTCTAAGGGGATTTAATGACTAAGGAAGTACTAGGAAGTTTTAGAGGTTGTCTTGATGAAAAAGGGGTGAGTTTAAGGTGTTTAATGAGTTATAATGACTTAGGCATTACTATGAAGGATTTAGAAATCAAGAGAATGTATTTGAGTGTTTAGGACTTAGGCAAATGTTGATAAACAACTAGGAAGGAAACAATGTGTTGATGTATGGAAGTTTAAATTGTGAAGGAACATTAAGAAAATGCATAAGAGAGTTTTAGATAATGAAAGATGCTTGGGAGATGATGTTACTGTGGTGAGGAAAAATTTGGCATAGTGGTTACATTAGGTATGAACCACCACCTAGAAACCTAGAGGAAAGCATTACAAGTGTTAGCATTATCACAAGGAAAAATGTATAATGATTAAGGTGGATCTTGGTGAATGATTTAATGTGTTTGGAGGATGGTTTAAGAGGAGTTTAAGAGTCTAAATGATGTTAGAACACATTGGAGGCTTGAGGAAAGGTTTAGTGAAGATTTGGCAAAGTTTGGGCATGATTTAGTGGCGTCCGACCCAGGGGTCCGACCCAAGTTTGGGTCGGACGGCCTCTGTTAACGCCAGGGAAAGGTTCTGGAATGGTCCGACCCAGAGGTCTTGGGTCGGACATGGGTCGGACGGGTGATTTTTAAAGGGCAAATAAGTTTCTGGAATGGTCCGACCCAGAAGGTTGGGTCGGACGTGGGTCGGACATGAGAGGTTTTAGAAGACGGAAAGTTTCTGGAATGGTCCGACCCAGTTGGTTGGGTCGGACATGGGTCGGACATGTAGGGTTTTCCAAACCCGAAAGTTACTGGAATGGTCCGACCCAGAGGGTGGGTCGGACGGTGGGTCGGACGGCCCTTAACACTTAAAAAAAAAATTAAAATTCTAAGAATGGTACTAGGTAATAAGGTATACCTTTGGTAGGGTGATAATGATTGGGACCCTAAGAACTTAAGGAACTAAGTTAAGTTAAGTGTAAGTTTTAATGTTTAAAGTTAAGATTGTAAGCTAAGAGGCAAAGACTTGAGAGGTTGTTAAATGGGAATCTTTAGAGATTAAGTGAGTTAAGTAGGTGCAAATACCTAATGACCTAAAAATGAATCAATTTTTTAGGTTTGTGAATTGGGACCCCGAAGAAGGTTAAACAAACAACGATCGACGATGAACGGTACAATCCTTCTTGTGACCTGCTTGCTAAAGAGGTGTCCCTCGGCTTGTGTGCTATCTGTTTATTTGCTATGACTAAAACAAGATAAAGCATGCAACCGGACATATTTATTCTCGTTGTGTTTGTGTTATCTTTACACTAACCCGCGAGACTTGAGATTGTTTCTAACCAAGTTTAGTACTTACTGAGTTAAGAATAAGAGTTAAGTTTGAAGGTTGTTGGTTAATGCCCGTTAAGGCTTAGCTAGCACATGGTGTTTAAGATGTCTACTAACTGGAACTTGAGTGAGGAAACCCGGGACCGATCTCCGGTCATGCATGCTAAGGAAAAAGGGGGACGGTATCTGAATCAGATCCGCCCTCCGCTTAAGGACTTGTCTTCGGACTTGTAGCCTAGGGCCGGTTGCCGGCTCAGCTACGCTGGACTCCCGTCCAAAGTAGGTGGCATTAAGATGGTGCGGTGGGATCACCTAAATCCCAGGTTCGAATTAAGCTACAACCAATCTCTTCCAGGAAAGGTTTGTATACTGAGATTAAGATTAAGATTAAGGAAAGGTAAGGAAATGAGATTAAGGAAATGAGGACTAAGGAGGGGTTACTAACCACTTGATAAGGGAACGCTTGAGACGTTCATTGTTTGTGAACTATATATGTTCATCTGTGGTTATTATTATTGCACTTCATATTATGCTTGTGTATGTAATCAATTTCCATGCTATCGACAATTAGTCGTCGTAGCCCCGTTAGCTTGGGGGCCATGAGAGGGTGTACCAGCATTCGTGCTGACCCCCTCGGGGGCTATTTTTACACTTGCAGGTAAGAGACCCATGAGGACGCACTACGAGAGTAGGAGCGGTTAGACTTAGGGTGGGATGTTTATTTTGAGTTCGGGTTGCGCCTGTGCACCCGACTGTTTATATTAAACTGATGTAAGTTTGAGATTATGTTTAAGATACTAGTACTCGGTTGGTTGTGGTATTGTGAATGTTGATGTTTTGAGTTGGATAAGTATTGTAAACATTAAAGCCGGTATATTCTAACGATCAGACCGTGGCAAGGTCCAGGTGTTATTATTTCCGCTGCGACGTATTCGATTAAGTGTTCAGTTTGCGATAACCACGATAGGCTTTGGATGGGGTGTTACAAAAAGTGGTATCAGAGCGTAGTTACGCTCTGATCAAGAAATACCGGACATGAGTAACCACCGAGTTAAGATATAAGTTAAGGAATAAGTGATGGGTTAAGGGTGTGAGAAGTTAGAGTGAGTAGAGTCAGATGACCACGAATAAGTGTGGATCGTCTTTATCGTCTACGGACGTTATAAATTTGCTAACCGAGACAGTGGTGAATATAAACTAATATGAGATATGCTTGTTCAGATGGCAAGACGTCCTAGGGGAGGCCGAGGTCGCGGCCGGGGTGAGGATACTTCAGGGATACCTGGAGGGCAGACGATCGCAGAGATCGTAGCTGCCGCATTAGGGCACATGGGCTATCAGCCTGGTGTGGGTGCACCACCTCCACCGCCACAACCTAGGGAACCAAACTGGGTGAAGAGTCTAGCAGATCTTCGACCCGCGCATTTTAAGGGGGAGACCGATCCCGCCAAGCTTGAGGCGTACATCTCCGAGCTGGAGACCGCCTTCGAGACCCTGATGTCCCTGCTGGGATCAAGGTGCGCCTAGCTGCTTTCTATCTGAAGGGGGCGGCAGGCGATTGGTGGAAGCTGGTGAGGGCCGAGCATGTGGCCAATCCAGAGTTCGGCTGGGAGCAGTACACCGCCTTGCTACGAGCAAAGTACTACCCCGCCCATGTCCAGACGAAGAAGCGCTTACAGTTGGATGCGCTTAAGCAGACGGACAAGATGACAGTGGACGAGTATTACTCAGAGTTCACTGCCTTGCTCCGTCTTCTGCCAGGTCTAGGGTATTCTGACCAGATCTTGGTGGACCGCTTCTATGGCGGGCTTAGCCATCGACTCCGCTACGGCATGGGGCCGACGAGTTACACTACCTTGCAGGTAATAAGAATGATTGAGATTTGAGTAAGTGATGAATAAGATTTAGATTGTGAGAAATAAGTGATTAATATTATGGAAAAGCAGGAGTGCTATCATGCCGCTGCTAAGGTTGAGATTACCGTCCAGCTGAGGGACGAGGAGAATGCAAAGAGGAAGAGTGCTGGTAAGAGCTCAGAAAGTCAGGGGCAAGGAGGGTACAAGAAAAAAAGTACCAGCCTCAGGCCCAGAAGAATCAGAACTCAAAGGGGAAGGAGGAAAAGGAGAAGGCTTCGGAAGAGCCATTGAAGTTGACGTATGCTATTGCAGCTACACCCCTGCTCTCTAAGGCGCCAAAGGGATCTGAGACTGAGATGGGAGCCGGTGGTGGCTACCAGCGACGCTACATCTGTAGATGGTGTCACAAGGACCACCCGGGGCTCGACTGTAAGGGAAACAAGGTGGAGTGCAACTTTTGTGGAGTCTACGGGCATCGAGCGTATGAGTGTTACCGGAACCCTGCTAGCAGAGCCTATAGGCCCGATACCAAGGGCAAGGGCAAGACCGATCAGGGAGCTGGATCTGACGGTCAGAGGAAGGTGCAGCAGCCAGCGGACAAGAACCCACGGGTGACCCAGAAGACGGGACCCACTTTACACATGGTGGACCGGGACGATGAGCCTGAGCCCTCATCGAGGCCAGGTACCACTATAACCATTTAGTAATAAACTACCTGCTTACCGCATTATCATGCATGTTTGGTGAATAAATGAGTTAAGTAAGAATAAGATGAGATTAGAGCTTAAGTAAGACATAACCTACTACCACTTTAGGAAGATTCAACACCTGCTACCTTATACCATCTACATCTAGCCCGGAGCACACCGACATCGAAACTGTAACGACCCCAAAACCACCCTGGTTGAGAGACCGTTACACGCCGCGCGCTTATTACCAAAGACACGCAAGGCTACACTATCGAAACCCCAAAATAGAACTAATGCTCATATCTTACCAGATAAACGATTACAAAACGTCTTTACAATACACAGGCGGAAGCCAAACTGAATTACAAAGCATATCCTAAATACAACTGGGCCCTAAGGCCAAACAACTAAATACAAAACTCAAATGCCAAAACGATAAGTAAGAGCTGAATCTCCAAGCACGAACTAAAACCTGCAAATCAGACTGAGATAGGGGGTGAGCAAAACTATTGCTCAGCAGGTGATAAACTTCATCAGCTGAGCACGCTCAAAACATAATCTGAACATACATACTTATACATATACAGAAGCGCTTAGCCAGGGCGAAACCAAAGTCAAAGCAGGAGACTTTCAAATAGGCAGAAGTCTAAAACAGAAGAGGCTAAGCAGTGGTCAAAACATACACTTAATAGCGGAAGGTAAACTGAAGCTGAAAGCTTGACGAAATCAGAAGCTTAAGAAACTCAGAAGCTTAAACACAATCAGAAGCTCAGCAACATCAGAAGCTTAGCAAAATCCGGAACTTATCAGAAGGCGGTAAGCACACAGCAGACCGCCTCAAATCAAATACAGACAGAGAGCAGACGAAACAGAGCGCTTATAAACCAGAGACTTTCAGAAGACAGAAAGCACATAGCAGTCTGTCAGAAATCAGGAACGGTCAGAGCTAACAGAAAACAGAACACTTAACAATCAGAAGTAGGACACTAGCACCAAGCATAACACTCAGAAAGGGTCGAAGACCCATGGATCTAACAGATCCCTCAACAACGCAGAAATGACCCGAAGGCCAAAGGGTTCGTCAACCCCACAAAACAGATTGGGCATGACCCACACTCAGAATGACGTCTACATGGTATACCACGGAATAGCTCGACCCAGCCATTCACGGCTCAGAAGCAGAGTAACTAGGTCCCAAAACAGAGGCTTAATCCAAACAGATCGAAGCTTAATACAGAGCAGAGCGGAAGTCTTAACCAGATCAGAACAGAAAGCGAGAGCTTAGCAAAATCATAGAAGGAGCTTAGCAATGGAAAGCCTTAGCAAAACAGAAGTCGAACCCGATTAGTAAATACGAAAGCAAACTGAAGTCAGAGGTTGAATCATATTTTCAGAGCAAAACAGAGTTCAAAAGATTAACGGAGACCTTAAAATCAGAAAACACTTAAACCCATGCTAAAACACCTGAAAACAGATAGTACTCGAAAAGAGGAATCCAACGCCGCAAACGGCACTCAAAACGGAGCTCGAACGAAGAAGTTGGTGAAAACAGAGGGGTGTCCGAACTTGTGTCCGGACGTCGAAGTTCGGACGCAAGTCGAACTCAAATCCGTAGAAAATTTCAAGGTGTCCGAACATCCAAGTTCGGACGGATGTTCGGACGTCCTTCGGAAAACAACTCGAGGAAAGTCCGAACATATGTCCGAGCTTCAAAGTTCGGACACATGTCGAAGAGAAAATCAGAGGCTCAAAACAGGGTGTGTCCGAACTTCCAAGTTCGGACGGAAGTTCGGACACAGAGAAATTCTCAAAAAATCCAGACGCAACAGAGCGTGTCCGAACTTCCAAGTTGGACGGAAGTTCGGACGCGCCGAAAAGTGCAGTTTACAGAGGCGATTTTCACTCGAACAAAAGCACAAAACAATGCCAAATTAACATATGTTTGCAGCAACCAACTTTGGGGATTTAAGCCATTGAACGGCAGTAAAACAGACAGAATAAACACACACACGAAGTTAATCAAACGATTTAATTTACAGGACGAAACTCTTAAATCAGAAGCACTCAGAGTTTGCAAAACAGAAGGGAATCACAGAGGTAGATTCGCCATTGTCAAAATATACTTATATATCAACATACGCAAAACACAACGATTCCCACGGGGTTGTAACACATCAAAACGCAAATCCGGAACACACACAAAGTTACCACAAATCAGAAACCACGCAAACACATACGGAAAACAACGAAACTAAAACCCCCGTGGGTGAACGCACACAACTGAATCCATCTACCACCTACCTCACATCCGTAGCTAAGCCATCTCTGCGGACTCTACGAATCGTCTTCCCGAATCTCCAACCGAATGATAATCCCTCGAATTGAACCGCTCCCAAAATATACAAAATCAGAATTAGAAAAGAGAGAGGAAGCCTCAACGAAGAAGAGAATCAGATCTACAACCCAAACCTGACTGACGACTGACAGACGAGCAGAATTCCACTGGCGGATCTCCAGCGATTATCAATCAAAAGGAATTGAAGAAGAAGATGAGCAAAGGGAGGAGAAGTTGAGAGCGATGAGAACGTCGAGAGAACCGTCAGGGTAGTGGAAGGAGGAATAATAACGTGAATAGAAGTTTTAGAAAGGAAGAGAATAAATTAAAGAATTAAGAAGTCCCTCCCTAAAAATAAATAAATAAATAATAGAAGCATGTTATTTCTAATTCTCCTTCCTCAAGCTATGACAATAATATTTAAGGAATGTCATAAACACTCTAGTATAAGGTACAAATTAATCTAAACTCCCTTTGCGAATCAGAAGGAATATGATAAAATAAAAAAAAAATCTGGGGCATAACAAAACCCTACACTTTCCAACCGAACAATGTCAGGTTATCCGCCCAGGTATGATTTTATTAAGGGGATACCTGACACCCCGAAGCACAAATAGCCATCATCTGGAGATGCAATCAACTAGGAATGGGACCGGGAGGTTTTTTACACACCGGAGTACCCAGGGGGAGCAAGGATGAAATTAAAGATGATGAGCTTGGGCAAGGATTGGAATCCGTATGCCAAGAATTACCAAACCATGAGGGAGCAAGATGGAGTCTCACCACCGGGAATACCGAAGAGTTCCATCCAGTTATTACACAAGTCGTGGAAATCGCTCAGCAGATGGAGGCTGAACCGATTCCAGACATCCAGCAGACATTTGCATTGTAAACTTCTACGAGAAGGACGGGAAACTGGGACTACACCAGGATAAGGACGAGACAACGGAGTCTCTCGAAAGAGGGATACCCGTAGTGTCTTGGTCCATTGGAGACGATGCGGAGTTTTTTATACGGCGAGCAGAAGCGTGCGGACCGTGCAGATAAGATAGTACTTAAGTCAGGTGATGTATTAATTTTGGGAGGAGAATCAAGGATGTTATACCATGGGATTAAGAGAATCAAGCTGAATACAGCACCGTCAGCAGTAATCAATGCGACGCATATGAGACCAGGAAGATTAACCTAACCTTTAGACAATATTAGCCATGTAATGTTAGAATGAGATGAGAGATGAGATGTAAGATTGAAGCACATGTTGTAAACAGGATGGTCATGAATAAAATAACAGTGTTGTTCATATAAATTGATTACGACTCTTGTTATACCATCAATACTCATGGAGCTTGTGAACACAATTAGGTTATGGACTCGGTACGGAAGGTGCACTAAGCATACTTACAGAGGCACAGGCCGACGCCAGCGGTACTATCCTCACCGGCACCTTTCCGATCAATGGGATTGAGGCATCAGTCTCTTCGACTCAGGGGCCTCGCATACCTTTGTCTCGGCATCATTTGCGAGCAGGTTGGGGCTAGACGCTGATGAGCTACCCGACTTCACGGTTACGCTCCCGTATAAGGAGAAGGTTCATTGCACTCGTCACTACCGAGGAGCCATTATTAGAATTAAGGGAGAAGACTTTCCAGTTAGTTTCATTGAGTTCAGTAAGCTAGGATTTGATGTTATCTTCGGGATGAACTGGTTGGAGCGGCACAAGGGACGTATCCTCTGCGCCGAGCATAGATTGCTGCTCAGGAGTCCGTCTGGGGTAACGATATCATACCGCCAGAGGCCCAGAGAGCCTTTGACTAAGATCATCACCGCCATGGCAATGCATAGAGAATTAAGGAGAAAGGAAGAAGTATACCTCTGCTATGTACAGGACATAGAGAGAGACCCTGAGTTTGACCCCGACTTACGGTAGTGTCGGAGTTCCCCGACTTATTTCCACGGGAACTGCCCGGCATGCCACCCACTTGGGAGGTAGAGTTCACCATTGAGCTGCTACCTGGTACCGGACCGATAGCCAAAGCACCATACCGTATGGCTCCGGCAGAAATGACTGAATTAAAGGAACAATTGAAAGATTTGTTGGATAAGGGATTCATTAGACCAAGTGTGTCACCATGGGGAGCGCCAGTCCTCTTCGTGAAGAAGAAGGATGGTAGTCTCCGCCTCTGCATCGACTACAGAGAGCTGAATGCAGTGACAGTGAAGAATAAGTACCCACTACCCCGCATTGACGATCTGTTCGATCAGTTGAAGGGAGCATCTGTGTTTTCCAAGATTGATCTCAGATCGGGGTATCATCAGATAGCCATTAAGGAGGGAGACATTGAGAAGACGGCATTCCGAACACGATACGGCCACTATGAGTTTTCAGTGATGCCGTTCGGTTTGTCGAACGCACCGGCGAAGTTTATGGATCTGATGAACCGCTTGTTCCGGGAGCAGCTGGACAAGTCGGTTGTGGTTATTGATGACATTCTGATATATTCAAAGTCTAAAGTTGAACATGAGGAACATCTGAGGAGGGTATTGGAAATATTGAGGGAGAACCAGCTATATGCTAAGTTCTCCAAGTGTGAGTTTTGGCTTGACCAGGTCTCTTTCCTAGGTCATGTCATCTCAGATGCTGGGATCGCAGTGGATCCAGCAAAGATTGATGCCGTACGTACCTGGCCAAGGCCGAAGACTGTTACCGACATCCGGAGCTTTCGGTCTGGCAGGTTACTACAGGAGGTTTGTTAGAGATTTCAGCAAGGTCGCGAAACCGATGACCAGTCTGATGAAGAAGGATGCACCATTTCTGTGGACAGTTGACTGTGAGAGATCATTTCAGCGCTTGAAGGACTCACTGACCACTGCACCGGTACTGACCATTCCAGACGGTACAGAGGGCTTTGAGGTTTATTGTGATGCATCCGGCAGAGGGCTGGGTTGCGTGCTCATGCAACATGGCAAGGTGGTGGCATATGCCTCACGCCAGTTGAAGAAACATGAGGAGAACTACCCCACACATGATTTAGAGCTGGGAGCTGTAGTCTTCGCTTTGAAGATATGGCGCCACTACTTATATGGGGTTAGTGTCACGATCTACACCGATCACAAGAGTTTGAAATACATATTCACTCAGAAGGAGTTAAATCTTCGACAGAGGAGATGGTTAGAGTTTCTGAAAGACTATGACATTGACCTCCAATACAAAGAGGGGAAGGCCAATGTTGTAGCAGATGCCCTGAGCCGTCGAGCACACTCACTCCATTCGCTAGTTTCTTTCTCCAGCTTGGTTGATGAGGTGCGAGAGGCTCAGAGGACAGATGAGTATATGAGAGAGGTCAGACAGAAGCTGACATATGGTACCTTTGAGAGTCAGAAATACGACTTCAGACTTCATGATGATGATCTGATCAGACTTAAGGGCCGATTATGCATACCACGAGGCAACACGGATCTGAAAGACCGTATACTTAGAGAATCACATGTTCTTCAGTTTCCATCCATCTGGGAGCCTCTAAAATGTATAAAGACATGAAGAGATACTTCTGGTGGTCGGGGATGAAGACAGATGTTACCGAGTTCGTCTTGAGGTGTCTCACATGCCAGAAGGTGAAATTCGAGCACCGACGACCGGGCGGAATGGTACAATCGATGCCAGTTCCGGAGTGGAAGTTCCATGATATCTCCATGGACTTCGTAGTTGGGCTTCCACCTGCTAGGGGAGGTCTTAACATGATATGGGTGGTGGTGGATCGCCTTACCAAAGTAGCCCGATTCATACTGATGAAGGATACTTGGAAGGTGACCAAATTAGCTGAGTTATTTGAGAAAGAAATCATGAGACATCACGGCATACCAAAGACCATAGTGTCAGATAGAGATACCAGATTCCTTTCGAGGTACTGGAGAGCTACCAGAGAAGCGTTGGGTACAGAACTCAAACTGAGTACCGCATTCCATCCTCAGACAGATGGTCAGACTGAGCGTACTATTCAGACACTCGAGGACATGCTGAGAGCATGTGCCTTAGACTTCTAGGGCAGTTGGATTGACAGATTGCATCTGATGAGTTTTCATACAACAACAGCTATCACGCTTCGATCAAGATGGAACCTTTTCAAGCGTTATACGGTAGACCATGTCGTACACCGCTCTGCTGGGATGAGTCAAGTGAGACGGTCATTATAGGACCAGAGTACTTAGAACAAGTTAAGGCTGAAGTTCAGCAAATCAGGGAGAACATGAAAGCTGCTCAAGATAGGCAGAAGTCGTATGCTGATGTTCGACGAAGGACCTGGAGTTCGCAGTGGGCGACCAGGTATTTCTGCGAGTTTCACCGATGAGGGTGTATTCAGGTTTGGGCAGAAGGGCAAGTTAAGCCCGAAATTTGTGGGTCCTTATGAGATTACGGAGCGGGTGGGCCCGGTTGCTTACAGGTTAATTTACCTGCTGAGCTGGGTAAAGTGCATGATGTTTTTCATGTTTCACAGCTAAAGAATACATGCACCACCCCTCCCATGTGTTAGAACCTGAGAGGTTGACTTTAGAACCAAATATGAGATCCGTGGAAACTCCTCAGAGAATCTTGGACAGCAAGACTAGGGACACTCGCCACAAGTCAGTGCGACTGGTGAAGGTTCTCTGGTCTAACCAGGATGTCGAAGAGGCCACGTGGGAATTAGAGGATAAGATGAGGGCGAAGTACCCTTCTTTATTTACTGACTAGATCGTCTGTATAGGGTACGGGGCGTACCCCATTTAAGGGGGGTAGAGCTTCCTCGCTTTTGAGTTAGGAAACGACATGTTTGTCGTTTGTTTGGTTGTTTAAGATGTGAATTTGTGTAAGTTGCTACACTTCGGTGTAAGTTTGAGTTATGTATAATGCTTATGCATTGCATTTGAGATTGACCTTTGAGTCTTGAGATGTATGAATGTGAATATAAGATGTGGTATTAAGATTAAGAGAACTGTGTACCGTGAATGGTTAAGCACACGTGTGAACTTTGAGGACAAAGTTCTTTTAAGGGGGTAGATTGAAATACCCCAAACTTAGATATGGCGTTTAAATGATAAACTAAGATACAAGGAGGCTAAATAATGCTTAGAAACATTAAGAAACATTTCTAATCAAAGAAAATATAAGGAAACACCAAAAGAGCAGTTTAACAAAAACGTGCTCTAAGCTTGGAGAGACTTGGGAGAGTACCCAAATATTGTTCTAAGACCTTAGTAATATCCTAATGGTCATTTTAAATCAATTACTAAAGAAAACAAAGCTTGAAAACAAGTTAAAACACAAAATGTGCTTTAAGGAGTCTTAAAGCACGTTTTTGGAAAATTGTCTTGTAAATGAGTTTTGAATGGCTAAATGTCCATCATTACTCTTTAATTAACATGTGTACTATATAGTATCACATTTGGAAGTCTATATCAATGGGAAATCAAAAATTTCACAACAATGTGCCTTGTTTTGGTGAATAGTGAATTAATTAAGCTAGTTTATAACATAAGTCTATATAAGTGAGACATTTGGTCAACAAAGACTTAAGTACCCTCATTATTAAAAGGGGGCCGGTTCTTAGGAGGTGAGTCACCACCTTCATGACTCATTAAGTAATTAAGAAAGCAAATAAGTCTTATAAAGCATAAAGTACTATTTATCTTTAACATAAATATCACATTTTACTTACCTCTCTCCTCACCTCCTCATTTCTTCTTGTTTCACACGGTTTCTTCAAGCTCTCTCCCTTCTCCATTAACGTGAAGACACAACTCCATGCTAGCTCCATCTAGCTTTGCCCACATCTTGCTCATTTTAGCTCCAAATCCAAAACAAAATACATACTCTTCTTAGTTAGCTCAAGCTCCTTCTTTCTATCTTTCAAAACTTCAAGAGCTGCATTTTGGTGCCAAGTCAAACCACCATTAGAGGAGGAAATTCAAGTTTGGAGACTCCATTGGCATCTCCATTCTCTTAAGGTAAAGAAAGTGTAAGAAAATCTAGGTTTCCACCATTTTCTTCACATGTCCGAAAATATATACTCATGGAACTCCATGTTTATACCTTGTTCTAGCTTGTTTCTACTCTTCAAAGGATAGAGGAGGTCCTTCTTGCTTCATATCCAAGTTGTCTTGAGAAACCAAGGTAAAACAATCACATTAATACCTTAAAGCATATTTTTAACCTAGGGTTTGTTCTTAGGGTTAATGCGTTATCTAGTACTCATTGGAGTCATTGGATATTGGTTAGAACATTGGCAAGGAGATACACATTGGTGACCGAGATTGAACAAAGAAAACCTAAGGAAGAAAGCTTTTAAGCTTGTAAAAGAACAAGGTAAATTACTTACCTTAAGATGTCTTTGTTTAAGGGAATGGGATTTAGGTATATGATGAGTTTAGTGTAGAGTCATATTGGGAAGGTGTTATAAAACCTAGGAGAAACAATGACTATACTTGTGAACTTGTGACTAAAGAGCAAATGAGAAGAAGAGATAGTTAAAACAATGTGGAGATGAACTACAAGAAGCATTTATTTCAATGGGAGCCTTGTTGAGTGTATTCGCAGGTTGAAGGCAAATATATGTGGAAATTCAGTGGTTAAGATTATTGTCATTTAAGGGCCTAAGTGCCAAGCATTTTGAGTTTAAGCAATATATGATGATGTGGTGAAGTTTTAGTGTAGATGTGTGTTAAGGTGTTGTGATGAGAATTTGTGTGGTATTTGTTGTTGGATGGAGAAAAAACCATGTGTTAGGAGGTACTATTATTAGAGAACCCATGGCAAAATTTAAAGGAGAGCTTAAGTGTTTAAGATATTCTAAGGGATTTAATGACTAAGGAAGTACTAGGAAGTTTTAGAGGTTGTCTTGATGAAAAAAGGGTGAGTTAAGGTGTTTAATGAGTTATAATGACTTAGGCATTACTATGAAGGATTTAGAAATCAAGAGAATGTATTTGAGTGTTTAGGACTTAGGCAAATGTTGATAAACAACTAGGAAGGAAACAATGTGTTGATGTATGGAAGTTTAAATTGTGAAGGAACATTAAGAAAGCATAAGAGAGTTTTAGATAATGAAAGATGCTTGGGAGATGATGTTACTGTGGAGAGAAAACATTTGGCATAGTGGTTACATTAGGTATGAACCACCACCTAGAAACCTAGAGGAAAGCATTACAAGTGTTAGCATTATCACAAGGAAAAATATAATGATTAAGGTGGATCTTGGTGAATGATTTAATGTGTTTGGAGGATGGTTTAAGAGGAGTTTAAGAGTCTAAATGATGTTATAACACTTGGGAGGCTTGAGGAAAGGTTTAGTGAAGATTTGGCAAAGTTTGGGCATGATTTAGTGGCGTCCGACCCAGGCGTCCGACCCAAGTTTGGGCGGACGGCCTCTGTTTAACGCCAGGGAAAGGTTCTGGAATGGTCCGACCCAGAGGTCTTGGGTCGGACATGGGTCGGACGGGTGATTTAAAGGGCAAATAAGTTTCTGGAATGGTCCGACCCAGAAGGTTGGGTCGGACGTGGGCAGACATGAGAGGTTTTAGAAGACGGAAAGTTTCTGGAATGGTCCGACAGTTGGTTGGGTCGGACATGGGTCGGACATGTAGGGTTTTCCAAACCCGAAAGTTACTGGAATGGTCGACCCAGAGGGTGGGTCGGACGGTGGGTCGGACGGCCCTTAACACTTAAAAAAAATTAAAAAAATTCTAAGAATGGTACTAGGTAATAAGGTATACCTTGGTAGGGTGATAATGATTGGGACCCTAAGAACTTAAGGAACTAAGTAAGTTAAGTGTAAGTTTAATGTTTAAAGTAAGATTGTAAGCTAAGAGGCAAAGACTTGAGAGGTTGTTAAATGGGAATCTTTAGAGATTAAGTGAGTTAAGTAGGTGCAAATACCTAATGACCTAAAAATGAATGAATGTTTTAGGTTTGTGAATTGGGACCCCGAAGAAGGTTAAACAAACAACGATCGACGATGAACGGTACAATCCTTCTTGTGACCTGCTTGCTAACGAGGTGTTCCTCGGCTTGTGTGCTATCTGTTTATTTGCTATGACTAAAACAAGATAAAGCATGCAACCGGACATATTTATTCTCGTTGTGTTTGTGTTATCTTTACACTAACCCGCGAGACTTGAGATTGTTACTAACCAAGTTTAGTACTTACTGAGTTAAGAATAAGAGTTAAGTTTGAAGGTTGTTGGTTAATGCCCGTTAAGGCTTAGCTAGCACATGGTTTTAAGATGTCTACTAACTGGAACTTGAGTGAGGAAACCCGGGGACCGATCTCCGGTCATGCATGCTAAGGAAAAAGGGGGACGGTATCTGAATCAGATCCGCCCTCCGCTTAAGGACTTGTCTTCGGACTTGTAGCCTAGGGCCGGTTGCCGGCTCAGCTACGCTGGACTCCCGTCCAAAGTAGGTGGCATTAAGATGGTGCGGTGGGATCACCTAAATCCCAGGTTCGAATTAAGCTACAACCAATCCCTTCCAGGAAAGGTTTGTATACTGAGATTAAGATTAAGATTAAGGAAAGGTAGGAAATGAGATTAAGGAAATGAGGACTAAGGAGGGGGTACTAACCCACTTGATAAGGGAACGCTTGAGACGTTCATTGTTTGTGAACTATATATGTTCATCTGTGGTTATTATTATTGCACTTCATATTATGTTGTGTATGTAATCAATTTCATGCTATCGACAATTAGTCGTCGTAGCCCCGTTAGCTTGGGGGCCATGAGAGGGTGTACCAGCATTCGTGCTGACCCCCTCGGGGGCTATTTTTACACTTGTAGGTAAGAGACCCATGAGGACGCACTACGAGAGTAGGAGCGGTTAGACTTAGGGGGGATGTTTATTTTGAGTTCGGGTTGCGCCTGTGCACCCGACTGTTTATATTAAACTGATGTAAGTTTGAGATTATGTTTAAGATACTAGTACTCGGTTGGTTGTGGTATTGTGAATGTTGATGTTTTGAGTTGGATAAGTATTTGGATAAGTATTGTAAACAGTTAAAGCCGGTATATTCTAACGATCAGACCGTGGCAAGGTCCAGGTGTTATATTCCGCTGCGACGTATTCGATTAAGTGTTCAGTTTGCGATAACCACGATAGGCTTTGGATGGGGTGTTACAGGACATTTCGTCGAACACCTTGTGTGCATACATAAATTTAATAGTTTAACAACCAAATCTTGCAAAGATTTCACACACAATAATATAATCATCCACAATCACAAGGTGACAACAATTATCAATTTTAACAACAAATTAACAATTAAATAACACAATCGAAATACAAAGTTAGGGTTGCTCTCACCTCTGTTCGCCTCTGTTGACTGGCGGAATGAGGGCGGCGACGCCAACCTTGCACGACCACCGACGCGGCGACCACCGGCGACAGCGAGAGGGGAGGAGGGGGGCGGGCGACGGTGTGGTGGCGTGGTGGGTCGCAACGCGCGGAAACAGAGAGATCGATGAGAAGAGGGGTTAATAACCTAATGAAATGTAATTGTTCGAATCGGGGTTGGGGGTTAATTTAAAAGGATCTATTTCGGCGGTTCTTTGTTAGGAACGCCAAATAGGCCCCTTTTTAATTATTAAAAAATTAATGAGACCTATTTCGGCGGTTCCTAATAACAGAGAACCGCCGAAATAGATGATTAAATTTAAAAAAAAAGAAAAATAGAAACACCTATTTCGGCGGTTTCGTGTAAGGAACCGCCGAAATAGGTCTCTTTAATTTTTTTAATTATTAAAAAGGGCCTATTTCGGCGGTTCATATCTAGGAACCGCCGAAATAGACCCCTCTTTACAGACGGTATACATCTCGGGCCCCTATTTCGGCGGTTTTATCTACAACCGCCGAAATAGGGGCGCTGAAATAGACGTTTTTTGTACTAGTGGGCGTTACAAAAACTAATTCAAGTATTTCATTAATATAGGAAAAGGTATGAGATCGCTCACATGCTAGCTGACTTCAGAATCGACACATTTAACCAGTCTCTCTTGAATACATCAACGAAGTCGGACATATATATATCGAACGTATGAGTCTGTCCTTCGGGTTCGTGGTGGTGAAAAAGACCCTGCCTATCCTCCACTTGGATCCTATCACTCTGAGGTGACGTCATCAACAAGGCCGAGTGCAGAAGTCTCATGTTCTGTGACAACCCATCCAATATGTTCTTCTCTACTAAAGCAGGTCTCATCATGAAATTGGAGGATGCCCCCGTGAGAGCTGGTGTGGCAACACTTTTTCCTTTCCTTTAGAAGTTTTTTTCGACTTGACATTTTCCTAAGTTGTTGATTAATTAAGTTTAAGTGACTCACTCTGAACCATATACTAATTGAAATATCAGATAATTATAATTTTAGAGTAAGCGTTAATTGTGTTTACCTGGCCCGAGATTTTGACCCATGTACCCGGCCATTGGATTGTAGCTGTTTGAACAGAGCGAAGTATGTTTCTCTGTGCCAGAGGTACCGGTATAACAACATCAGCATATTCTATCACATAATCATCTACAAGCACCCGGACATACCCCTGCCGTAGTGGTTCACCGCCGACGGTGTCTGTACGAGATGAGGGAAACAATTTACCCCACGCCACCTTAATATCCTCACCTCCCATCGGCATGAACAACGTGCATAAAACAGGTTCCTGAACATTAAGTAAAGAAGGGTTAAACGAACACAATCGAAGTAAATAGATGATTCTAAATAATTTATTTTCTAAGTTAATGTGACTAAACCTTAATAGATGCATATGGATATGGATCTATCGACTGCACACTACTCTGCCATACTGGTGTGCCCTCCTCCCTATCAGCTGATGGTGCAGGGGCTAGTCTAGTCACCTCCTGACTGCTGCACATCTGTGAACGTATTTTAGTCATCTCCTCAGCAACCAACTGATGAACATTCTGCCTAAGCCTCTGCTCAATATCAGCAGTAACCTTCAAATGTTCCTCATAGCTGATCATCTTTCCTTGTGAGCCTTTCCTAGACCCCGGATTGCCAAAAGCTTGGCGGATACCAACTTGTCCACCAAAACCAATAGCACGACCAGGATGATCCACCTTTCCAAGAGCACGAGAAAGGGGATCATATTGTCTGTTCGGAGCCCAAGAACCCTCAATAACTTGAGAGTGTAACTCTTCCTATAAAACACAAAAATAACAAAATTCATTAATATACAGGTACACAAACAAATATTAAACTTATGTACCGAAATTAGATTCTCACCATTTGATTTATAATCTCTCTCATGGCATCATCGTACTGAGGATTTTCCGGCGTCAAGTTTTTTGGCACTCGACTCAACTCCCACACCTTCATCCTCCTGTCGCTAGGACCCACATCCTTTGGAAGCAAGCCCTTTTGCTCCCACTCTGGTACGCGTTCGGCAATACTTTTACCACCTAAGTGATGTGGGTATAGATTTTTCTTCGCATTTGCCTGCTATCTTGCACGAACAGCCTACAAATACATATGTAACGTGTAAGATACAAATAAACAAATAAAACTGCCAAAATGAATAAAAGACAGCGTTGAATATTAGCTCTACCTGGTACTCTGGCGTGTGATGATACTCCGCAAACCGCGTCCACTGCTCCTCAGTGATGCCCTCGTATGCCTCCCAGGGTGGCAGTTCATTGCATCCTTCTGCATCATCCGATTCAGGGTCTTGATACGCAGCACCATGAATGTACTTGTCAGAGAGTCATTTCCTATGGTCACGAAACTGTCGCCCCATTTTTTTCAGGATATCCTCCTTAAGAGAAGGATCAATGCAGAAACGAATCTACATAAACAATTATTAGTCATTTAGTAACACAAGTAACGAGAAACTCTAAAATCATATAACATATTATAAAAAAATAACACACCTGAAGAAGCCCAAACATAGTGTCCTTCAATGATTGTGGCACTTGCTTCCAATTGTGATTTATGTCGCAGTAAGTTTTGACCAGGTGGCCAGCATATGCAGTATAATCACTCTTCCAATTACCGTATGGCTGGTTGAACTCATTGAACACCAAAGGCTTCGTGGGGGGGGGGCTTTATTTGCCTTCAGTGCACGGGTGGCACCTCTCTTCTTCACCTTCTTTCCGGAGGAGGAGGAAGCTGGTGGCTCTATCACCTGCTGTGATGGACAAGCCTCATCCTCCGGTGGGTGAGTTGTCTTCCCCCTTCTTTCCTCCTCGTGTGGCCCGTTTTGCTGGTCTCTTCTGATGAGGATTAGCTTCTTCAATGGGCTGGTCCATAGGGTGATCAGCCACTGCAGTAAAGATAAGTTAGTCAAATTAATTGGATGGATTTATAATGTAAAGACAAATGTTGAACAAGTCAAGGAAAATATTAAACATAACATTACCATAATACTTCTATGATTTGGTGTTATCAACCCAAACACCCTCGTCATGGTCTGATCATGCATAAATCAAGTCGTTTTGAGTATCATCATTTAAATCCCGCAACCCCGTAGGAAACAATGTTGTTCCTTCAATCGTCTCATTCTCATGATCATCATCCTCATTTTCATTTTCAATCAGGACCGGTCTTCTACCTGGAAGAACAACAGACCATCTGGAGTCTTTTGGATCCTGAACATACCACACTTGGTCACAATCTTTTCCCATAACAAACTGATCATCCTTAAAACTGGCACGTGTGAGATCAACCAAGGTAAGACCTCCATCGTTTTGGATTCCACGTCGGTTGTCCACCATTTTGCAGCGGAACACTAAAAATGAATCAATATGGTAGTCTAGCTCCCAAATGTCCTCGATAACACCGTAATACCAACTGGAGCTCCTCACTGGTTGAGACTGGTTACCGATGTGGTACTCATTGAAATGCCGCTTCTATTTTTACTCCACTGTTCTGGTTTATTGATTTAGCATCTTGGCGTGCAGTGTAATAAGTATACCCACTAATGTCATACCCCTCAAATGATACAATATTAGGTTCAGATCCTATTGCTAAAAATCTGATTTCTTCATTGAGAACTTCTGAATTTGATGAAGCTTTTACAAAGACATAATATTTGAACCATTGGACAAATAGTCGGTTTGTTCTTTCGTAAGCCAAAGATGGTTTCTGGTAGGATTTTATTGTCTCAACTCATTCATATGAGTATCAAAGAAGGGTTCAACAGCCTCAAGGTGTTGTAACACAAACAGATGTGCTTGATGAATCAGTTGACGTAGTACTTGCACAATCTTTCTTCCAATGACACCTTTGCCTTTATATCTGCCGTAGTGCTTGGTTTTGGGATACCGATTGATTCTGCTTCATTCAGATAATCAGTCACAAATTCTGTGACTTCCTCACTCACCGTTGCTTCAATTATGCTCCCTTCTGGTCGATATCTATTCCTCATTCTATCCTTTAGAATACCCATGTATCGTTCAAAAGGGTACATGTAGCGTAAGTAGACCGGACCACAATATTGGATCTCTCGAACAATATGGACTATCAAGTGCACCATTATGTCAAAGAATGATGGTGGGAAATACATCTCTAAGTGACATAATGTGACCACAATTTCACGTTGTATATCATCGAGAGAGTTTACATCAATTACCTTGCAGCAGACAGCATTGAAGAAGAAAACACAATCTGGTTAACGCATTTCTGACATCATTTAGCAATATCCCACGGATTGCTACTGGCAGAAGATGTAACATCAATACATGATAATCGTGAGATTTCATGCCTAACAGTTTCAAATCCTTCATCGATACAATGTTCTTCCAGTTTGAAGAATATCCAGACGGTACTTTACCGAGTGTAGACATTTACAGAAGCTGATCTTCTCATTCTTTGAAAGTGTGTAGCATGCAGGAGGTAGGTATATTCGTCTCTCATTCTCCTGTGGGTGTAACTCTTTTCTTATACCCATGGCTTGCATGTCTTTTCTCACTTTCAATCCGTCTTTCGTTTTGCCGGGTATGTTGAGCAAAGTCCCACTCACTGCCTCACCAACATTCTTTACGATGTGCATGAAATCCAAACAGTGTCTGACAGGAAGATGACGCCAATACAGTAAATCCCAGAAGATAGAGCATTTTTTCCAAATGTTCTTTGCCGGATTCGATGTGTTTTCAAAGACATTCACAATGTCCTTAACCTTTGCATACACTTCCTCAGAGGTCAAAGGTAGACGGGCCACTCGAGTCTTGGCCTCACCATTGAACAGTTTCTTCTTCTTACGATAAGGGTCATCTTCAGGTAGAAAACGTCGATGACACATGTAAACATTCTTACCACAATTTTGTAAACGGTCTGAACATGTGTCATCCTCGCACACCGGACATGCAAATGTTCCTTTCATAGTGTATCCAGACAAGTTCCCGTATGCAGGGAAATCGTTGACCGTACAGAACAACAACGCCTTGAGCGTGAAATTTTCCCTTGCATAAGCATCATACACAACGGTTCCCTCATTCCACAACAACTTCAAATCATCAATCAATGGGGCGAGGTATACATCAATATTATTACCTGGCTGCTTGGGGCCAGATATCAAAAGTGATAACATTATGTACCTGCATTTCATACATAACCACGAAGGCAAATTGTAGATCACTAGTAAAACGGGCCAAGTACTGTGTTGACTACTTAATGTGCCGTACGAGTTATCCTGTCAGTACATAGCCCAAGCCTCAAATTCCTATCTTCACCTCCAAAATGTTCTTTGAACCGTCTATTGATGTTTCTCCACTGAGGTCCATCTGCTGGATGTCTTAATTTCTTATCACTCTTTCTACCCTCTGCATGCCATCGTAAGTTCTTTGCATCTTTCGGATTCGCAAACAACCGTTTGAATCTAGGTATAATCGGCAAATACCACAGTAGTTTAGCTGGAGGGCTTTTTTTTAACGGAGGAGTACTCACCATCTTTATGCTTATACCGGGACAACGGACATTTCGAGTAATTGTCCAGATGTTTGTATTCACCCCTGTACAACACACAGTTGTTTGGACACGCGTGAATTTTTTTGTACTCTACTCCCATTGGACACACCCATTTCTTTGCCTCATAGGTGGTGGTAGGGAGACCATTCTCATCCGGTAGCATATCAAGAATCAGCTCGAGGAATGCCGAGAAACCTTTGTCACTCAATCCATATCTTCCCTTCAGGTTGAACAAATTCAGTATAGCCGTCAATTTCATGTACTTAGTGCACGTAGGATACAATGCGGTCTTGGATGCGTCCAACAACCTTTGATACTCATCCGGTCGATCGACAAAATTATTCTCAATGTTATCAAGCATCTCCATTATTTGCTCATCATGTTAAGTCGGTTCACTGTCATTGACTCCGGAAGCACTTGGGATTGGTTCCGACTCGACAAAATCAAATGTGTGGTCGGTTCTCATCCTCTTCCTTTCATTAATGTACGAGGACCCGACATTATGTTCAACACTTTCTCCATGAAAAATCCATCTCTTATAGTGTGGCATGAAACCGCGAGTCTTCAGATGGAATTCAATTTCCCCAATGTGAAAATTTCCTTAAGACACCGCTGTAACACCCCTCTCCATAATCACGATATAATCCTCACGTAGCAATAAATAAAAACGTCTCGCAGCGGAAACTAACTAACAATTACAAAACTCACTCGGGTGTCACCGGCCATTACTCGCCCATGCGAGCAATGTAGCCAAACTACATCCAACTTCCAAAATAAACAAACTGCTAACCGCAGTGATAACGAGAAACCCCTATACACCATACTAAGTCCATAACCATAAACATCGACAAGTGAGCGTCTACCCAATCCTGAATATACATAACCTTACCATAAGACCATACACCATCTTCATTACTATACAACATCTCCAATTACTTTGTTCCTGCTCCTCAGCTCCGACAATGATCAACAACCTGAAATGGTGTAGTATCAGCGATAGACGCTGAGTATGCCGGGCCTGGACCCTAATGGTCACTTGTCATTTTAACCATCTTATTATTAGATTGGTTTTTATGCTTTTCCTTTATACAGTTATAATCAAAACTGAAGCATAATGTATAATATATATTATCTACCATCCAAATATCCATAATCATTAACGATCCATCCAACCAAACATTCATTTAATATTCCATACAACATTTATATATCGAACGTATCGAGAAATAACAATATAATGTACAATGTACATTCGCCGTAGCGTACAGTTTTCATATTTAATTTACCTTAGCCTTGTAGGCTCCATCCAACCATCAACACACAATAAAATAACCACTAGTATAACCAATGAACAACAAAGCGAAACAACGAGAATAATAAACAAGTATTTAGCCTCGTCCATGGTATTGTTCGCCACTGTATAAGTCTCAATTGTTTTAGTTGTTCAGTTATACCTAGTGACAATGTCTCGTTAAAACGACATGTCTCTAGTTACCCATATATTATGGCGGGTCACCCACGGCAGTAGCCACTCCAACGGTAGAGTCTCCGACCAACGAGCCATTCTAGCTCACGGGAAATTTTCTTGATACTTACGGACCCGTACGCGGACATCCTGGTATCGTTTTTGTGATCACAGCGCGCACCAAGAGCCGCATCCTCTTGGCTTTACTTCCATTCCTTTAATTAATTAATTATACCATCGCATCGCATTACCAAATTTTCTAACACAGCAGACTAAGGTCGTTAGTCCAATCCGGAGTCTGTAAACTCGGGATCCAGTGTTAGATACGAGAGCGGCGTATAGAAAGGCCAATGCTCCGTACAAAAGTCTCAGATAATATGTATGTGTTATTATCATAGTGCTACAAAGTTTTACTTACGTTCCTTATACTTCATATAAGATAGCACCATAGCCGTTAGTTCGTTTTATATATATAGGTTCTATATACGAACCAATACTGTTAACTCAACAACAGTAAAAAATAAGCAGCTATAAATATACAATTCATGCATATTAATTAACACATTCAGACAAACGATCTTATCACAGATCACACAGAAGCCTGAACTGAGGAAGCCCTCAGAGACAACCAGAGACACATAACAACATACAAGTTATATCAACCAAATCCGAGCCCAAGGAGCAACCTTAGGTCAACTCGGCAAACCCCTTTACATACCGTTCACCCTGATTGTATTACGGTGGAGTATGAATCAGCAAGATCCTATGCTCCGTGTAGTCCGCTAGCTCGTCGAGCGTCTTGTCAGAAGTACAATCTAAACGGTAATAAACTATAAGTCAGTCTCCATGACTAACTACATCCGGTACCTCCGAATAATAAGTAACCCCGACAGTTCACCCCTGTTTTCTACAGTTGTTCGTTACGGGTTTCTCTAAAACAGTCGGTTTTGTTACTTAAATGCGTACGTCATAACATTTCAACTGTTAAGTTTAATTTGTGTATTTCTTTTAATCTTGTCCACCATCTAGCTTAGGTACATATCCTATAGTTGCATGTATTCATGCATGATTGTAGTACATTATTATTTTTGTATTGTATCCAAAACTCATACTTATAGTTCATCAATATATATATATATATTGATATATATATTAAATAACCACCACCATTAAATCATATGGTTTCCAACCAAAATATATATCCACCTTATATACATTATCCTTGTGTATGTATATATTTACCACGTAGGTAATTCCCATGAGTTTAATAAACTCTTATATCATATGTTACATTTTATCATCTTATGTTAGATGATTATTCCCATTAGTTGTATTGTATTGTACAACTTATATTAAGATTGTTATCCTAATATTATGTAACATTTTATGTTGTACATTTACAACTCCTAAGGTTTATTCATAAATACCTTATAGTTTATAAATCCCATTCATTTATAGTTTGTCACATTATTTTATGTGAGTACCCTTCCTTATATTAATTCCATCTAAACCATATAATGTTTATAACATTTATAACATTATAGACCTTAGTCTAAAATTCATTTTCAACTCTTATTAACTCGGTATAGCCCTTAACTTTATTTAAATTCCGTTTGACCACATAACATTATGTAATGTTATACCATATTCTAATATCATTTGATATGATATTTTTATTTCCCTTAACTTATAATCTATAGTTTTTATACAAAACTATTTATTATTGTCTCTTAGGCACCATAAGAAAATCTTATTCTTTTCCATAAACCATAGTTTCCTTAATTTACAAAATCACCCCTTAAATCATACCATGTTATATATTCCATTTAATATAACATTTCTAACTTATAAAAGAGCATAACCTATGGTTATTTTTGTAAATTCCGAACAGCCCTTGTGCGCTGTTTATAATTGCCACTTGGCCCTATTTATAACGTATAGTTTTATAATATCATTAAAACCATATATATATACGCATTATCTATTTCTTAAAAGTCTCCAAATTCCACCAAAGGGTTATAAATATCCTTATTAACCCATATACTCTTGGTATTTACCATTCCACCATCTATATTTCTCGAAAGTGTCATAATGACATAATAAATATATATTATACATATATAGTTCATTTTAATTCCAAAATCCACCAAATAAATTCCTAAAAATTCCTAATAGCCCATGGGTGTTTAAAATACCATTTTACACCCTTTATTTTCGGTAATAACATATTTACCACATATGTTATGAAAACATTACCTCAAGATACTTATCTTATTATAACACCTCAAATAAGTTATTTAACTCATCTAATTTGGTCAAAACCTATCATATGGTCAAGGTTGACCACCTTAATATTTCCTTGACCATTAATTCCTTATTCACGGTTTGTACCCATACTTTTCAAAAATTACCATTTAACCCCAAAACTTTATAAAATCTTATAAACTTTATTTTACTCCTTTAACCTTTTTAACTCAATTTTCGGCCTTATTATTCTAAAGCCCCCAAATTTAATTTAATTACATCTAAGACCCACTTCTTTTCGGTAATAATAGAATATCACCTAAACTAAATAAAAACTTGTAAATGCATAAATAAAATGGCCTAAAATACATGGCCTTATTACAATCATTGGCTTGCAAAATAAATTACACATAAATGTCCCAAAATACATATAAATTTTCGGCCTCACCATATAATTTCATTTATTACCAAACTTCCACATAATGTCTTAAATTTGACATTTATGCTTGTTTAATTAGTTATAAAATTTATTAAACCATTCCTTAAACATTTTAAGGTCAAACAAGACCTTATTTCACCTCTTCACTCACGGCAATAGTATTAGAATTAGCTTAGAACATTTTTAACTTAGCAAAGTTAATGTTTAAGTGATTTATACCTTGATTTAGCTTAGGTAATCCTTGTTTGGTTCGGCCACCTTAAGTAGAAATTTCCACAGCTTGTTTTACATGTTTTCAACAGAAAACAAGGCCTAGTTAGTCTCCAAGCAAGATCTAACCATAAGAAGTAATTTAATGTAAGATTAAGGCAAAAATTACCTTAAGAGTGCAAGGAGAGTTCAAGATGGTTTCAACCTGAATCAAACACCAAAGGTGTTAGATTCACCATATTGACATAGGAAATAGCTAGATCTCAACAAGATACCTTGTTATTAGGTTTTTACCTTGGAAAAATGCCTTAAAAGAGGGTATTTCCTTTGGATCTCGGCCACCCTTGCTCCAAATGGCTAACCAACAGATTCCACATGAAAAGGAGAAGAAGATGAGGCTATGACCAAAGTTTCACAGCCGAACTTGAAGGAATCAAAGAAAAGTATGAGCTTAAAGCACATTTTTACCTTAAATGGTCAAGACTTGAACTTTCCTCCTTATATCTGGTTAGGAACGAGATTGAACCTTCCTTTAACCTCCAAATCACTCTACATAGATGTATAGAAAAGGTTGGAGTGTAGATCAATTGAAAAAGGAGAGAAAGATGAAGAAAATGGGCATTTTTATGCCTTAAGAGCTTACCTAGAGCTTGAGATCTCATCAATGGTGCTTGGGAACCTTACCTACGTGGAGGGGAGCCAGAGAGAGCTCAGGGAGTGAGCCATCTCGGCTGAAGAGAGGAAATGAAGGAGGAAGACCTAATTGCCTCTTAAAGTCATTTTTTGAATATTTTATGACATTATTGAATTGGTGACTCATCAATGCTTGATTGATGCTGATAATTAAAGAGGAATTCGGTGGAGACAAGAAGAGGGGGCAGGCGTGTATGATTGGAGAAGGTAGGGCTTGATTGATTCAAATTTGAATCAAAAATGAGATAATAATGTGACTTTTAGCAAAAGTGAAAGGTGACTCATCTTGCCTTGTCTTGTACTGCTTGGGAGCCACGAATACAAGGGGGAGAGGCTCCAAATACTCGCTGGCTCACATGGTGAGGGTAGCAAGTGAGTGTAGACAATTTGTTTTTGTTTTATTAGGTAAAGTATTCTTTTTCTTATTTTTTTATGTAAAAGTAAAGGACTATATTTAATTGTCACATGTCTCTTGTCTCTTGGTCTGTTAAGAGACTTAATTATCTGATTCATGTAGTCCATTTCGTGGTCAATGGTCAACATTGACCAACTTAGTCAACGTTGACCCAAACGGGCCCCACTTTAGGGTTTTATTAATATTTTAATATTAAATTTGTAAAAATTCGTAAATTTCTGGAATTAAATTCCTAATATCATATAATATGATATTTTATCATATTTAAAGGTATTTATAACCTTTTAGCTCATTAAAACCAATTTAGAAGGCGATTACACAAAAACGTGCTTAAGGAGTTTTAGTGCACATTTTGTGTCGCCAGGTGTTTCTGAGCTTGGTTTTCTTTGACAACGGTTTTGTTGTGTCCCTTACATGATATTTAATCATGGTATCCAATTTTAGGTCATTTAGAGGTCATTAGATTTTTAAGGTTTCTTAGAGCACCTTTTTGCTCTATTTGACCTTGAAGCATGAAAGTGCTTGTTCTTTGTGTTGGAGTGTTGTCCAACAATTATAATATATTTAATATTATGTTAATAGACTTAGGACAAATTTTTAGGTCCTAAGAAGTTCGTTTGGGTATTTATTTACCCTTAACAGTCAAAGGGTGCAACATCTTGTTTTATGTTGACCACTGTTGTTCTCAGTTGACTTATAAGGCATGTTCAGGCCTTAACTAATGTGATTAAATATTTAATCCATGTTTAATAAGTTTGGGGTATTTCAGTCTACCCCCCTTAAAAAGACTTCGTCCCGAAGTCTCTTAATCAAATAGGTATGTATATAAATGTATAACTACCCATTGTTCCCATAATGTATATCTATATGATATATCATTTACACAATCGTATTGTGCTTATACAACACATAGCCATCATGTTGTGGCGTTAGTTCAATCATATATGGATATAGGTGATCCATCAGCACCATCATTTCCTATCAGTTCTACCAACCCTGACAACCTCCCTAAGGTGTCCATAACATTCCATTGTTCCACATTCCATATCTAATGATTCATTCGTATCTAGGCGATACCATATGTAATCATTCTATAAAGCAATATGAATACATATTACAAATAGCATAAGAAAAGTGTTACACACATGGTGTGCATACAACATTCAAAACAAGTATCTCGTGAGATACATACATACCAGTGTACATCAACACAAACAAACCAAACAACGCACGCCCCGCGTACCAAATATAACCAATAAAACCAATTCACTGTATGCCATGCATACGAAATAATTCACTGTATGCCATGCATACTAAACAAACAACCGCGTATGCCCCGCACACCACCAATTCTTGTATGCAATGCATACCAAACAAAAAATTTAGTACACCAAGTGCACAGCCAAGAGGCTCTACCCCCCTTAAAAAGGGTTACGCCCCCGTACCCCACAAGTATACAAAAGCCGCTCAACAAGGAGCGCTGGATACTTGGCTCTCAAAAGAGTTCTCCAACTCGTGGATTATCCTCATATCAGAGAGACGGTATGATTCTAGCCCTTCAGGGCTCCACAATGCATAAGGGGTAAGGCATCTGATCTATTTGTGCTCTCTCCCAAGTTTATTCTTATGGGCCACTCGCTCCGTATGAGGTGCAGACCATGAATCATAGGCTCAATTTGCCTTTTTTTTTATTGCTGTGAATCACTGGTTTGGATCACTAGCATAAATACGGTGTCTTCTCTCACTAACATTCAGTTTGAGATGTAATATGACATTTGGCTACTGTTAGTACTTAGTGCTCTTTGCACTGGTCTTTGTAATACTAAGACGTACCAGCCTATATGTCCACAAAAGATGATGTTTGTCATCCATGTCTCCTGGTGATTTTGTTCCGGAGTAAACCACTGTTGTTAGTTTTTTTTTTTACACACTCTTGTTGATATCCACTTTATATTCTCTGCATTCCCACAAGATTAATACTGCACAAGTGCAATACCAAAACACTCAGTCATACAGAGTGCAGAGGCGTAAACTCTCAGCAGCTAATATCCCTGAGTCAAATGATAAGATTGTGCGAATTATCCTGTGAGTGGTACATTCCGAATCCTCTGTTCCTTAAGCAAGATATCTGCTATCATATTAGCTTTATCTTTTCTCCTTGCGTAGTCCGCGTTTATTTGTCCATATCATCTGGTAGACTTCCTCTGGATTGCAAGAGTTTGCTCGATCCTTATGAGGATTTATACATGTTATTCGTCCATAATGGGTTTTCCTGGGTTTTTTTTCCTCTTTTTTTTGTGATGTCCTTGAAAGTTCTCATCTTCGTGTTTATATTGTCCACTGTTCTTCTCTGTTGAAGGTTCTTGATTTCTTTAGCCCGTTGGTTTAACTGTGGCTCTTCTCGTCCATCTTCGAGGTAATCCGTCTTA
>CM041780.1:180913015-180963850 GCA_023374045.1 Limonium bicolor | reverse complement strand
GGCCCGAAGCTGGTTAACTCTCCCGACGGGGAGATAGTTCAGGAGCGTATGGTGGGACCGGAGCTCGAGGCGGACCTGCAGCTCCGGCCTTATCTTGAGGCCATCGGGTGGGGCTGCCTACTTACCATAGGGGAGGGCCCGTACTACCCTAGCCAGATCAAGGAGTTCTACGCCAACGCTACAGCCGATCGGCGGGCGCGCGAGGTCACCTCATATGTCCATGGTGTGCCCATTTTCATTCGGAGGCTGGACGTCCACAACTTCTTCCATTTGTCACGGGACGACCTCCAGCACTCCAAGTGCATCCATCAGGCTGATCTTAATGCCAGCCGGCGTCACTACCTTAACACCCTCCCGGCTCAGACACGTCGCAAGAACCAGGAGGGGACTGACGTACGGCTCACCATCACCCCATCGATGCTCGAGGACCCGTTGCGACACCTCCTGCTTGCTATGATCCGACACAATCTTCTCCCGCGGGATAGTAAGGACCTCAACGCCATCGATTGCTACTTAATGGACTATATGGTGGCCCCGGACCCTGATAAGCCCCTCTCCCTCTCCGATCTCTTCATGGCCCACCTCTGCCACATTATTGAGAAGAAGGATTCCCACCACTTGGGGTATCACTTTATTCAGAGGATGTTGGCTCGCCACGGAGTCCGGCCCCGAGCGGATGAGGTGCCGACCTTGCCCATGGACCCTTTCAACGCCACCGCTATGAAAAAGATGGGTTTACTCGAGAGGACGACGGGTGGCACAAGGCCATCGCTGAGCCTAGGCGGCGCAGGGGTGCCGCATCCTCTTCCGGTGCCTCCTCCTCCACTGCTGCCCTGGGCCGTTCCGCCCTGCCACCTCCACCCCGACCGGAGCGGTGACCCCGAGAGCAGCTCGCGCTGTTTGAGGGCAGATGGCCGAGCACCGGCGTCTCATGGAGGAGCACCAGCGCCAGATGGAGGCCTATTGGCAGCACGTTCGCGAGCATGGTGGTGCACCCCCCCCCCCCGTAGCCTCTTCCGATCCTGGGTTGCTGCTTTTGTTTCTATGCTTTAATCTGTCTGACTTGCTTGTTAGTGTTAGACTTTGTTCAGATATTTGTGATGCTTGTACTTACACTTTTGCGCTATGGTGCTTTACGCACCCTTTTGACTGCTCTGCTATGGGACCCCTGTGTGGGACCCCTTCAAACTATCTAACTTTGGCCTCAATGCGAATTCACTCGAATCCATGTTGCGCCTTGTTTCTTTTGGTTTTGCATTGTAGATATCTCAACTGAACTCGACAACATCCCAAATGAGTTAGGTGACATTCCAGGAGCCTCTGGTCCATTTGTCCTAGGCCATACGACTCTTCCTACCGGAGCTCGCGCTTACCTGAATATGCACACTGGCAAGTGTGGGGGAATACCACCAACACATTTTTCTCAGGGGAGTATTAGTTCTCTACACTTAACCACTTTACAATGCAACACTTTTTCTGCTTCATGCCAGTGATACCAAAGGTCTTCTGTTGTTTTCCCATATGATTTTATTTGAACAATGAGGACATTGTCCCATTCAAGTGTGGGGGAGACGACCTTTGATGCACTAGTCAATTTCAATCATTTCTCATAATTATACAGCTTCATTTGGGAGTTATGTTTATAGTAAGCAAGTTTTTCTTTGAATTCTTGGAATTTTCCACCGAACTTTTTTTTCAAAGGTTCTCTCTTGAGGAGCACTTATGTGCGGTGCGATCATAAATCCATTTCGTGATGAATTTTTATTGCTTAGGGGTTCCTTCTACCTTCTTATCTAGGGATTGCTAAGGGGTGCTTCCTTGTGAAAAAAAAAAGACAAAAAGGACCTTGAGAGACACCATAGGTAACCAACAAATGAGAGATGAGTGTTCATTGAAGCAAGGCAAAATGCCAATTTACCTCTTCTCATCTCTTGTTGCAAAAGTGAATCAACTGCAAATCTCTATTTTTCCTTTTGTTTTCCCTCAATGCCCATTCTTGAGAGAAGTTGGCCATGGTAAAAGTTCTCCAAGTTCCATAATCTGTAAAAACTCGGAAGCACTCTAGATCATACCCCGAAACTCTATATTTTCATTTACCCTAAGCAACCCATGTCATCATGAGAAGGTTGGTTGCACTCCTCTTGAGGTTTTTCACAAATTTTGCTCACTTAAATTCAAGAACTCATCTAAACACTTGCTTGCTTTAAATGTTCTTGTGTGTGGGTCCTTAGCTAATTTTGCTTGAGGACAAGCAAATGGATAAGTGTGGGGGAGTTGATAAGTGGTGAAATAATGCTCTCTCAAGGCCTTTATTCGTCGTCATTTTATTTGGCGCATGACTTATTTCACCACTTTATGGAGTATTTGTGTGTTTATTAGTGATCTTACACTTTTGGCTTGTTCAAATAGGTAAATACTCTTTGGAGTACATTTTGAGAGCTTTATATGAGAAAGCATCAATGTTCGAGCACCTCGGGAAGGATGCCTAGCCAACGGGAAGCATCGGGAGAGTTCCGGCACAGAGAAAATGACATTCTGGGGCCGACCGAACTTGCGACCGGACTTGCAAGTTCGGTCGGGCTCTGTTCAGGCCGTCCCAAAACTTACTGGAATCGACCGAACTTGCGACCGGACTTGCAAGTTCGGTCGACCTTTAAACCCGTCACGTGTTTCCGCTTAAAAAGAGTCCGACCGAACTTGCGACCGGACTTGCAAGTTCGGTCGGACGGGAATTTTTGCCCAGAAAAAAGCTTTTAAAGACTACATTTTGGGGCTTCCTTCCCCATTATCAAATTCACCCGACTCCAACCCTAAACAGACGAGAAAGAGGCGAAAATAGAAGAGAAAAGAAGAGGAGAAGAGAAGAGAAGAAAGGAGGAAGAAGAAGTGAAGATCTACCTCCATTGAAGCTTGGAAGCTCCTCCAATGGCTAATTCTTCCTTTTCTTTGCTCTTTCCTCTAGCTATGTCTGAGTAGTTCCATTTTTCCTAGGATGAGGGTTTGAACCATTTTGCTCATTGAATGCTAGAAACCTAACTCATATATCTTGTTTTTCTCTTCAATATCAATTAATGCACTAAAACTGATCTTTATTGCATTTATGGTGGTTCCATTCAATATTTGAGCTTGAGTTTGGAACTAGACCAAGAAGGGAGTAAACCCTAACCTTTGCTTTCTTGTTGGAAGTATTGCTTGGGGATTTATTAAGAGTGCTTGCTTAATGCTATTTGATGACTTGAACCTCTTTATTAAGGGGTTTGATTATTTGGGTAGAATTGATTCCCATGATTTGGGGATTCCTAAACTCTAATAGGCACTGAGATGATGAGTTATGGTTTTGAGAGTTCTTTGAGTGAATTGGGTGATTCCCATATCCTAGGGTACTCTCCCATCCATTCCATTCACAAACATTTTACTGCTTTTATTGCATTTTAGTTAGCAAAACAAACAACCAAGCTTGCCTCTGGCTAAACCCCCATTTTACTGTTATTTTGCACTTAACTATTATACCGAAGCTTGGGATTTAGAAACCAATTTCCTTGTGGATACGACACTTGTTTTACTGCAACGAATTGGGTGCACTTGCCCATTTTAGCTAGGTTTAATTACTATGTATGTAATTTTCCCAACAGTTGGAGAGGTTAAAAATGAGTGGTTAAGTATCTTGAAACAGATTTGAAAAGAGTTTAGGTAAGGTAAGGAAATAGGATGTAAAGTAATGTATTTTGGATGCTAGGAATAGCATTAGTTGAGGGAGTAATGGAGGATAGAAGTTTGAATGAAAATCTGTAGCATAAGAAGGGAAACAAAAATCTGTAGCAATAAGTGAAATGGAAACTAGTGTAAGTGTTGAGAAGAAGTGAGGAAAATGTGTAAGTGAATGTAGGAATTGAGTAGTATGTTTGGAGGATGAATTAAGGTGATTTAGGACATCTAAATGAGTGGTAAACATGTAGGGAAGTATTGGTAAAGATTGGGGAAGCAATGGGAAAGTAAAACACTAAGAAACAGATTTTAAAACTGAAGTACTGGACCGGACCGGACTTGCGACCGGACCTGCAAGTTCGGTCGAGCCCAGAATTACAAAGACGGGAAACCTTCTGGAATGGACCGAACTTGCGACCGGACTTGCAAGTTCGATCAGACCAGAAAATTCTCCCGTCTGAAACCTTCTGGAATGGACCGAACTTGCAACCGGACTTGCAAGTTCGGTCGGCCATAAAAATTCCGTAATGAAAGCCACTGGAATGGACCGAACTTGCGACCGGACTTGCAAGTTCGGTCGAGCCAGAAAATTTCCCGTAATGATAGCTACTGGAATGGACCGGACTTGCGACCGACCTTGCAAGTCCGGTCGAGTAAAAAAAAAGAGTATTTTTATTATATGATTATAGCAATCATATGTATATGTGTATATATATATATATGCCTATATACACATATGCATACATATGTAGTAGTACACTATAAATGAAGTAGTAAATGTAAGAAAGTAAAAATAAAAGGTAATGGGAAAAAATGGGTTTAATAATCAAGTATGAATGTAAAGGAGTAGTATGTATACATTAGGAGTACTAATGAAGGAATAAGTTGGATCAATAATAGATCATTGATCATACAACTTCATGTATGTATAGGAATCAAATAGTTGAGCTCCAAAGGAACCGGTAGTACGAATACGACGGTGAACGGTATGATTTCTTCATGCCCTGTATCCTAACTTGGTTACCCCGATTTGTGTGCTTATGTGATCACCAATAAGATAAATGCATGAATCAGACTTTTATTGCACTTAATTGTGTTTGAACTACATTGTTCTTGTTGTATCTTCTTGAACAAATAGTTTGTATAATTCATGAAATGCATGAATGAGAATGAAGTGTATGTGTAAGTATGAATACTTGTGTATTGTACTAATGAATGGAAAGAAAGTATGGACTTCTACTAATTCCTAACGATCTAACTCCTAACATGAGTACTGAGTAAAATGGAATGAGTAGAAGCCCGATATAGTTTCGGCCACGCGTGAGGATAAGGTTACACAAGAGGTTGGATCCGAATCCTGGCTGTAATCTTTTCCATGGACCAATTCCCTTGAATGGGTAGCATCCTGGATTAGTGGGCCACCCTAAAGCCCGGTGGTGGGATGTAGTAATCCCTGCCCGGAGGTCATACCGACTTGACTTGAGTAAAGTAAGTAAGAAGTAAGTATTGTATGTGTATTGGTCTTGACTATTGTAAGTCATTGACCTGGAGTAAAAGAGTATTGAACGCCCGACTAACCCGGGTGTGTAATGAAGCTAACATGACTTCGGCATGGAATGGAGAGTTGTATCTCCGTAATGCGGTAAGTGTTCGGTAAGTATGAATGGTTGACTTGTAATGTCTTCCTTGCATGTATTGAATGTGTGTATGCCTTGTGAAATGAAGTATTGGACTGTACTGTATAAAGCATGTATGTATGTATGAATGAAACGAACCGCATGTACTCGACCAATTAGTTGGCGTACCCTCGCTAGTACGCGGGGTATGCGGTTATCATATGCAGCATAAGCTGACCCCCTAGGGGGAATGTTTTTATTCTACAGGTACCCGCGAGGCGTGATGGTAGAGTAAGGACAAGATGTAATTCTTTTTGATGTAGTTAGTAGATTGGAATAGTGTACCGAGTTGTACACGGCTAAGGCCCTTTTTGAGTAGCCGGTGTACCATGTGGTACACCCCTTTTGGATAATGAATTTCTGATTGGATAGTAAGGAGAGGATGTATAAACTCTCAATTTTTGGGAAGTAGTATTGGAATGTAATTCTTATACTTTAGATACTCGGTAATCAATGTAAGTAAGTATTTGGTATTGTAAAGTAAGTAGTATATATGCAGGTTATTCTAATCGTCAGACCGATACGGTAAGTAGTAGTAGCCTTGTTAACCTTGGATGGTTAACGGCGTTGTACCACCCGCCGGGAGTAAGTAAGTATTCCGCTGCGAGTAAGGTAATTATGGGAATGATTAGAGGATAATGGAAGGATTAGCGGTTGGGGTGTTACAACAACTGTGAAAAAGCTTTTCAAACCTTGAAGGAGAAACTGGCTCCTACACCAGTGCTGACGTTACCTTGTGGAACAGAAGGTTTTAAAGTCTATAGTGACACCTCCAAATATGGGTTGGGATGTGTGTTAATGCAAAATGGAAAGGTTATTGCTTACGCGTCACGACAGTTAAAGGATTATGAAACGCGATACCCAGTGCATGACTTGGAATTGGCTGCTGTGGTGTTTGCGTTGAAAATTTGGAGACATTATTTGTATGGAACTTCCTGTAAAATCTACGCAGACCATAAAAGCTTGAAATACATTTTTACTCACAAGGAGTTGAATATGAGACAACGAAGGTGGTTGGAGCTTATTAAAGATTATGATTTGGAGATATTGTATCATGAGGGTAAAGCCAACGTGGTGGCCGATGCCTTGAGTCGGAAAAGAAGTCATGAACCTGAAGCTAACTGGATATTACATGATAAGTTGGTAAAAGATTTTTGAAGGTTAAATCTTCAAGTGGTCACCTCGGGAGAGGTGAGGAATGAAATTTGTGCCAATATGAGGGTGTTTCTGGATGTGTATAGGGAGATTTTGAATCACCAGCAGGAGGATGAAAAGTTGAGAAAGATAAGGGAGAGAGTGGAAAAAGGAGGAGCCCAGGATTTTAAGATTCATGAGGATGACGGTATGAGATTCTGTGGAAGGTGGTGTGTACCTTGTACATGTGGAGACATCAAAGACAAATGGGAAAATTCATGATATACCCCTGTTTTCTTTCGTAATTCACAATATACCCCTGTTGGTTTTCGTAATTCAACTTTAAACATACTTAAAATGTTGTCCAAAATTGATGAAACTTTACATGGACGATGCTAAAGTGTTATATTTTGGTCCAATATCAAATTTGAAGTTTTTTAAGCTCATATGTGACATGTGGGACCTAATGAGCATGCCACAATTTTCATTGGGCCCCACAGGTCACATATGAGCTTAAAAAACTTCAAATTTGATATTGGACCAAAATATAACACTTTAGCATCGTCCATGTAAAATTTCATTAATTTTGGACAACATTTAAGCATGTTTAAAGTTGAATTACGAAAACCAACAGGGGTATATTGTGAATTACGAAAGAAAATAGGGGTATATCTTGAATTTTCCCAAGACAAATTGTTAAGAGAAGCCCACAATTCTGGCTATTCAATTCATCCGGGAGGAGACAAATTATATAAAGACTTGAAGAAGCATTTTTGGTGGCCGAACATGAAGCTGGAAATAGCAGAACATGTGTCTGTTGACGTGCTAAAAAGTGTAATTTGACCATCAAAAGGTAGGAGGGATGAAGAAACCATAGGAGATACCTGCATGGAAATGGGATTCGGTATCCATGGATTTTATTGTGGGGTTGCAGTAACTAAAGGTGGGATGGACCAAATTTGGGTTATAGTGGATCGATTGACCAAGACTACCCGACTTATTCCAATGAGAAGTACATGGTCTATGGAGCAACTGGTGGATGCTTATATTAGAGCTGTAGTTCGATATCATGGCGTTCTTATGGAAATTGTTTCTGACAGGGACCCTCGGTTTATTTCTAGATTTTGGCAACAATTTCAGAAATTGATGGGGATAACACTGAATCTCAGCACAACTTATCACCCTCAAACTGATGGGCAAACGGAGTGGACTATACAGACATTAGAGGATATGTTACGAGCGTGTGCAATGGATTATCAGGGCTCTTGGATTGATAAGCTACCTTTAATTGAATTTTCTTATAACAATAGCTATCATTCCAGTTGATGAGGGAAAAGTATAAAGGAAAGATTGAATAAAGCATCCGGTCGCCTGTGACCGGATAAGGTAGACTAGGATAGGGAATATTACCGGGCCGGAACACGTTTCGTCAATAAGTAGTTAGACATTTCATTTATGTACAATAGCCAGCCTGGCAGTAAAAAGAGGATGACAGGCTGGCAGTTGATAAGTGTCCAAATGAGCATGATTTATGGGTGTATTTCATATGTTATATTGCAGACTGTATATTGTGAGTGGTTAGAACTGGTGCAATTAAAACAATTGAGAAAGAAATTAATACTCAAAATATCTGTCGGGCTGCAAATAAAACCCGGTCGCAGTAGTATAGTAAGACAGAAGCGGCCGGGGTCAAACCGTGGGACTTATAGCGAAATAATATAGAACCTAAGCTTGTCACAAAAATGGGGAAATTAATTGACTTGTTTTTGTAAAGTAAAACAACAGATAAAATTAATTAAGTTGAAGATAAATTAAACGGAACTCCGGGTTCAGGTTTATATAATCTGATTAATTATGCTATCTCTACCGGTTTATTTTAATAGTTTGGCAAAATTCTGTTATTATCTTAAGGACTAAGTCTTAGACTCATAAGAACTCGTTTACCAGAAAATCCTCGGTCTAATCCAGATTCGAGCAAAACATATGTAAACGGACATTAAGTGCGAGGAATTATATTTGCATCTGAAAGTACTAACTTATTAAATCATAATAAGCTTTCTCCAGATTTACGGCTTAATTAACCTGTCTATTTATCACTGATTTGATCAAAATAGACTTTGTAAAGCATTTTAATAAATTCATGAAATTTATTAAAAAGGCGAGAGATAAACTTTAATCGTAACAAACTGTATTTATTTAAACCGGTAAAAATATAGATTACATAATTATACAAACTATAATTACACCTTCACCCGGAGTAAATCCTTTTAGCCCAACATAATTAAAAAGACAGAATAAGAAGTAAAAGAAATCATCTGGGAAAGATAATTAATTCAGCTCCACTATCTTGACTGCTAATATTTGGGCAGAGGTTGGACAGGACAACGGTATGGAAATGGAATGTTTTTATGGAATGAGGTGTTGTATGGAATTTATGTGGATAATATGTGGATGAGATGTATGATTTTTGGAGAGTTTTATGGTATTTTTATGGAGGAAAAATGGCATAAGTTTGGGGTGGAATGAGATATGAATTAATGGAGGGTTATAGGTGTATTTATAGAGAAATATAGGTAGAAAGGGGAGGTAAGGCGGTAGAATTTCCGTGTGAAGAGTTATCTCTTCACACTGTTGCCGACCTGCTCTGTACGCTGGCAAGATCGACATGTCCGGACCACTGTCCGGACCAGACTGGTTCGGACATGTCGATTTTCTGTACTGGCCCAACTTCAATTGCCTCTAAAATATTCGTTTTAGCTCCGATTTGATCCCCGTTTTCGCCTACGCGTTCGTCTCTTCGTGTACTTTGCTCCTAGCTTGGTTTTCCTCATGTTTAACCAATAAATTTGTGATATAATCAATAAAACATAACTAGAGGAAAAACATACGATAAGTGAGTAATATTATCCTGAAAGTAAGTAAGTACAAGGTAAATTAAACCCTTAAATGTCTATGTATTTCTCACTTATCATATATTAGCACTTTTCTTGCTCATTTCTCCACTTTGGTTAGTTTTCCTCTAGTTTATGTTTTATTGGTTATCTTACAGATTTATTGGTTAAACATGAGGAAAACCAAGCTAGGAGCAAAGTAGACGAAGAGACGAACGCATAGGCCCAAACGGATCTAAAAATGGAGCTCAAACGAAGAATCTGGAGCCTGTCGAAGTTTGCAGACAAGACAAGACGAAAATACACACGTCCGGCTAAAAACAACCCGGACGCACATCCGGACACATGTCCGGCCAAAAAAACCCGGACGCACATCCGGACACACATGTCCGGATCCGGACGCACTTCCGGACGGGTGTAAACGCAGCCCAGATCCAGAATTCACGCGACTGATTTCTTCGGTGCCGTCTTCTCCATTTTTCTTCTTCAATTATTGCGCCGTCTTCACCATTTTCTTCTTCAAATTGCAGCGCCCACAACGTTATCTATCTACTACATCAAACATATCAGGCGCCACATCTTCTTCACCCACGCCTGCTTCAAGCTTTGTCCTCTTCCCCCTGTTTCCTCTGCTATAAATAACCCACATTCCTTCCATCTTCAGAATCATCCCGTCCTGAGAAAAAACACCATCGACCGCTCATCAACGCTCATCAAAACTCACTCTCCCTCCATCCATACTCCATTCTTCATCCTTTTCCATCACCAAATTAGCCTTACGCTCTTATTTCCAAAAAACCAAACGCAGAACGAAGCTCTGCACAACCCAGACGCGAACTCCATTAAAGGAGTTGTGTCCGGATTTGTGTCCAGCTAAATAGACCCGGACAGGGTGTGTCCGGATGTTTGTCCGGCTAAACAGACCCGAACACGGTCTACTTTCGCCAGTTTGTTCGTTATTCTTCGTTCTACCCGTTTGTCATCGTTTTGAGGTCGGCATAATCACGGAGACAAGCCCGGAAGCGAAACAACTCTCCCCAAAATAGAGTTCTTTCTTTCCTCAAACTTTCCTCTGTTTTAATGTCTGTCTTATTTATGATGTCTGTCTATCTTTACTCTATCTTTTTATTTCTGTTAATGTCTGAGTGAATTTTATTTGTATCCTATGATGGGGTTTGACCCTAATATTGCTTAAATAAATATTTATTACCTGTCTCATTTATTATACTTGTTTTTATTCCTTTCAATAAATATTGTTAAATGCTTTACGCGACAAACTACTGCATTTTTAAGGTAACTATCAACATATGATTTTGAGATAGTCATAGTACCACAAAGGAATAAACCTTGGTATTTACACTCCGGATTGAGCTGGAAAATACTGAGGCTATTATTAAGAGTTCGTAACTTACCATTATTAACTCTAATAGACAATAAATAATTGAGACATGGTTATAAATTTGTTTAAGTAATTTAGGCGATTCCCCCACTATCCTAGGATACTTTTTCCATCCATATCAATTAATTCACCTTATTTTGCTGTATTTATTATTTTTGCACTGTTCCTAAACAATCAAGCTTGCCTCCGACTAAACCCCCAATTTACATTGATGCACTTTTATTTATCTTCTGGCACATTTACTAACCTTATAAATAATTAGATAGTTACGAAGTCTCTGTGGATACGACTTTGTTGTACTACAATGATTGGGTTCACTGCCCATAGTTAGCAAGATAGTTTAACTACTATTTTGCCCTTGAGAAAGAAGTTGAGACTCTTTTTATCAACCTCAAGAGTCTCAACTTCTTTCTCAAGGGCAACCTTCAGGTCGGACAGATAGACCTTGTCAGTAGCAAGGGAGTTCACCTCTTTTTTATGAGCAGCTTGTACCTGCCGCAACAAAACTTCCAAATCAGAAAAAGCTTGTACTTGCATCCAGACATTTTTCATTGGTAGGGCTGTCGCGTACCTGTTTCAAAATGGTATCCATTTGAAGGTTCTGGTTCTTCAGAGAAAACATCTCTTCCCGCAGATTCTTTAACTTCAACTCATACTCATCACGCAGACGAACACATTCATGACGAGATGACCGTAATTCTTTGTTCAAGGTATCTGTCCTTTCCTTCACCTTGCGGTCGATCTCATAGTGAACTTGGTCAATGTAGGTGTCGTGAGAAGAGCGGGTTTACCTCAGCTCAGCCTCAACGTTGTTAGCCCGACTCTTCTCGTATCACAAGTTAAATTGGAGGTCTCGAGTCTGAACTTCGGCGCTTTGGGCCATTGAAATTACCTAAAAAGCACAAGGTATAAGAAGTTAAAGGGGCACCAAAATAATATAAAAAGTGCGAATGAAAGATCATACTAACCCGGAAGATGCCCTGCCACATGAGATCAAAAACCTCCCATAAAGGAAGAGAGTGACGCACAATAGAATCGACTCCCCCGCTCCCGATTCTCAGTTTTTCTTTGATGGCAGTGGTGATGGACGGTGGGGCGAAGATTCCGTCCGGATGATCGGACAATCTTATTGCCTCTTTCCAGGCATCAGTATATCGAGCGGTTTCCAAGGGGATCCTGGGTAAGGGTTGTCCAAGATGGTAGAACCATCCCTCCTTCTGTGAGGGACCGGTAAATTTTCCCTGAACAGGAGGGGGTGGAGAAGAGGAAGAGGCGGCAATGTCCTCCCTTTGCTTACTTCGAGGTTCCGGGTTTTCAGGGACTGCCCGATATTCTCTCACCCTTTGGTGAACGGATTCCTTAGCTCCGGAGACGTCGCATGAGATTGAGGCCCCAGGAACCCCGCTGTCCTCCTTATCTTCAGAGATTTCTGACAAAGTAGCCTTCAGTTTTGACGCAAGTTTCTTCCGAAGTTTCTGGGTGTTGGAAGCTGGCATAGCAACAGTAGGGGAAAAGGACCGGATACAGCTTCATTGTCAGGCACAACTATTGGGGCGCCCTGAGAACCTGAAATGAGGAAAAATCAGTAAAAAGTATACAAAACAAAAAATCAACAAAGAGGAGACTATCTTCAGCCGGAAGATCAATACGTAAGTCTATCTCCTCCAGAGCAACATCTTGGGCCGGATCGGAAGAAAAGTATCCTGGCAAGTCAGGAAATAAATCACAAATAGGAGTCGGATGGCCAGACTCCTGTCTTGGGCGAGAGATAGAATCCAGACCTGAACCAGGGGTGAGGGGAAGAAAGACGCTACGTCCAGACCCTGGACTCACGTGCCAAGTACCTGGCAAGTCATTGTTCGAACGAACTGGGGACTCGATGATCTTGTTTTCTTCTTCCGTCCGGATTGATCTTTGTCACCATCTTCCCTCTGTCTTTTCTTGGAGGCAGAGGCATCTCTGAGAAGTTTCTCAGCCGCATCAACAGATGCATAGTAATCAACTCGCTCGTCACCAATTTTGAAGTTGACAAAATTCCAACTGTTGAAAGGCCCCACCTTATCTCCTCTAGAGAATAAATCTACCAAAAACATTGCGAAGGGTAAGGAACAAACGGTAAGGAAAGGTAAACAAATGCAATAAGAGTGAACAGGGCAAAACTTACTGTGATATTTTTTCAGCGAATTTAGGTGCGCCTGGGTAAAGAATTGGGAAACTGTCAACTGTTGACTACTCAGCGCCTTCAGAATCCTTGAGATCGGTATATCCTTTGCGGGAGAAGGGGGACAACTGAACTGGCCTTTCTGGATTGCGGAACAGTAAGGAACTCCCAGGAACCGGCCGGATGGTGGGGTAATAACGAACCATCGAGAGTTACACTCGGAAGACGCCTTCTTGTAATCAAAAAGCAAAAATCCAGCCTTTGCTTTAATAGTCAGACAGTCGGGATCATCCCTGGTTGAGAAAAATGGGCGAATTTGGTCGCCTCCGCCCGAATTTGGTTCTCCTCGCAAAGGAGCACATAAGCGTGAAGATACGAAATTGCCTTTGGATGTAAATGGGCAAGTAGGCAACAACGGCGAATTAAGAAGCCGAGGACAAATGGGTGAGGGGGCATGGTCAAGCCGCGAGGGAAAAAATCCGCGTAAATGGCATATCCGAGACCGAAGTCATCGTGGGGATGGGAATCAGAAGAGGGAAGGTGGATGCGAGTGCCCACTGGGACTTCGACGTTTTTAAGGTAAGAAAGAAGTGAAGAAGTGTCCAAAGAAGTCGGAAAGGGCTCTCGATCACCAGAGAAGGGTGCGACAAATTTTAGATAGGAAGGGCGAAAGCCCTGGGGAGAAGAAGTACCTTGAAGCGCTTCTTTAGCAGGAACAAAGTTTGCAGCTGCTTTGTCTTTCTTCGAACTGGAAGAAGCCATCAGAGCTGGTGAAATAGAGGACGACGACGAAAGGAAGGGTTCGAAAACGGAACGCAACGAAGAAAGCAGCAGAGTTTGGGGCAGACAAAGGAGAGAGAAAATGTCCGAAAACTAATCAAACGCCTGGGGTTTTGAAGAAAAACAGTTCCCGCCCAGGTAATTAAAATAAGAATAAAGAATATACGTCATAAAGACCCAGCACCCTTTTTGCAGGAAAAGCAGAGACTCTGCGCCTTCCTAAGATAAGGCACTGACACAAAATAAGCTCTGCATATTCCACATCGAAAAGGCGCGAGCAAATTTTTGAAAGCACGAGCCTGGCACGAGCCGAAGACTCGGTGCGAGGAGTCAAGTTCTCTTTTTCTTTTTAAGGAAAAAGAGAAAGAGAACTTGTGGGACTAGGCAGAGAGAGCCGGAAAAGAAGGATGGAAGAATATCAAGGCCGACCTGAAGGCTTCAGAGGCGGTTATTTGACATGACCGGAAGGAGCAAGAAAAGCAGTCCAAAAATCTTGAAGGCAAACGAGCATAAACGTCAATTTTTTCTAAAAAATGTACAAAAGAGAAAAGTTCTACTTTCTATATAGAGGAATCAAAAGTAGAACTTGTGGGACTGATGAAGAGGGAAAAGTATAAAGGAAAGATTGAATAAAGCACCCGGTCGCCTGTGACCGGATAAGGTAGACTAGGATAGGGAATATTACCGGGCCGGAACACGTTCCGGTCAATAAGTAGTTAGACACTTCATTTATGTACAATAGCCAGCCTGGCAGTAAAAAGAGGATGACAGGCTGGCAGTCTCTGATCTAACGATGGAAACATTATAAATAGGGGTGCACACGACACGTTTTTGACATCAATACGATCTAAGCATTCATTTACAAAGTCTCCTCTCTCAAAGTCTGTTCAATATCTGTAACAAGGTAAAACCATTAGGATAGACAAAGGAACCGAGGGAAAGGAGCTTTCCTACCTTTTCACCAGTATTCGTATGGCACCTTATGAGGCCTTGTATGGAAGAAAATGCCGTACCCCATTGTGTTGGGAGGATTCACAGGGGTTTACTTTAGTGGGTCCTGAATTGACTGAGGAGATGGTTCAACAAGTGAAGAATATTCAACAGAAATTGAAGGCTGCTCAAGATAGATGAAAATCGTATACTGACTAGCATAGAAGACCCATTGAGTTTAACGTAGGATATAAAGTATTTGTGAAAGTGTCACCCATTAAAAATGTGGTCCGGTTCGGGAGGAAGGGTAAACTTGCCCCAAAGTTCATTGATCTTTATGAAATTTTGGAGAGGATTGGCCTACCGACTAGCTTTACCAATGGACCTGGATCGGGTATATAATGTTTTTCATGTATCACAGTTGAAAAAGTACATTCCAGATAAAACTCATGTGCTACAACTGGAGGAGGTGTAAATTGATCCTAGTCTGACCTATGAGGAGCAACCAATTAAAATTTTGGATCATAAAACTCGGGAAACCAGAGGTAAAACTGTGGATTTAGTTAAGGTTCTATGGACTCATCATGGAGTGCAAGAAGCTACTTGGGAATTAGAAACTAAGTCTTAAAGTTTCAGGAGAAACTTTTCTTTTAACGGGGGGAGAAACGGGTAATACTACACAATTATTTTTAAGCACGTAACCATGGTGAATGTGGTATTGTGTATGTTTGAAAGTACTGTTATATGGCTGTATGTTTTGTGTATGACGGTATGTTTGAAATTGTGTGATTGAGATTTTATGATCATAAAATGATCATGTGGTGGACAATTGCGATTTCATGTGATGATAGGCTGTGATCTTATGTGGAGGTAGTTTGGTGGGGTGTATAGTTTGTGGCGATTGTTTGGATAGTATTCTTACAAATGGAAATATAGTAAAATGGTTAACGATTTGAAATAATTATTGAAATGAAATGGGAGTAGATGCTATGTTATATAAGTAGCATTAGGCATGGATGCTGTCAGAGGTGTTAATAATTCATATATATTTAAATTTTGGTGATTTTTGGTAAATGGGGTGGTTTAAGCTTCGGGGACGAAGCTTTGTTTAAGGAGGGGAGAATTTAATACCCGAAATTTTTATAAAACCCTAATTGGAACCTTAACCCTAATTAAAAGCCCTAGCATCCGAGAGAATTACCGGAAGTACTATGAATATTATCTGAAGGACTGAATGGACTGTAAAATTATAAAGCTGTCAAGGGAAGACATTTTGGAGACTTGGGGTAAGGATAAACCCTAGGAAAAATAAGTTCTGAGGATTAGAACCACTTAGGAATTATTAGAAGCCCTACCTGCTGGAGATCTCTCGGTAAACTCTAAATCTCAGGATTTCTAAAACTACTGAAAATTACTGAAAACTTTGAGGATGGAGGATAGCTACTAACCCTAGGAGGTGTGTTTAGGACTTTAGACAATATTCTAAGGTAGAAGGCAACCAAATTCCTCTTCTGTCAATTTTAGGGAAAACCAGTTACAATTTCAGCAGTCGGTGTTCCGGGACCGGCGGAGTACCGAGAAAGCTTTAAAACTAGTTTCAAAAAATTCCTCACTCTTCGTTATCCACACCTATATTATTCTCCACACTTATCTATCCCTAATGACCAAGGAAAAAAACTCAAGGCCGAACAAGGTATTAGGCTGGCCGATTTTTACATATGTAATACCATATACCATTTACTATTTTTGTCTGATTCACAATAATAAGCATTAATTAGCTTGGACACTTGGCATGGACATTTGGCTAGGAAATTAATGCAGCCGGTTACTTCTGTATGGTGGGGATTAATTAGGGACAAATTTCAATGATCTAACCTATGCAACTAAGCCACCTAAGCTAGCTAATCATTACTTGAAAATTTAGACAATTTCATTAACAAATTCGGTGGACTAGAGTGGGGGGAGGAACCGACTTAGCTCTCTTTATTTCCTTCTGTATCTCACGCCATTAGACAAGAGAGAAAGGGGAGCACACCAAAGGATAAAGCTAAAAGAAGGAAAAACAAGGAAACTAGGCTAAATCAGGTGGAGATTGCTTTTTTTTTTCTTTTAAAGTGGGGAGCTGGTGCCAAGGGAGAGGGCGTGTGCTACCAGCCCATCTAAGGTTTCAATAGCTATAAGAACATCCAAGGAACTCACACCATGTCAAGGAGAACCCAGGTGACAATTATGCTCACTAAAATTCCTTAAAGCCTATTTTACTCCTTAACCTCTCTAGTTTAGTAGACTACAAATTATACATGGGTTTGAGATGAAATTTTGAATGAAGCCTTATAAAGAATATACTAGGATACTCTGATAAAATCAGCTCAAAAATCCCTTGGAAAGTTAGTTAAATCCTAGATGCCTTTTAAAGTCGAAAAATGTGATTTAAGGGTTATAATGTGGTACCGATGGGCTTTAGGTGGGTTGGGGTTTATATTATGCTTATTTATGGTTAATATGATCTGCTGGGTGTGGAGGAATTCGTTGGTACACAGAAAAATAAGGAGGGAAGCTAGGGGTAAGAAAACAATATATGTAAAGCTTTGTAAATGAGATAAGTGAGTTCCCAAACTCATTTTTGGCTGAAAATTTGGGTACTGTCTTAGGTTTGGGAAATAAGAACGTGCGCAAAAATTTAGATCGAAATACCCCTGGAATAATTCGATTTACTAGGAAGTGATTAAGGTCAAAAATGTGTTTTATACTTGTATAAGCGGGATTGGATGTTAGTCGTTGAGTCAGGAGGTTTTTCTGGGTGATATGGTATGTAAATAACTTATAAATGAAGTTTTAGAGGGTGGTAAAGTGGAAAATCAGAAGAGAGTCTTATGGTGTATTCTAGGTATCTTAGTGTATGGAAATGAATAACATTAGTTTAATGCATGCTTTAGTATGTTTCTATGCGTGGAATGAACTTTAATAACCTTATAATGGTTCCAACCAGTCGGTTTGGCAGAATGAACAAGGTGGAATTAGTTTGATCCCTTCTTGAAATTAAATTACGAATTGTGAACTTCTCTTATTTGTGAAATGATTTGGATGACTTTTGGTGGTTTAAACTTGTCACAGTAGGTTCATAAGATCCAATGCTGGTAGGTTAATGGTTAGTCATGGGTGGGGCGAAAGGTATGGCAAGGAAATGTTTATTTGATATCTTGAACAATTTTAATACTTTTCAGGAATCTTGTGTGTACATTGTGGTGTTATGTGTGCTAATTAAAAGGGGTGTTCTATTTGATACCTACTACTGGTAAGTAAGTGTGATTACTGATTATTGATTCATTCAAGGCTATGGTTAGCCCTTTGTCAAGCTCTTGAGCTAGTTACCTAGAACTGTTATTTAAGCTCCTACTAGAGAATTGGAGTTGCCACTATGTTCCACTCTATGAGCTATGGTTAGCCTTAGGGGGTGTGCACACTTAAAGACATAAGGGTGGGTGGTGGTGGAAACTCTGTTAAATACTCCGAGTCGTTATTGATTCAAACTGCTTATGAGAAACAGGGATTATGATAAGTTAAAAAAGGTTGCACTTTATGATATATTTACTTTGATTATTAAATATTGTTATTATATTGGATGGTTACAGTGGTACTAAATAATACTATAATTGTTGTATGGTTGTTATTAACTGCATTAAAGGATTTCTACAGGGAAAATGAATTTTACAAGGTGTGATGATTGTTACTCAGTTTTACTGATTTTGTTGCAACCCCTTTGTGTGTATATTGGTTTTATGGTTGCAGGGTAAATTCTATGGAGAAATAGTATGGTATGAGGAGGTCGTGCAGAACATCCTGTATGTTAGTGCTTACTTTACCTACAGTCAAGAGCTAATGCCTAGGGTCCTCAAGATCACTACAAAGGAGTGGATGCATAGTATTTATGGTTTTAGGAGTTTTCCTTATGGGGATAGTATGATTACTACACACTCGATAGATAGTATTATCGAGTACTCAGCTGAGAACTAGGCCGTGGACTATGTAGTGTACTTTCGCTACTTTTGTTACCCCCTTGTATTTTGTTGTAATATAATGACTAGAGAGCTAACTTGAGTAGTTAGCAAGGAAGGGGTTGGAATCAGGGTGTTAGCAATGGGTTTTGGCGGTAGAACTTTTAGGTTGTAAGTATGGGTTATGTAAAGGTCTGACGGTGGATTGTAAGATATACGTTGTTATGTTAAATATAAAAGAGAAAGTTGTGGAATTTTTTTTAGCCTTAGCATCTACAATATTATGTAGGTGTGGCGGTAACGCGCCCGGTTAGTAATTGAAGAGGGCAAAAATATGACGAGACAGAAGAACCAAGGTGGCCCAGACCCCAGGTCCCGACTCAGACCCCAGGCTTCTTCAAGACCCTGTTCAGGCTCCAGCTTGGGCGCCAGGCACCAGATCCGGGCCCTGTCCGACCCTTGCTTTGGAAGCTAGATCTCATAACCGGGCGCTGCATCCCGCACCTCGCGCTCTGTGACCGGGCATTCAGTGACCGGGCGCTGAAGAGGGGAAAACATGGTCAAGTACCAAAAGGTGTGAAGAGGCTGAGGTAGCACCGAAAGCCCACACCAAGAAGAGGGAATAAAGAAAGAGCGTGTAGCGACCGGTCGGCCGCGACTGGTCGCAAAGTATGGAGCAAGTGTAAGGGAACGACCGGTCGCCTGTGACCGGTCGCCGAAACTGTGAAATAAGCCAAGATAGTGACCGGTCATCTCCGACCAGTCAGGTAACTAAGAAAAGAAGTAGATGGCGACCGGGCGCCTGTGCCCGGTCGGATAGCTAAGGAACGGGAGATGTAGATAGAAATCGATAACATATTTATAGTGACAGCCTGGTAAGATATGACAGGTTGGCAAGCCTAGGAACCCTAAAAAAGGTATATAAATAGAAATAGAGGAGCTCATTTGAAGAGGACACAACATCAGAAGAGAGAGAAACCTCTAGAAAAGCTCTCTAGTGCTGTAACGCTAAAGAAATAAAGAAATTGTCTAGAAGTGGATGTAGGCCAGATTATTGGCTGAACCACTATAATCGTCGGTGTTCTATTCATTCGTGAGATGTGAGAGACAAATTACTGTTCTATTCATTGCGAGAGACTAATTATACGTTTTCATTTGGCGCCGTCTGTGGGAAACGAACTGCTAAAAACTAGCAACCACGATTCGACCACATTCCCGTTCATTGTTAGTTTGATTTACGATTTCGGCGAAGTTCATCGAGGCTGTTCGTCAAAATCTCTGAAAACTTCATCAAGATGCAGCGTCACGAAGAGTAGCGGCAACAATCCACCTTCGAACGGAGACTTTCAATTGGAGTCATGAGTAGAGAATGACATTAATGCCAAGGATGATAAAATCACGTTGGATTATGTCAATCAGAAGTTTACGAATATCGTCAATCGCTAGGAAAGCCGAAGGCGAAGTCGGATCTGGACTGAGAAGAGCATTGAACCTAAATGATGAATTGAGCGAGAAACTCATAAATTCCTTTCGTAAGCTTTGTTCCCTAAACCTCGATCCAACGTGACTGGAGAAGGGAAAAAGGAAATCGCTGGAGGGACGAATTCAATACCAGAAGGAGTCGCATCAAACATCCTGAATCGGAGGAAAAGAAAGCTCGACTTCAGGAAGCAATTTCAGGATCCAAAAGGAAGGACACAATCGATCGATAGGGAATGATGAAAAATCAGGGAGCAAAGCGAAATCAACGCTTGATTCCTCTTCCTATTTAGATTATCTTTAATCATTCCGTTGTTTGAATACTTCAAATCATTTTTCTTTACTGACAAGATCTTCCTAAATCAAAGTGTCATTCTCATGTAGTCCCAGGCACAGGACACAGATCGTCTCGCCGAAAAAAGAAATTGGCCCTAGACGTCGGCAGTATTTGAACTTCAGGACCGGGTACAATTTTGCTGCCTCGAAGGGCTGTCACCGGCCAAAAAATCGAGTGGTGAAGCTTCAAATTCGCTACCCGGGTGACGACGGAATCCATGGTGATGGTCAGGCTTTCAATTGCCAGGAAAGAAGGCCTGGAGGCAAAGATTCGTCAAAGTTCAAAAGTCAGAGAGATGCAGGCAACATTCCAGTACAACTGGAATAAATTCCCTTCAACAGCGAGAACCATCTACAAAAGGAGCAGCATAACAGTTCGAGCCCTGATGTCCCCTTCGAAACTTAAGGCTGGGTGCAGATACTAAGTAGCCAAGAAACGACCGGGAAGTACTCTTGACCGGGACATAACACGCATCGAATCCAAGGCCCAACAGCACGACCGGAGATGATTGTTCGACGACCAGAAATGCTTGCTATGACCGGGCACAATCACCTTCAGTTCAACGGCCGGGCCTCTTTGGCTCCAAGACGAATACAGGTGGTTCCACCTTAGACTCGGTATGACGCCTGGGTGCATCAAAACCAAAACCAGAACGGCATTCCCGGACGTTTTTGTGACCAGCATGACCGGGCGATGGCCCTCGAGCGACCGGTCAATGACCTTCAAAGACCGGGCGACACTTCCCAAGCGACCGGTCGACGTCTTCCAAAGTGACCGGGCGATGCCTTCTAACAACTTTGTACTTCTTTCCCGGGCGTGGTCTGCTACAACCAGCCCCAGGTGACATTCTATTCAGGCCCGGGCAACGAGGGATTGTTCGATTTCCAAAGGCCAGAGGCGATGAAACAAGATTTATGGAACGATTCTAGAAAGATACTCAGGGGGTAGGTGCTATCAACATTGGCAATTCGCGACCGGGCACAGGCGCCCATGAGCAGGCGAAGGGTACCAGTCAGACGCTAGGTAAATCAGAGAGGAGTTGAAGAATCTTTAGTTGAGGAGGAATGTATCGAAAAGCAAAGAGAACAAGACAAAAACAAGACGATCGGCGAAGAGATATCTGGAAGCAGCTGAGGTCACAAAGAGACATCCAAAGCCGAATCTTTGAGATAAGTTCAAATTTTCTTACATCAGCTTAATTAACAAGATATCTGTCTGAATAATGGTTTGACTTCTAGACTTTACACAGCTCTCATTCATGGTAAGCTACTGTTGCTGCTTCTTAGTATCAAAATCATGAATGAACATTTTTCAACACTTCCTTTGGCTAAATAAAAGATGTCCACACTACTGCAAACTCTTTTATTACTTCTGCTTGTTTCTTTGATAAAATGTTAAGTCTCTAGCAGTTTTTTGAACGTGTGAGACAATGGGGGAGATTAGAAGTTATAGTCACCTCTGATTCCTGTTATGTTTTACACTCACAGGTTGCTCTCCTTTGAATTTTTTAAATCAGCCTCTTAGATTAAACTCTGGCATCTTTTGGCGGAGGTCTATACGCAAAAGAACTCATTATTTTGAAAACTCTCACTGATTTGTCACACTCTCATCTTGTTTCTAATCTTAAAAAGCCATAATCTCAAGCTGCTAAAAAAAAGAAAAAAAAAACCCATTGGAGTGGGTTCGCACTTGTTTGTATACTCCCTGTTACACCTTTATTCAGTTTCTAATGCTCAACTTTGTTGCTAGTGGGTACTTCGTCTGGAAGTGATATATCCCCATGTGCTAAATCTATCATAACCGTATACACATCTGTGACTAAACCTGTGTGTTAGTTATGCTAAAGCTTGACTTACAGAGTTCTTAGTTACTTCCAGATAGTATTTTCCCATCTGTTTATGTTGCTGATAATAAGGGATGTTAAAAATGCATAACATAGTTAGTAAAGCCAATTGCTAGCTGTGGCTAATCGTTCTGGTCGCACGAGATGTGCAGGTCAATCTACTCTATTGTTAATCTAGTTACTATTTCGATCTGCTCCTTTTACCTGTTTTAGTTGCCGCTGTTAAATACTCCAATTACTGCAGTTTTGATGCTATACATAATAATATCTTTCACTTGGATTCTGTTCTGATATTTAAAAACTGAGGAGGTTTGAATCACAGGTTCATCTTGCTAAGGTTGTTAGTCTTGTTGTTATGCTTGTTATATGCATATCATGTTCGGCCTTTAAATCATGAACAAAAAATTTTACACAGCTTAAGATGAGGTAGACCACACGGATAGGTTTAAAGTCTCATAATTTTTGTGGAGATCACGCCTCTGCTTTTTCTACCATTAAAGGCACCTATTCATCTTTAGACCAGTGTAGTCTTTAAACCTTGAGTTTCTGATGATTAAGCTCCGAAACAATGGGCAAAGATAGGCTTATTAACGAGTCTGTAGCAGTAACTCTTTTACTTATGGAAATACTTACCCAGCAACAGCGGTTTTTCTCCGTTTACATATCAGTAGAACATGATTTAATCTGCTTATGAGCCTTTCTTACTTCTGATATTGCTTACTTCTGATAGGAGCCGAAACTACTTTTGTTATGATGCTTAACGTAATGCTTTTGTTATATGTATGCACTGTCAAAACGTAGATGTCCAACATATTATGAGATTGTGATCTGCTGCTCATTACTTCAAAATTATGTATGGATTGTAGTTGTTAACGCACCATATTTCCGTCAACTCTTTTAAGCTGCTGAAGCCGCTCGTTTAAAGGTTATTGATGTTGAAGATTGATTTCAAAATTTACATATCAAAACACGGGAAAAGTCTGCTTAAGATAATGGTTCCTTTGCTTATTCGATTCTTGTTGTCAAAAGTGCTTCCTTACTTAGAATCGACTGGCCTATAGAACATGTTATGCTGGCCTTTTTTTTGAAACTTTGCTAAAACTGCAATTTAAAGCTGCTTAAAAACCTCCAGAATTGCATGAGAATAGTTCTGCTCAATTTCTTTTCCTAAAAATCTTTACGAGAATGCCTCTACCTTTTTTATTACCACACGGTCTAAAGTTTCAGCAATCGGCTTTCATACCCCATGCTCGTAAGCATAGAATAATCGAATCTCACTTCTGGTATTGTTGCTGATAAAAATGTTAACCCTCTCTGATTTGGCTAGAGATACACAGTTTTTGGTTTTTGCTTTTCGGTTTTTGCCGCTGCTCTCCTTGTGTGCGACTCCAAAACAAGCATTTGAACTGAGTAATTGCTAGACTGTCTCATTTCCCTAGAGTATAATAATATGCAGTTCCCAGCGGTGGTTGCATCTGTCTTCCTGCGCTATTTCATTACTAATTACTTAAACTGCTTTACGTGAGTTCTGCTTCTGTTACGATAGCATGCAAGAATACTTCTGTTTTGTTACATTAGAATTGACCGTCACAGCAGTAAAAGTATCGTACGAGTAGCTTTATGGGTGGGGTTACATTTCATATTTTCTATTAGGAGAAGCATACTCTACTGAATTTTGGCGGATGCCGTGTCGTTTGTAACTTTGGTATGATCTGAGCCCGAGGTAGCACACAGTTTTAGTTCAATCTTTACTATTGATTTGCCTGGTAAAAACAAGAAATTTCGACATGATTATAACCAGTCTTGCACTATTACATTTGGTCATCAAATTAGGAGTTAGGGCCTTGCTGTTAAAATGGGTAGCAGTCCCTTAAGTTTCATCTTGTCATTATACTGCTGCAATAACCAGCTTGTGACTTAAACCTTGCTTAGTTCTAAACTTTAAGTTCCTGCTGTAAAATTAGACAACATACGCATCTTGATTCCCAACTTACGCTAGTGGTGAAAGGCTTGTTTCAGCATGTATTATGGCTAGACTTGCTAGATTATGGTTCTGTTTATGAGGTCTTGTAAGACCGTACTGAAACTGATATTGCCAAACTCGAGAGGGGAATATATAGCAACAAGAGGCTAGTTCAAGTTTCCTGTTTCCTTTTTAAAAGCTAGGGCAATACAAAGCTCTGTGTGCTTCAATTTTCGTAGCTTCTATAGAACAAATTGCTAGCTACCTGGTGATTAAGTAATACTCATTGCTTCATTTAGATTGCTACTCATTGCTTCATTTAGATTGCTGCAGCCAAATACCTCACTTTGAGCATCATTATTATATGCTTACTGAGCAGCAATGAGTCAATTCTAGATAGCTTCATTTTTCTGCTATATCAACTGTTTTGACGCTCCATATGATCAATGTTCAAGGAGGAACATATTGAAGGAAGTATAAGGACTGCTCCGGGACAGGCCCCAAAGCCCCTGACTATGATCAATTTCTTGGTCTGAAGTCTGCCATATTTTTTACAATTGCTACGATGACCATACTACAATCGGTTTCTTCAGTATTTTCTGTTTCTTTGCTATGAACTAATTGACTTATATTTCTTATTGCTGCGGATAATCTATCTCTGCACACATAGAAAACCCATTCCGTCGCTTCAATTATTATGCTGCTATTCATGATTTTATTATGTGTTGGAATTTTATCCTGCCGCCCTGCGACCTGCTTTATTCTGTTTTTTCCAGTACACAAGATGTGCACTTGAGGATCTTAAATACGAAGTCCTGTTGCCTTTATTTTTTATTTTGAAAGCTCTCGTACACGGACAAGCTGGCTGAATGGCCTTGGCAGGATTGGGTTGACTGATAATCTCACAATCGGTCCACTTCCTAAGGGAACAGCAGCAGCAATTCTGCAAAAGTAGCGACATGCTCCCAGCTGTTTTAAATACGTAGAATAATAAATGCATATTCTGTTTACTTGCACTGTTTTATTACTCACTATATGAAATGCTTCACAGATATTTTGTTTCTGTTTCATTGTATGCATGATCTGCTTCTTCCTCACTACTAGTTTATTCTTTTTTGAGACTGCTTAAAAATGCATTAGTGATCAGTTTCCAATGTCTCGTGAGTCCTTTGAAATTCGGTTTTACAACTCCGGTTTTCATTTTTTTCTATTTTTGCTAGTTCCCTCTACCATGCTATGCCTTGACCTTTGGTCAAACAACTTAGTTTCTAACCATTTTGGCTTAGAAAGAATCTACCATCTAAGAAAGTACAAAGCAAGGGACTACAACCTGAAACTATGGACAGTTTTGAATGCTTGCTACAAATCAGAGACCAAGAGAAATGCAAGATACCAAAGACGGCTGGGCGGACAGTTCAAAGAGCTGCATGATAACAAAGGCAATACTGCAAAGACGAGAACAGAGGCACCACAAGAGAGGAGCCCGAAATGCAAGCTTGATTTCAATAACAAATCCTTTCTACTCAAGGATTCAAGGTACGGTTCTAAACCTAAATCAAGCTCATGACAATCATGAAAAGTAAAGAGTCAGAAGAGGATGAGCTAGAGGTTCGTAAGTTGCCTTTTCATCTGAATTGATGGTATAATTATGCTAGCCTAAATTACTCATCGATAGTTTTACCCTTGCTTTATGCTCTGATTCTACCAATAATTACGCTGCTACTGATGAAGATAAACAAGAACAATCTGAGACAGATTTAACTCATTTTTCCTCTCTTGCTGTATGTTTTAGCAGCTGAAGCACATGAACTATTAAAATTGTTGCAATTCCTTTCTTAGCCAAAAGATTAGCTAGAATAGAAAACATTGATGTCACATTTTCTATGCTCTGTAATCGCTTCAAAATATCAGTTGTCATACTATGCTATGTTTGACAGTTTTGAACAGCGACAAAATTGTGAGGCGGTCTGCGTTCTTTAACATTATTCCATACTGAATTCTATACACAATATAAGCAGATTCACCTGTATTCACCAAATTCTTTGAACGGATTGTTTATATTCATCCTGCTTATATCTACTGGCCAAACTTCAATTATAAGCCATCATATGCTAGTTAAAATCTTAAGGTAATGCCTGATGATGAGCAGTTCTTTCTTGCTTTTAAATAAACTGCTACTGTCAAACACATTGTGGCTTTCTCGGATAAACATTCTGTTGTCATTTCCGTAAAAAATTTACTCTTACTAAGGACTTACTCATCTGTACAGTAAGCTATTTGGTATTTGCCCCTATTTTTTCTGTTTAAACTTGAATATTGCTCAAACTACTCGAGGTCAAAGATGTTAAGAATGGTACCTTTGCAATTTAGTAGATTTTTTGCTCCCTCATATGTAAGCGTTATTGCTGTTGCATAGTTGCAGCAATTTCTATTTTTTAAGCTAGCAGTTCTCTCCAACCAAGAATAATGGTATCTTCCTGACAGATACTATCTTGTTGTTTCAACTATTATGCTGCTATCACCACTTATCGGATGGACTCATGGTTTAACTTCGCTTTGTTTGCTCTGTTTGACATATGAAAATCCGACAATATCAGGATTTAATACATCCAGTATGTTTCTGTATTAACAGTAAGGGAATGGTGTCATACCAAGACCGTTGATTGCTTCCGACGTCATTCATGACCAGCAAGTTTATTTGATTATAGTATGCTCATAATTGCAAGTTCATTTGATATCCTCATTTATTGCTACCCGCTCAAAAGTACTAATGAACTTTTGAGGAAACCACAGGTACTTTTATCAGGGGACTGATCACCCCCTGAGGTATTAAGGAAAGTATGAAAAAGAAGGCCATAGAGCTACCTTGGGTTGAGACTTATGCCCGGCAAAGTCACAAAGAAATCTACAACCAACTGTGACAGCAAAGACTCAAAGGTATTATCAAAATCCATGGCGCTTTCACAGGCCCTCTGGTCGTCTCATCAGAGACGAAAATCCATGGCGCTTTCACAGGCCCTCTGGTCCATGGCGCTTTCATAGGCCCTCTGGAAAAAAAGTAACACCATGGGTTGAAATGAAACCCGGCCAAAAAGTAACATCATGGGTTGAAATGAAACCCGGCCATAAAGAAACACCGGGCTATGTCCCGTAGAAAGAAACACCTGGGCTATGTCCCGCAGGATGCAATGCCCTGAAACACCTTGGCTTGGGTTGTCGCACCCGGTCAAGAGTGAAAACAAAAGAAACCCATCTCTGGCTCCATCAGGAGCTCTGGTCGCCTGTAATGGGTGAATCATTAGGTGTGGGACGCCACACCGTACCTCGATCCAATGCCTTCTAAAAAGAAACACTTTAGAAGGGTATGATCATAAGTACCATCCTTTGGCTACCACAAGCAAAGTTGGGAAATATATATTAAAAGGAAGTACCATTCTTTGGCTAACATAAGCAAAGATGGGAACATATATTCTCTCTCTTCTCCCTTTCAGGAAATCATCGTCTTTTGGCTAAAACGAGCAAGGAGTGGATCATTATATTATCTTACCCTTCAAAAGGGAATGGTTGGTCTTCTGCATGAAGACCTTATTATGGACTTCCGGACTTCTAGCATTCCTACATATTGTATATCAGAACATCAGGGGATTCATCCATCAAGACATGTTATCTTGAAGATTTATGTCCCAAAAATTTCCAATTTGTCAGACTCAGCGGAAAAGACACTTGTGGGACTTTTGATTGTACCAAATTGTACCAACTTTTTGTAAGTTCATTTTCCTTTGTAAAAACTAAAGAAAAAGAACTTGTGGGACTAGGAGATAGGAGAAGGGAGAGGTAGAAGGCATGCAATTTTTTATCTTCTTTTTTGTAAGTTCCACTTTTTAAAGTTCCAAAAAGTAGAACTTGTGGGACTGATGAAGAGGGCAAAATATGACGAGACAGAAGAACCAAGGTGGCCCAGACCCCAGGTCCCGACTCAGACCCCAGGCTTCTTCAAGACCCTGTTCAGGCTCCAGCTTGGGCGCCAGGCACCAGATCCGGGCCCTGTCCGACCCTTGCTTTGGAAGCTAGATCTCATAACCGGGCGCTGCATCCCGCACCTCGCGCTCTGTGACCGGGCATTCAGTGACCGGGCGCTGAAGAGGGGAAAACATGGTCAAGTACCAAAAGGTGTGAAGAGGCTGAGGTAGCACCTAAAGCCCACACCAAGAAGAGGGAATAAAGAAAGCGTGTGTAGCGACCGGTCGGCCGCGACTGGTCGCAAAGTATGGAGCAAGTGTAAGGGAACGACCGGTCGCCTGTGACCGGTCGCCGAAACTGTGAAATAAGCCAAGATAGTGACCGGTCATCTCCGACCAGTCAGGTAACTAAGAAAAGAAGTAGATGGCGACCGGGCGCCTGTGCCCGGTCGGATAGCTAAGGAACGGGAGGTAGAAATCAGGATAACATATTTATAGTGACAGCCTGGTAAGATATGACAGGTTGGCAAGCCTAGGAACCCTAAAAAAAGGTCTATAAATAGAAATAGAGGAGCTCATTTGAAGGGGACACAACATCAGAAGAGAGAGAAACCTCTAGAAAAGCTCTCTAGTGCTGTAACGCTAAAGAAAATAAAGAAATTGTCTAGAAGTGGATGTAGGCCAGATTATTGGCTGAACCACTATAATCGTCGGTGTTCTATTCATTCGTGAGATGTGAGAGACAAATTACTGTTCTATTCATTGCGAGAGACTAATTATACGTTTTCAAGCTACCTGCCATGAAGCTAATGTGACCAAAACATCATTCCTTATCTGCTTGCAAGACACCATTTATTTAACATGCTCACATTGTCTTTTCGTAGACCACGATCCATTCGCTAATAATTCCTATATACGTCGACATGCGTCGCAAGACTCTCTAATTAAAGGGTGTGTATTAGGTACTTCTGCTTTGCTTTATTGTAAAACCCTACTAGTTATTATCAAAACACAGTGAGTGGGGGGAGTTAGACCGGGGAATGCAGCATTAGTACGGCCAGTAACAGACAGTGGGTACACTTACTCGGGGTGTTCATGAACTTAAATAGATGTACCCACCCATGAGACGAACGCCGACATGCGTACCAACATGTCTATTCGTAGTAAACGCGAATATATTACCAGAACAGAATGGTATGCTGTGCATACTAGACCCTGCGGACATTGAATACTGTGAGGAGCAACTACATTTGCGCTGAGACGTTTTGTAAATTGAGACTCTGTAATTGATATGCATGGGAGATAAGTAGCGAAGACAGCCTACAAAAACACGACATGAAACCTTGCTCACCGCAACTTAAACATACAGCCATCCAACCGCAACTTACGTCAGACTATAATCCCGTTATCGAAGTGACGGTCCAATAAAAAGGTGATTCTGTCCAGGTCCGTGTATGCTCACAATTGGTCATGGTCTTTTCACCTGCACACATTACATAATGACGAGTAGAAGTTGCTATGATCAGTGTGTGTCATTTGTTCAGTTATCGTAGAGGAGTTGCATATACCTTAGACGTTAGCTGCTCGAATTTCATCAATTCATGGAGCATATAGGGTCTACGGGCATTCAGCTTGTGAAGCAAAAACTTACACAAATATCGCTTGCGCAATAATCTCATTTGGTGCACCTGTTTGGAAAACATGGAAGTATAGATTGTTAGTCTGGATGATGGTACTTGTCCTGAGCATAATGTGTCCATTACAAAAGCATTGTCTGCTTGCAAGACACTCATAGTAAAGAGGCACACATTGTCTTTCTGTAGTCCGGGATCCCATCCAGCACATATATCTCCATGACGTCTCCATATGTCGCAAGGCAAATATACCGCAGTCCGAAGGGTTACGCCTAGACTGCCAGTCCTTTTGCATTACTATGAGATTTGGAACTCCTCTAAGCCTGAAGTCACCTTGAGAAGTGAAGGCCGCAGTGATGAAAGTATTCACGCAGTACACCTTGTTTAGCAGCACGCGGAAAAAACATGCCAGTTAACCATGTAGGAGTCCATACTAATTGAAGCAATGATCTAACACACAACATATGAAAACTAAATGGGTGAGCATACCAGCAGAAATGGGACTATCCCGTACTTGTCAACCATGTTGAATCCCTCGAACGGAGCAGGCATATTGTCGATCACCCAGTTACTCCGTTCTTATAGTCGAGTACACACACATACACGTGTCCATGGGCTTGCACTGGTACGAATACCATATCGACCTTCATGATGTCCTTAGGCCCAAGCCCCGCGTTGTGGAACTCCTTGTAAAGTTGCTTTATTATACCCACCTTCGCAGTTGCCGCTCGACTGTCGTTGACATCTCTGATTTCCGTTGATGTAATATCAGTGGTGAAAAGCTGTACAGGTAGATTATCAGCTTCAGGCTATGGTAAAATAAGTGAGATCACTCTAAAATAGTGTATCAACTTAGTGTACGTACACTTAACGTGGGTGCTGCAGAAAAAAACGGTTAGGGCTTCCTTCACTTCTTCGCGTGTTTTCGAAGTTGAGCACCCTCGATTGCAAATCTACAATGCAACTGTACAGGTCTGTGTCGTATGCGAAAAGTAGAGAAGTCCTCCTGCGTGAGCATGAAGTCTCCTTGCTTGTAGAGTGGCAAACTTCAACAAATGAAACAGTATTAACATATTCATCTATGATGGCAACAATAATATTTCATTGTGAACAACAGTTTTGGTTGCAGAGTACACAACTCACGTCTTATCATGCAATAACATCACAAAACTGAACAAAACGTTCTCTATATTATACGCCGCTCTCACCGGATCGACTTGTGTCGGCATATGGCGACACATGCGTCCCCAAAACACACCTCATTTTCGGACGAACATGGACGAACACATGTATCACCGACCCGGAACTACCCACTGCCTCCCCTCCAGACTTGGCCGCTTGCTCCACCTCACCAGACGATGCTTTATGCTTGTCCATTAATTCCTTTTCAACAAATCTAAGCTTGTACTTCTGCTCCTCTACCAAACTCTGCTCGTCTGCAAGGTATCTTTCCTTTGCCAACAGTTCGTTCCAACGTCTTTCGGCATTATCTCTCTCAATCGACAAGTCGTTCAACCTGGATTCAATTAACTTTCTCTCTTCCCTATTTTGACAGTCAAATCTCTGACGTTGTCTATTAGCTTGCATAATGTTCCAACCTTTTCGTCCAACTTCATCATGATTCCAGACATGAGCCCGTCTACGTCAACCACCATCCACATCCTAAAATCGTCAAGCAGTCTGATAGTATCAGACTTCTGGTCAGGAGCAGATACGATCGCTTCCTCTGTTTCTAGCAAACGTTCTTGAACAGCAGCATGGTCTGAAGGCTGCAAAATTTGCATCTCCAAGATTGTAGTCAACAACGTATAGGGCTGGCAATTTCAACACGACCCGTTTGACCCAACACGACCCGATACGAAATTTGCGGGTTTGGTTTTATAATTTGACACGATTAAATAAACGGGTCGTGTCGGGTTGACCCGTTTAATAATCGGGTCGGGTTCGGGTCGAACTAGTGTAACCCGCCAACCCGTTTAACTTTTAAGTTGAATATATATATATCCAAACCCATTACCGATTAAAATTACAACACCTACTCTCCTCTTTTATCTAACCACACAGCCAAAACACCAAATCGGCACATGATGACATCCCAATTCCCATCGAATTTTAATTTTTTTACTCAACCCATTGAATTTTGAATTATATTGTTGTAATAGTGCTCTTTAATCTTTATGGCAAGGAAAAATAATATGTCAAAATCCAAACATATTGGATTTTGAATTTTGAATTGAAGAGAGAATAGCCGCACATCAATATCAGATTAGTCAAGTTTTACTAGGTTAATCGGGTTGACATGAAAAACTAATCGTGTCAAACGGGTCGGGTCGGGTTGAAGTATATTCGTGTTCGGGTTGATGCACATGACCCGATTAATTAAATGGGTCGTGTTCGTGTCGACCCGTTTATTAATCGTGTCGTGTTCGGGTTAAGCTCAACCCGAACCGCCAACCCGTTTTGCCAGCCCTAACAACGTACATAGTTAAATATTGAACAAGGAAAAAAAAAGACTCATAGAGTGACACTAACCTGTACCGCCTCTAAAGTGGGCAAGACGATATTTGTACTGCCACCACTCCTGATGTTTACAATCCTACCCGCTCCAAATTTTCCTACATCTCTCTCTCTGATTAGCCTGTCATTGTACATGTCGTTGTTCCATTTGGATATCGATGGATAACCGTGCTGCTCGTGACGGCCAGCAAGAGCCGTTTTGTCAAAATAGAACAGGTTAAGGAACAACAGAGAGCCTGTGTGAAGTAGTGGGTGTTTTGAATGTACTTTGCTGATACTTACGAACAGACTCTACCAACTTATCAATTGTGTATCTACACCAGTTCAGCCTAGATGCATTTGACGGTCTCGTATTAATGGCAGAATCATGTCGTTGCACCTTAGGTCGCACTTGCCGCTGACGCAAGTGGAGACAACAACACATACAAAACTGGTCTTGAATAGATCTGTCGCTCCCATTGTCGGCCATTTACTTATGATATCTAGTGTTCGGCTGTTTTTACGTCCAAAGACAGCATCCACTGTAACTTCCATTCCTTGTACTCATCAGACTTTGAGTTTATTGATGCTTCTGTGATCTCAACGCCACCGGGGGCAAACCCTAGTATGTCATGAACATCATCCTCTGTTACGTCAACTCTTGTGTTATCAGCAAGTATCAACTGACAGCTACGCCAATTAAAATTTGTTGCCAACCAACACCCCAGGCTGTAACAGATCGAATCCACCCCTAGATTCAAGAAATGAGCAAACCCAGTCTCTTGCAGGGCTGCGCGCTGTTCTGGTTTGAGACCCTTGATGCCCCTTCTCAAAGCAGCAATCGACATTTTGCTGGTGAAAGGTCGGTTTGTCTTTTTTTTCTTGGCCACCACCAAGTCTGTTGTTGAATCTTCAATATCCTCGGCCCCGCGTTTGGTGGAGGTTCCCTTGTTGCTTACGCATTTGGAGGTTGTTGGTTCGTCCGCAGTGGACGAGGGTAAATTAGCACTTGTTCCGGTGAAGTCAGTGCACGTCCGACGCACATCCTTCTTCCGGCTGTTTCGTTGACAGTGAAGATGGTAAATCCACGGTTAACACTACCTCAGATCGAATTAATCGCACATGCAGTACAACCACATCAGCGAGGGAGTCGGCGGATGTAAGTAGAATACAAAAACCAAAATCATTGACAGTATTTGAATTCAAATGTATTTTCGGGTTACAAAATGTAAATTCGGCAGTAGTTACAGGCAGACTTGTACCTGTACGTGTAGTGGAACCTGTATGAGGTGGCTGGGCGATTTGGATCATCCTTTTTGATGAGCTCAGGTCTATCTTCCATTCCGCGCTGTGATTACTACCTAGTTGAGCACGGTGAACACCAGTTTTAGATAAGTGTTGGTCGGGGTCTTGTGGGCGCGCGGCGCGCCAAGGTAGGATATGCAGTCGAACTTGGAATGAGTAACTGGGAGTTGGCGTATTGGGGAAGGAGCAGGAACAGAAAGGACGATCACCGGATTTCAGCTTTCTACCTCAAGACGGTTTCATCTATCCTTGCTCCTCGCTCCATGTCCACTACAAAAAATACATCATTGAGTGACACTCAAAGTGTGTCAAAAAAAACCTTAAAAAGTGTCAGTATAAGACCAATTGGGATTTACAGGCACACAAACAAGGTGTCCGCAGCACCGCAGTTACTAAAGGGTTTTACTAACAGAAAATGGAGAAGTCGGTAAGATTTTCATCTTTACTGACACTTAACTATATGTCAGTATACCCCTTTTTTTGTCATATTGATGAGATGTCAAACTTAGACTTTAGTAAGCTTTAGTGACAGTTATTGTTGTGTCAGTGAATTCAATTGTGTGCTTGTAAAAGCCTTTAGTGACTCATAGTCATAATTTGGTTAACGCTTTTTCTAACTATAAAAGATTGTTTTGACTTTTCGTAATGACTAAAAGTGTAAATGAAAATCATATTAATAAGTCAATACACATTATACCCATAATTTTTAAATTGTACTAAAGCGTGAGCATATACACTGATTACTTCAATAAGAAAATGTTTCACCTTCTTCATTACAGTTAAATTGAAAAAAAAAAATGAACATATGCTACAAAAGCATCAACAAAGAAGAATAGTCCACATATTAACTTTGATGTTTAAAGTATGTTGAAAAACCCTTATACTCTAACTAGATTAAAAATATAAAAGTACGACGCCTTACAGAATATCTAGCATAATCTGAAATCTATAACTAATTGATTCCATCAAAAAAATGGAGAATTGTCCAGCCTCGCTTCATCCAACTACCCCAATAGTTTTGTCTGTGAAGAACCTTCAATGTTCTTTGCAAACACTTTAGCAAATGAGTACAGTTATGCTATCAGAAGAATAATGAAAAAATTTAGAGCAGTAGCAGCAAACAACTTAAAGTGTAGCAGCAACTTCATACTGAATAACAGCAACAAACAACTTAAAAACAGTAGCAACTTCGAAGCAGCAGACAATCAATACAGCATGGAAAATGAGGTTAATTTGTAAAATCCTGCTCCATCATTTTCAAAATGGTGATGCATTTAAGGCTATTGATGAAGTTGTCCCTACAAATGACAGAAACATGGCTGAAGTGATGAAATGGAAAGAATGAGCAACCCAACATGCAGCTAAGTGATTTCTGATGCTGAAAATGTTAATTTCACAAAAAAAAAAATATCAGAGCAGCAGACGCTCTGTTTCAATATTCAATTCCACCGCAAAAGTTGCAAGAATGGCACCCCAAGCGCGCAACTAAGACCAACCACCAGCCCCTCTGTTTTCGAAAGGAAACCCAACCAAGGGAAATAATTACAAGCAGCACCAACTTAAGTACAACAAGGGGTTAGACAATGAAGCAGCATCACTTATATAAGCAGCAACAACTTTATTGAGAAACTGATGATACAGGATTACACAATGAAGCCACGACAACATCAACTTTATATTGGAAAGACCACAACAGTTTCCTGCTACACTAATATAAGCATCATGGAGGTAAAAGATACAGGCATAGGTTTCATCAGTTGGAAAAGAAAACAAGAAATTATTGGAAAAAAAAACTTGTATCTTCAAGAAGTAAAGAAAGACGGATGTATGGCAAATACTAGTAGCGAACAAGAAATGACATCACTGAAGCGGTGAAGCAGAATGTATTAGACAATGAAGCAGCAGTGAAGCAGCAGCAGCAGTGAAAATAACAACAACAATCACACCAAACACCAGCAATTCAGCAAGTAGATTAAGCACTTCAAGGTAATAAATACTTGATTTTCACTATAAAATAAAAAGTAGAGGATAGAAATTTGTTACCTAGGCCAACTCCTCCATTCGAAGCAAACTGATTTATGTACACCGGATGAACGATTTGTACCACTAGCAAGGTCGCTTACCCAGTAAAATTAATAAATGATTGACGCAAGTGTAAGACACCATTCAGACTAAGGCAAAAAAGACAACTAAATCCATTCTAGTGATTTGAATCACTCGTGATGTAGGTTAATCTCACAACTCAAAGACTGTGTGGCAATGAAATACCCCAAACCTTGATATGTGGTTTAAATATCAAATTAGGGTATGTAAAGGCTAAAAAGTGCCTTAGTAACATCAGTGAACAATTTAAACCATAATAAATGCAATAAAGCATTAAGACACAGTTTGAGCAAAAACATGCTAAGCTATGAGTGAACTTGGTTAGGACCCAAAGAGCCTACCAAGACTTGATAACATTTAATTATGATTTAATAAGGCTAAATAAGTCCTTAGAAGAAACTTTGGTGGACAGTTAAACCAAATAAAACATAAGAAAATACCTTAAAGTCAATATGAGCAAAAATGTGCTCTAAGCTTGGGATGAATGTGTATAAGACCTATGGTCATACCTATACCTTATAAATATGTTAATGAACATATTAAATCAATTACCAAAGAAAACCAAGCTTGAAAACAAGTTAAAACACAAAAAGTGCTTTAAGGAGTCTTAAAGCACGTTTTTGAAAAATTGTCTTGTAAATGAGTTTTGAATGGCTAAATGTCCATCATTACTCTTTAATTAACATGTGTACTATATAGTATCACATTTGGGTGGCCATATTAGTGGGAAATCAAAAATTTCACTTCTATGTGCCTTAGTTTGTGAATAGTAACTTTTATAAGCTAGTTTGTAACATATAATGTTATAAGTAATTAAATGAGTCATCAAAGACTATTATACCCCTAGGTGTTATAAGGGGGCCGGTTTCCATGTGTGACTCACCACATTTGGAACAAATCAAATAAGTTAAGTAATGACAAAGCAAAAGTACTATTTGCTTTAACTTACAAATATCTCCAAAAGCAAATCCTATCTTCATTCTCATTTCTTCCTCCATTTTCACACGGTCTTCATGCTCTCTTCTCTTCTTCAAAACCGATGGGCTATGGTGGTCTCTCTTCTCCATCTTCATTTCCTTGCCAAATCCAACTCCATGCTCCAAATCAAATTCTAAGACCATATTTGTCTTAGTTAGACCAAGCTCTACACTTCTACCTTTCAAATCTTCAAGAACTCAATTTTGGTGCCATGGAGATCCACCATTGAAGGAGCTTGAGCTCACCTTCCACATATTATTGTTCTCCTTTGCTTCAAGGTAAGGAAACTCAAAAAGAAAATCCATGTTTCCTCCATGTTCTCATGTTGACCGAAAATTCACCTCACCATGGTGTATTTATCTTGCTTGTTTTAGCTTCATTTGAATCTTCCAAGGGCTAGGAGGAGTCCTCTTTGATACTTATTCAAGTTCTCTTCCAATTCCAAGGTAAAACAATTACCTTAATGTGTTAAAACAATATGTGTAACTAGGGTTTATAATGAGGTGAAGCATAATGCTTGAATACTCATTCTATTGTTTGTATAATGTTTAATAGTTGAAAAAGGGACCAAATGCCCTACCGGTTTCACAAGGAACAAGAAAGAAATTTGTGAGGAAAAGAGGTAAACAAGCTATCTCAATGTAGTTTAAATGCCTTAGGAAAATGAGCTTGATTTGCTTAATAAAATACCTAAGGAGCCAATGGCAAATGAGCTAGTAAATGCTCTCAAGGAGACTAGTAAAAGAACATATGTATTGGTGTATGTATTTGCAGGTCAAAGGCATTATTTATGTGGGAAATTCAGTGTTTAAGGTTATGCAATTTAAGGGCCTAAGTGCCAAGCAATTTAAGTTATGCACTATATTGTGATGTAGTGCTTAATGTGTGAAGTTTGTGTATAAAAATGTGTTTGATGGATTTTAGGTGTTTTGAATGAAATAAGGTAAAAACCTAAGTGTTTGGATGTGAGTATATACAAGAGAAGCTATGGCCAATTTGGAAAAAATGTGTGAGAAGTTCTAAGTGTTTTAAGTGGTTTTGGTGAACTAGGAAGTGTTATAGGTGAATAAATGTTTACTTGAGAAGAAAACATGTGTTAAGGTGATTTTGAAGATTGATGCAAGGATTTAGGTGTTATCTTGGAGGTTCTAGGAATTCAATGTGTGTTTGTGAATGTATTAAAGTCTTGGAGAATTGTTTAAGGTTAGGTAAGGTGGTGTTCAAGGAATAAGTGATGTTTAGGAATGATGTGAAAAATGAGATTTAGTTAGTAAGAAAAGAAGTCGAGAGGTGATGATAAGGTGTAGAGGATACACCTGTATTGTGGTCATTATAGGTGAAATGCCACCTAGAAATCATAAGGAGAAAACATTGTAAGTGTTAGGAATTTTTGTGGAGATATAAGTAAAGGTTTAAGGAATTAGGAAAAATAGTTTTGTGTGAGTGTTTAAGAATATCTTAAGGGTGTGTTTGAAGTGCCAAATGATGTTAGAACACATTAAGAGGCCTTAGGAGAAGTTGGTGAAGATTGGCAAAGTTTGGGTAAGTTTAGAAGGCGACCGACCCAGGGGTCCGACCCAGTTTTGGGTCGGTCGAGCCTCTGTTAGATGTTAGGAAAGTGTTCGGTAATGGTCCGACCCAAAGGGTGGGTCGGACATGGGTCGGTCGGTCAAGTTTCAATAAGGAAGGAAATGTTCGCACATGGTCCGACCCAGTCGAGTGAGTCGGACGTGGGTCGGACGGGCATGATTATAAGGAGGTAAAAGGGCTTCTGTAATGGACCGACCCAGCTGTGGGTCGGACGGTGGGTCGGTCGGACCAAAAACATGGTTTAAGGTTATGAAATGATATGTGATGATGGGGATTGGTAGGTAATGATGTTATAAGGATGTTAAGGACATGTTAGGGGAGTTTTAATGACACCTAAGTGGGTTAAAAGTTGTATTAAAATGTGAGAGTAAAACAAGTTAAAATGTTAAGTTATGTAACTAAGTTAACGGGGAAAAATTAAGCATTGACATTAAATGATCAAGCAAACCCCGATGTTAATGAAAACACATGTGATGTTAACAGTTGTTCGAGAATTGCTCGAGGGACATAAATGGACGTGATTAAGTGGACTCCGGTGACAGGTATGGTTTTCTTGCAACCTGTGTCCTACCGGATTACACCGGCTTGTATGCCAATGTGTTTTCTGTATGTTTGCCACGTTATGAGATAAATCATGAAACGAGTTTACAGTCATTATTGTTATTGTATGTTTACGTGCCGATACCGGTAACCTCTAATGCGCTTGAAGGGCTAGTTAACCACTATTAGGTAAACGTAAGAGAACGGTATCCGGTAATAACGTTTCCGACCTAAGGAACGTTCTAACCACGGCTATGCGTGAGTTGGTTATGTAATGTTTGTGCGTGATGTTTGTATGTGAATGTATGACTCTCTCTTCCTTGTGTATGTCTAACAAGACTTAACCCAACGTTTGTGATTGTTTAATAAAGTTCAAGTTGAACTTCTAATAAGTGCTAACGGGGGAGTGAGGAGTCCGGTCTGTTCCGGCCACGCGTGTGAGTATGGGGGTCGTTGTCATAGCAGGTTCGATCCTCTCTGTATGTTATGGTTGTTTTCCAATTTGGTTCCCAACCTCCTTTAGCTTAACCAAGGCTATTACTGACTCACGTCGGGCCACAGGGGCATACTATTGTTATGTTTGTTTCGGTGTGCTTGGATCACTATATCCGAGACACCTTGTGTTAAGTTAACCGTTCATTTAACGAGACGGTAACGAGTTATGTAACGAGCTTATCATGAGACTGGCAACATTCTCTAGGCTCACCAGTGTGTAAACAATGTTTGGGTCGGTTCCTAAGAGAACCATTCCCGTTATGTTATGTGTTTTGTTGTGAGCAATATCCATTGCGGTATTTATTTGTTGTGCACGTGGAAACGTGCAAAGTATTGTTAAGTGTTGTTATGTAGTGTATGTTATATGTTGTAAAATGTGGAATGTGTGGATCATGGATGTGATTCCCAGTTTGTGATAAGAGGCGTTTAAAGGATAACCCGATTAAGGGTATGTGTCGTCTATTAAGGAAGTAGCTCCGTTGGAGGAGGAACACTCTAGGGATGATGAATACCATGGGTGACTTGTTAAGTAGGATGTACATCCGATTGTTGAGCCCATTGAGGCGAAATGTTTAAGTGATGTGTGTTTATTGTCACATGCATGATTTAATATAATCAACTGCATGCTAAGACGACAATTAGTTGTGCGTGGCCCGGTAGCATGTGGCTGCGGGATTACCATACCAGCAAAGGTGCTGAGCCCCTTGGGGCACCCCTTTCTCTTCTTTTCCTATTTCAGGTACGAAGTGCTGGAAGCCGTTCGAGAGTAGGACGGGTAGTCATGTACATGGGTAAACTTTAAGTGTATGTATACAGTAGGTGTAGTAAGACCGAATTGTTGTCGGCACCAGTTTTAAATACTCGGTATAGTTGGAAGGTGTTATGTTGTTGTGTTAATGGAAAGGGATAGTAATGTGTAGACGCTCGGGAATTTAGCCCATCAGACCGGTACAAGGTGATGTATTAGCCTTGTTAGCACGTGGGTGGCTAAGGGTTTTGTAACACCAACGAGTTAAGTAATGTGATGAGGTTGTTCTTCCGCTGCAGTTCATTGTAAGTATGTTAATGTTGGATGGGGTGTTACAGGCAATCACCGTGACTCTGGTAAAGCAAGGTCACCTATTTCAGGGGGTCTTTTTAATTAGTACCGCAAAATCAACTATTTCAACAGTCGTTTAAGTTAGTACTGCAGAATCACTGCAACAGATTATAGTAACGTAGATGCATAATTGACAAAATAAACAAATTACATCACAATAGAAGAACGAGTAGTTGGAAGCTTCTTCTGTTTCAACTGCTACGCCAGTTAAACTGAAACCACCAGAAGCGACGGAACTCATTAACACATCCTAGTTGAAAAAACGAATTCTCATCGCCTGGAAATAGCGCGCGTCGAGTGAGTTGAGTCTTACCTCCAATTGTTGTAATTGACAAACAAGTGTGCCAAAATCCATATACAAGTGAATAACGTAATCCCTAATTTAAATTACGGGAAAATTTAGAAGCCTGCAATTGCATACCGATTAAACCGACGCCTTGAATCTGGTTTTTGTTTCGACCTGTATAGCCGCTCGTCAAGAAAAAAGTGTGGGAGGATGACGGTTTGAGTGACTGAATCCCAGGGATGAACTGGGGAAATGACAGTTTGGGTAGAACGCCAATGAGAAACTGGGAAGATGACACAATTTGAGGAAGACTATGCCGATATTTGCTGTGAGGAGGAAGAGAGGAGGAGACTCGATATTTACTTACTATCAAAAATAAATAAGGCTGACAGCTTCCATCTTCAACGTTGTTGCCAGCGCCGAAGTGTCTAATCTTTGCTCCATGAGCAGATATCTGTCAATGAAGTCTGCGTAGCAGATGATACCGTAAAAGCCGGTTGTGCCGCTAGCACCAACGGTGGTGCCGATGCCGGTAGCCATGGTGATGGTGCGTTCACACTGTCAGCGTGGAGAAGAGAAGGCAATCCAGCACACTCTTTTAGAAATGACATATGTAATTTGCTGGTTAGGGAGTGATGACACATGTCCTACATGTGTCTCTTTGCATATTCCCTTCTTTATAAATAATATATATCTTGTTTTTCCGAAAAAAAAAAATAATAAGGCCGAAGATTTAAAATTGCAAAAATTTTCTATAAAAAATTATTTAATGTTAATTTTAAAAGCATCTAAATATTGTAAGTTATGATACCTGTTTTAAGTTTAATTTCTACATTTTTCAATAAATAGTTATTAGAAATTTTTAATGTTATCCATATTATTTTATGTTTCTTTTATATTTATGCTCTGATTATTGGTTTGGGCTTTTCTTTCTCAATTTGTGTTCTTCATTCATCCTAGTCCTTGTGACTATTGGTTCTTTCGGGAAATTTTCGCCGAAATACAATTTGGAAAAAAAATTAGTTGCGGTGGTTTTTTTCAAAGAATTACGGGGAAGTACCAAAACGATGCAAATTGCGGTAAACCGCATCGGTGTCAACGCCATTATCGGTTATTTTGTATAAACCGCATCAGGCAAATGCATCTTTGCTGCGATAACCGCATCAGGCTGATGCGTTTATTTCCAAACCGTTGTTACTCGAAAAAATATCGGAATTAATTTGAGCCGCCGGTATTCCACGATTTCGTGATTTGTCGGATAATCTTATCCAAACATTTGTAAACTAACAAGTTAATAAATTAGAGAATTAATTATTTACAAAATAAATTATAAGCAACTAAAACTACCAGATTAATTTTGTCTATAACATAATAATACCAACTTAATTATTTGGCTAATATATACACCATTATAAATTAAAAACAAGTTATAAAATGGTGTATTAATTAATTACAAATTAAAATAAAAATAAAACAATACTTAACTACCAAGATAATTTTGGTCTATAACAATAATTCCTACTTAACTATTTGGCTAATTATACACCATTCTAAATTTAAAAAAGTTATAAAATTAGTGCATTAATTAATTACGAATAAAAATAATAATTAAACACTGTCAAGATTAATTTTTGTCTAAACATAATAATACCAACTTAATTATTTGCTAATTTATACACCATTATAATTAAAAAACAAGTTATTATATTAGTTCATTAATTAATACAATTAGATAATAATTAAACAATAAAATAAATAAATATATACATTTTAGTATAAACAACAAATCCACAAAAGACTAGTTAACTAAAATGAGGAACTATTTTTGTTGTTTAGTATTATTTTAATTCGTAATAATTAATGCACCAATTTATATAATCTGGTAGTTTTAGTTGTTTAATTATTAATTTAATTCGTTATTAATTGATGCACTAATATATTAACTTGTTGTTTATTGAAAATGGTGTGTATAATTTTCCAAAAAATTAAGTAGGTTATTATGGTATATGAAAAGTTAATCTTGGTAGTTTCAGTTCAATAATTAAAAATTAATGTAATTAATTAATTCACTAATTATTAACTTGGTGTTAGTTTACAAATGTTTGGGATAAGATTATCCGACAAAATCGCGGAAATCGTGGAGTAAGACGGACTTTCTTAAATTAATTCCGAGATTTTTTTTCAGTAGCAACGGTTTGCAATAAACCGCATCAGCTGATGCGGTTATATCGCAAAGATTGTGTTGGCTGATGCGGTTTATGACATAAATAACCGATAATGGCGTTGACCCGATGGGGTTTACCGCACAAACGGATCAGCCAATGCGGGTTTTATTTGCTCGTTTTGGTATTTCCGCCGTAATTTTTTGAAAAAAAAGCCACCGCAAGTAATCTTTTTTTTCAACGGGTATTTCGGCGAAAATTTCCTGGTTCTTTCAACTCCTAGACTGGAACTGAATCTAACACAACCAACGGGTGTTCACTAACTTATGGTGTCGGATCTTTTAAGTGAGTACCTTTACCTTCCTATTATTTATCTCTATTCTTAACTTGTTATCTATGACTTGGTGTTTTTTAAAGTGCCTTGTTCCTCTGATATGTTTTAATAGTTTGATTTGTAGTTATTGTTTATTTAAGAGATATGCTTAAAGGTTTTTTTTTGGAGGATCGTACTAGTTCCATTCCAGGGAACTTGTATGATTCACCAGCTGGGGTGGGCTGCTTGGTTTTATCTTGTAGGTGCTGATTGTTATACAGGTGGCAACGAACAGTATGAGTGATTGGGATGGGAATTAGGATTTGTGAAGAACTGTTTGTTTTTGCTATTATTGTAGTTATGTTATGTTCTCTCGAGTTCCAACTGTAACATTTGTAAGTAGTAGTTGGTGAGGTTTTGTACCGGGTTTGGAACCGGTGATTTGTACTCGCCATTTAGAGATTTTATTCCGCTGCATTAATTTTAAATACAACCGTTACAATTACCCTCAATGTCATATTATGTCATAGACTCAATGTGAAAACACTATTTTGAGTAACATTGGGTGACTATGAGCCCCGGAATTATAACTCTATTATCAAACCGTTAACTACATGCTCACTTGTCAGCTTAATCACATTATTAAAGCCAGCTCGGACGACAAAAATAGTTAATCAACATCATCTAACTTTCTCTAATCCCAATCCATATGCATTTTACACGGTAGGGTTGACATTTTCGGACAAGAAAATGCTGGTTAAGGTGTGTGGTTTGAGCCCTGTCCAACATGTCATTAATAATGTGATTAAGCTGATGGGACATCACGTAGTTATCATTTCGATAACAGAATTATAGTTCGGGGGCCAAGAGTCAAAGGCTCTCCATACCGTAAACGCAAAACCGTTACCAAATTATGATAAACACAATGGGGTTAACTGTATTACGCCCAACCCTCAAGGGGGTTCCGAGTAATTTACTCTATTTATTTAAAATGATCTCCTTCATCCGAACTGACCCAAACCAAATTCTGTTAGACATTGTCAAGAACAAGGCACAATTTAACCTTAACCCGACTTAGGCGAACCTGTAACGACCCCTAAGTTGATCAACAGGATGAACTTTACTAGACCCCCTTCGATGTAACCCAAAATGAAAGTTATAAAATTCACAATCTACCCCTTTTTTCCTTTCATAATTCACATAGACCTCCGCTAGTTTTCGTAATTCAACATTGAACATGCTTAAATGTTGTCCAAGATTGATGAAACTTTACATGAACCATGTAAATTGTTATATTTTGGTCCATCATCGTATTTGAAGTTTTGTAAGCTCACATGTGACATTTAGGACCCAATGGACATGTCACAATTTTCTATGGGTCCCACAAGTCACATGCACGCTGAATATAGTGGCATATTGGATATTGGACAAAGATACAACACTGTATCATCGTACATGTAATGTTACATCAATTTTGGACAACATTGAAGCATGTTCAATGTTCAATTTCGAAAACTAACGGGATATATTGTGAATTAAGAAAGATAATAGGGGTATATTGTGAATTTTCCTAAAACAAATTGTAGGGCAGATTCGTGGGTCCAGCTTGGTAGGTAGGATACTCGGAAACAATTACTCCAGATACCATTTTTTAATTAAAACCCTTCGTTTCGGAACTTTTGCCATTCGAAATAAACTTGGATTGCAAACTTCGTCCCTTCCACCACCGAACCCGGCTAGGTTATTTATGGTCTCCCACTTCGTCACCGGCGTAAATTAATGGTCTATCATTAACTGCCAGCGCTGTCCGTCCAGACCATCTTAATTCCAGTCCTTCGTCGGGGATTTGACGGTGCGTTCGCCGGGTATTTCCAGGTTGTTGAATACTGGTAATAATCACCAGATTCTCTCGTCAGTGAAGGTAAGCTTATCTAATGAGTCGACCATTTGGTGTACGCGCGCCCGTATGTTGGTATTTTCGCTGAGTACATTACGGCTTTTGCGATGTGTCCCAAAACTTGACTATGTTTGGTTTGGTTGTCCGTTGACCCCTCGGGCTTTCATTTTTAACTATACTGTTTATCTAGGTCTGTAATGTTCTCTTTGATTTAACTTCTTACAAGCGTAAAATGGCAAATACCCTGGTCTAATAGGTCGACAGCTAATACTCGTCTTGGGGGTGGATTTACATGGGCGAACTATAAATGGTAATTGCTTGATTTATTAAGCTTTAGGCACCTTCTTTCATTTTACGTCGTACAAATGCAGTAGGAGTAGTCTAATGGAACGCCTCTCACTGGATCAACTATGGTGGTTATCCATTGGGGCATTTGACGTAAATATACTGTTTTGAACTGGTAATCCCCGACTTAAGATATGTGCTCTTCTCTGTAGTCGCCTATTGATTGGTCATTCTTGGAATTAAATATCGTGACTTGACGCTACCACTTCAGAAACAAATTATGACATGTTGTGGACAAGTTGATTATCAATGAACAGCCCATCCGCAAGTAATGTATATAGCAATGGGAAAAACAATTCCACAGCTTCCAATGAATTACAGAAAGATGCAACCCTTACATCTATGTATAAATATGTTTGACTATCATACGTCTTCATCCTTATACGGTCTTGCTCATTCCAAATGTTGTTGCAGCAACATCTGTTATCTAAAAATCCAGGTTCACATTAATAGATGACGTCTGGATCGCATCAGAAATCTGATATCCCACAAGCAACAGAGTATGATAATGAAGTGCGACAGCAATGTGATAAGCACGATGGTCATCACCATGGTGATAATCACGATGATGTTGACTGCGTGGATGCATACGGCAAGGTCCATCCGTATACCTTCCAGAATAGATGTTCTCCTAAAAGGTTTACCAACATGCTAGATGTTTATTCCGTTGTAACGACAATTTGATGTCATCAGTCAGAGGATTGCTACGCCAAATTGGTTTCAGCGGGTTAATGAAGGTAAATATTACCCGTTTGGATCGAGGATTCCTAGACAGTGTGCTCCAACTGTACGATAAGAAATCGAAGACATTCCGTTTGGGTAACGGACAGGAACTGGGAATTGGTCCTAACGATGTCAAGAGAGTCTACGGTCTTCCGGCTGGTAAATTGCCGATCAGGTTGGAAGGGTGTGGTACTGGATTGGCTAAAAAACTTGGCAAAGAGCTGGGTCTTTCACACAGCAGTGCCATGTTTTCGTCAGTCAAAGATGTGTATGATAACATCATGCGGTCACAAGACCCTGAAAACATCGTGAAGATGTTTGTGCTGTACGCCCTGGGCGTTCTGCTGTCCCCTGTGTCAGTTAGCCTGGTAAACCTTAATTACGCGGAGTTCATGTATGACATTGAGCATGTTACAAGCTACAACTGGTGTCAGCATGTGTCAGATGTTTTGATTAGCGGTTTGGACAGATATGCTGATAACGGCTCAAAGGGTGGCAGCCCATTGATCAGGGGGGACATACATTTTCTGTTTGTAAGTCCAAACAGAACCAGACCGACCACTTACTGCATCCCATGCAACTGTTATTCCTCATTGATCTGTTGCCTTTGTCATGTTTCTTGATTTTTTGATGAAACTTTTTTTTGTTTCTTAAACTATTTGACATATATTGTCATTAATGCAGATACACTTTCTTGACTGCATTTTAGTCGGCGATGAAACCACATGTGATATTCTTCCCTCATGTGGAAGGTGGACCAAAGAAGCTGTGACCAAGAAGTTACAGGGTTTGCAATCAATAGGTGACATACACGGTTGCCGGGTCGTACACCCCACAACCAGTACATGTCACCCGCGCTTATTGTCCTCGAAACCTGGCTGTTTTATGGATAATCTTCATGCTGACAGCCCATCTCGTGACGTTGCAGTATTTGCGAAGACCATATCGGAGGTAATTGTGGTACCGTCGTTGCATGTGGTATGTTTCAAAATTTGCGACGTTGAATATAATTTTCCTGATACGCAGGCAATTGAAGCACAAGGTGAATGCATTGCTCAGATAGCTATATGGAACCAGCGGTTAGCTAGGTTAATGGACCGTTTACCGGACCATGCCGTAGAAACCATTACCCCCGGTGATTCAAATGTTGGAGAAGAAGCTGCTGTCGAGTCCTACCGTACAAGGAAGAGGAAGGCATGCGGTGGCTTGATTTATAATCAGAAAGAGAATCACAGAAGGGCCAAGGTGCCGCAGGTATTATGATAATACATTTAGCATATGTAGTCAACGTCAAATGGCGTTCGTTGAACAATAATATATCGTAAGGATTGAATCATCCTTAAATTATGTCATCCACATCCGCTAGGGGAATTTATGGGACCATTCGAATGTCGTCTTTATATTATATCCGCGTACTGTATTCGATTTATGAGCAGAGTGCAACACCAAACAGTGAGGGCGTTGCATTTGGACAACTTATTCAGGACAACCATGAGAGCACAATATGTATTTGTACGGTCAATGCGAAATGAACTGAGGCTGTTGAGGTATTCACGCACTGTTACATCTAAAATTCGATCGGCAGATTGCTGTAGTATCTGATGTTTGATTAATGTGTTGCTGTAAAAAGACCATTATGTATTCATCTGGTGTGCCATGTTATTCAGGGTTGGACGCCTTGAGGGAGGGGGTGGAGCTAAGGGCAAAAATTTGTAGCAGCTTGTGGAACGGTTTGGAGTATAATTACAAGACTGATGGGGTGGAAGGCTGAGGTCTTCGGTAGTGCGGAATGACATTAATAGGCTGGATAAATTTAGTATAAGCAGGGCGTTGTAGACACATTTTCAGTAATATCATAGTACGTATTATCTAATCAGTGTTGACTTCAAGTTTGTAGTCCTCTTCGTACGGTGCGAATATATTTCATGGAAAAAGTGTTCAACTTGTCCAGTAGCTTGTCAACAGTATACTCTTTTTGAGTCATTATACAGCAATTTGTTTTTAGGTTCCATGAGTCGTGGCATTAAAACATTGACCAAGAGTCGACGCAATGGTAGTTTGAAGAAGAATATCTCTAGTTCGTCGGGTTTTATTATGTCGTGTCCAACAGCCGATTGACAAAATCAAAAGAGTAACCCCAACAGGGGTGTCCTGAAGGTGTTGTTGTACATCTGTGTTTCATGAATAGTAGTGGCATTTCTGGCAACTCTCTGATGTCTTAACCACCTCATGTCTTTTTTCCATTTGTTTTTAAGGAGTAATAGTATGTGGCAACATTTTATAAGACATTTCTGGCAATTCTTTAATTGTATTTATGATTTTTATAAAAACTATTTATTCAGGTATATTACAAATTTATACAAATTCAGGCGATGTGGCCTATTAATACTTCTTTTTCAGTATCTTATTTTTATTTTTCCAACCTAACTCCTTAATAATTAATTTGATTTACCATAAATGCTGGTTAACTTGTTCAAAAACATATAATTTGATTTCTTATCAGTTAGATAGCCATTTTAGTATATGCTATACATTTTAGGGTGCTTATTACGCTGTTCTATTGGCTACAGATTGGGGTTTTCATTATTTTCAAAATGACACATGTTCAGCATGTGTACACCCTCTAATATCTATCTCAACTTAGCAAGTCCTTTCTATCATATTCTACTTTTTAATATATAGCAACTGATAATGCGAAAGCGGTAAGAGTGAAAGTGTTAATAGGTAAAAGTTCCGAGTATATATTTACAAGCGACATCAACTATTTTTCTTGGATTATTGTATATGCTTTGAAGAGTTGCTAAATTATTAGCACCATCATTTCATGGTTTAGCTCTCCATACCTGATATATACAACGTGACCAGATCATACCGTGGTATGACCACATAGTGCATTTTTATGACTAGTTGGTTATAAACGTCGAGAGGGTCTGGTTAAAAAACCTGTGCGTGTGTGTGTGCGTGCGTGCGCGTGTGTGTGCGTGTGTGCGTGTGCGTGTGTGCGTGCGTGCGTGCGTGCGTGCGTGCGTGTGTGCGTGTGGCGTGTGCGCGTGCGCCGTGTGTCAAGCGTCGCGCGTGTGCGTGCGTGTGTGTGCGTGCGTGTGTAACGTGCGTGCGTGGCGTTGATGCGTGCGCGCGTGCGTGCGTGCGCGTTGTGTGCGCGTGTGCGTGCGTGTGTGTGCGTGCGTGCGTTGCGTCGTGCGTGTGTGACGTGTGTGCGTGTGTGCGTGCGTGCGACTTGCGTGCGTGCGTGCGTGCGTGCGTGCGTGCGTGCGTTGGTGCGTGTGTGTTCGGTGCGTGCTGTGCGTTTGTGTGCTGTGTGCGTGTGCGTGTGTGCATGCGTGCGTGCGTACGTACGTGCGTTCGTGCTTGCGCGCCCGTGTGTGTGGTGTGCGTGCGTGGGCGCGGGTGTGTGCGTGTGGCGCGTGTGCTGCGTGCACGCGTGCGTGCGTGCTTGCGCGTTTGTTGCGTGTGGTGTGTCTGTTGCGCGTGCGTGTGGTGTGCGTGTGTGTGCGTGCCGTTCGCGTTTTGTGTGCGTGTTGGCGGGTGCGTGTGTGCGTGCGTGCGTCGCGCGTGCCGCGTGGTGTGCGTGTTGTGGCCGTGCGTGCGACGTGCGTGCTGCGCGGGGCGTGTGCGTGTGTGCGTGCTGTGCGTGTGTTGCGTGTGTGCGTGGTGTGTGTGTGCGTGCGTTGCTTGCGTGCTTGCGTGTGTGCGTTGGGTGCGTGCGTGCGTACGTAGTGCGTGTCGTGGGTGCGGTGTGTGTGCCGATGTTGCGTGCGTGCGTGCGTGCGTACGTGCGTGCTTGCGTGGGTGCGTGTGTGTGTGGCGTGCGTGCGTCCGCGTCGTAGCGTGCGTGTGTGTGTGTGCGTGTGTGCGTGCGTGACGTACGTGCGTGCGTGGGTGCGTGTGTGTTTGCCGTGCATGCGTCCGCGCGTGTGTTGCTTTGTGTGCGTGCGTTCGCAGGGTGTGTGCGTGTGTGCGTGTGCGTGCGTGCGTGCGTGCGTGCGTACCGTACGTGCGTGCGTGCGTGTGCGTGCGTGCGTGTGCGCGCCCGTGTGCGTTGTGTGTGCGTGCGTTGCCGCGTGTGTGTGCGCGTGCGTGCGTGTGTACGTGTGTGTGCGTGCGTGCGTACGTACGGGCGTTGTGTGCTGGCGTGCGTGCATGCGTGCTTGCCGTACGTGCCGCGTACGTACGTGCGTGCGTGCGTGCGTGCGTGTGTGCGCGCCCGTGTGTGCGTGTGTGCGTGCGTGCGCGTGTGTGTGCGTGTGCGTGCGTGCATGCGTGCGTGCGTGCGTGCGTGCGCGTGTGTGTGCGTGGTGTGTATGTGCGCGTGCGTGTGTGTGCGTGTGTGTGCGTGTGTGGCGTGTGCGTGCGTGCATGCGTGTGCGTGTGTGCGTGCGTGCGTGCGTGTGCTGTGTGCGTGTGTGCGTGTGTGCGTGCGTGCGTACGTACGTGCGTGCGTGGGTGCGTGTGCGTGTGTGCGTGCGTGCGTCCGCGCGTGTGTGCGTGCGTGCGTGCGTGCGTGCGTGCGTGCGTGCGTCGCGCGTGTGTGCGTGCGTGCGTACGTACGTGCGTGCGTGGGTGCGTGTGTGTGTGCGTGCGTGCGTCCGCGTGTGT
>CM041780.1:180710515-180910515 GCA_023374045.1 Limonium bicolor | reverse complement strand
CCCCCGTGTGTGCGTGCGTGCGTGCGTGTGCGCCCCCGTGTGTGCTTGTGTGCGTGCGTGCGTGCGTCCGCGTGTGTGTGCGTGTGTGCGTGTGCGTGCGTGCATGCGTGCGTGCGTACGTACGTGCGTGCGTGCGTGCGTGCGTGCGTGTGTGCGTCCGCGCGTGTGTGCGTGCGTGCGTCCGTACGTGCGTGCGTGGGTGCGTGTGCGTGTGTGCGTGCGTGCATCGTGCGTGTGTGCGTGTGCGTGCGTGCATGCGTCCGCGTGTGTGCGTGCGTGCGTGCGTGCGTGTGTGCGTGTGTGCGTGCGTGCGTACGTACGTGCGTGCGTGGGTGCGTGTGCGTGTGTTCGTGCGTGCGTCCGCGCGTGTGTGCGTGCGTGCGTACGTACGTGCGTGCGTGGGTGCGGTGTGTGTGCGTGCGTGCGTCGCGTGTGTGTGCGTGTGTGCGTGTGCGTGCGTGCATGCGTGCGTGCGTACTACGTGCGTGCGTGCGTGCGTGCGTGCGTGTGCGCGCCCGTGTGTGCGTGTTTGCGTGCGTGCGCACGTACGTGCGTGCGTGGGTGCGTGTGTGTGTGCGTGCGTGCGTCCGCGTGTGTGTGCGTGTGTGCGTGTGTGTGTGCGTGCGTGCGTGCGTGCGTGCGTGCCGTGCGTGTTGCGTGTGTGCGTGCGTGCGTACGTACGTGCGTGCGTGGGTGCGTGTGTGTGTGCGTGCGTGTGTGAGTGTGTGCGTGCGTGCGACGTACGTGCGTGCGTGGGTGCTGTTGTGTGTGCGTGCGTGCGTCCGCGTGTGTGTGCGTGTGTGCGTGTGCGTGCGTGCAGCGTGCGTGCGTGCGTGCGTGCGTGTGCGCGCCCGTGTGCGCGTGTGTGCGTGCGTGCGCGTGTGTGTGCGCGTGCGTGCGTGTGTACGTGTGTGCGTGCGTGCGCGCGCGTGTGTGTGGCGTATGTGCGTGCGTGCGTACGTAGTGCGTGTGTGCGTGTGCGTGCGTGCATGTGTGCTGCGTACGTTACGTGCGTGCGTGCGTGCGTGCGTGTGCGCGCCCGTGTGTGCGTGCGTGCGCGTGTGTGTGCGCGTGCGCGTGTGCGTGCGTGCATGTCGTGCGTGCGTGCGTGCGTGCGTGGTGCGCGTGTGTGTGCGTGTGTGTGTATGTGCGCGTGCGTGTGTGTGCGTGTGTCGTGTGTGCGTACGTGCATGCGTGTGCGTGTGTGCGTGCGTGCGTGCGTCGTGCGTGTGTGCGTGTGTGCGTGCGTGCGTACGTACGTGCGTGCGTGGGTGCGTGTGCGTGTGTGCGTGCGTGCGTCCGCGCGTGTGTGCGTGTGTGCGTGCGTGCGTACGTACGTGCGTGCGTGGGTGCGTTGTGTGTGTGCGTGCGTGCGTCCGCGTGTGTGTGCGTGTGTGCGTGTGCGTGCGTGCATGCGTGCGTGCGTACGTACGTGCTGCGTGCGTGCGTGCGTGTGCGCGCCCGGGTGTGTGCGTGTGTGCGTGCGTGCGCACGTACGTGCGTGCGTGGGTGCGTGTGTGTGTGCGTGGCGTCCGCGGTGTGTGCGTGTGTGCGTGTGTGTGTGCGTGCGTGCGTGCGGTGTGCGTGTGTGCGTGCGTGCGTACGTACGTGCGTGCGTGCGTGCGTGCGTGCGTGTGTGCGTGTGTGCGTGCGTGCGTACGTACGTGCGTGCGTGGGTGCGTGTGTGTGTGCGTGCGTGCGTCCGCGTGTGTGTGCGTGTGTGCGTGTGCGTGCGTGCATCGCACGTGCGTACGTACGTGCGTGCGTGCGTGCGTGTGGCGCGCCCGTGTGTGTGTGCGTGCGTGCGTCCACGGTGTTGTGCGTGTGTACGTGTGTGCGCGTACGTGCGCGCGTGCGTGGGTGCGTGTGTGTGTGCGTGCGTGCGTGTGTGTGCGTGCGTGCGCGGTGGTGTGCGTGTGGTGCGTGCGTGCCGCGTGTCAAGGGAACACTAACCTATATATATAAAAATAATGAATAAATACTTACGAGATAGATGGAGATGGGGCGAGGAGTAGACCTGGCATTTTTGACCCAACCCAAACCCACCCGAACCCAACCCATAATTTTTTGCGGGTTAGGGTCCTGATTATTGACCCATCTATTTTTTGGTTGGTTAGGGTAACAAGCTAATTTTGTGGGTTGGGTTAGGGTAGAGATCTTAACCATGACCCAACCCGAAACCCGAAAATATATTTGTTAGTAATAAATAAAAATATTTTTTCCACATATATTCAGATCAAACTATACCTTAGCCTTAAGCCCAAGTGCAGTTGGGCTTTCCCACCTTTAATAATATCATATAATCTTAACGAACAAAACTGCCCAACTAGCTGCATGTCAGAAACCACAATCTCACCCCATAAAGCAAATTCAAAATAATAAATAGGGGTCATCGCCTTTTTTTTCAGACATATTGCGTGCGTGCGATCAAACAAAGGGCACAATCATACCTTAACATAATGTTGAAAACCCAAATGCTCTCGTCTTGTATACTCACATCCATTTTTCTTCTCTACGTCATTGTTTATGTCTATGTCACTCTTCATCTCTGCCCAATGTTTGTTTTTCTTATTCTCACTACCATAGTTGTTCTTGAGAACATAGGTATGTTAAGATAATCTAGAAGGGTGAACATAAGTAGGTGATATGTATTTTTTGTAAGTAGAATCTTGATTATAGACCTCTTAGTGAATTTTGAAGCCAACAATGCGGATAGCGTGCTACATAAAAGTTTCTGAACTGTTAGGAACAATTAAGTGATTGTGATTGTACTTTTCTCAGGCATGACCACTCAGTTTAAACAGGTGTAATTATTTTAAAACTATCAATCATAGTTTGAGGCTTTGAGTTCTTAGTTTATAAATTATTTCTAACTTTAGAAGAGTTGTCTTTAGTATATTTCTCTAATGCATAATGAAGATTTTCATTTTTGTTCCTCTTTATTAAGGGCACTAGGAACATGTGCATATCTAGATAAGATTCCTCCCCAATAGTGGTAGAGCTTTAGGCTTAGATTGATAATATAAATTTATGAAAAAAGTACGTGTTATTCTCTACATGGAAATTGGTGCAGTACTTTTACATTCTTTGCATAACATGGAATTCGTTTAAAGTTTAGTCGATCAAGCAAGACTACTTCTCTCCCTTTTGTTTCATCCTAATTAGTGTGCCAGCTAGCACTGAATGTTTTTGGATTTTTAATTAATTTTTACTCCTAATCCATCTAAATTATTGTATGCTTGAAAAAATGGGTTGGGTGGGTTGGGTTAGGGTTGAAGGATTTGAAACGGGTTGGGTTAGGGTCATGACTTTCTAACCCATCCATTTTGAGTTGGGTTGGGGTTGATGATATTTTAAATGGGTTGGGTTAGGGTTGATATCAACCCGACCCAGCGACCCAATTGCCAGGTCTAGCGAGGAGAAAGGGTAGATGAAAAAAATAAGGAAGAAAATCCATTGATGTTCCTTTCAACTTCTACGTTGTTTTCTCTGATCCTGTTCCTCCCCCCCCCCCCCCCCAAACACACACACACACCTTGGCGTGCCGCGCGCCGCGCGCCGTCGACACCCCCGACCAACACTTAACTAAAACTTCGGTTCATCGTCCTCAACTCGGTGGTAATCATAGCGCGGAAATGGAAGATATACCCGAGCTCATCAAAAAGGAGCATCCAAATCGTCCATCCACCTCGTACAGGTTATGCTACTCCTCCATAATTACCTCCGAATTTACATTTCTAAATCCAGAATAGATTTGAATTCAAATACTGTCAACGATCTTGGTTTTTGTGTTCTACTTACATCCGCCGACTCCCTCGCTGATGTGGTTGTAATGCATGTGCGATTAATTCGTGTTGCGATTAATTCGTTCTGAGGTAGTGATAACCGTGGATTTGCCATCTTCACTGTCAACGAAGCAGGCGAAAGAAGGATGTGCGTCCCTCGTGCCCTGACTCCACTGGACAAGTGCTAAATTACCATCGTCCGCTGCGGACGAACCAACAACCTCCAAATGCGTAAGCAACAAGGGAACCTCCACCAAACGCGGGGCCGAGGATATTGAAGATTCAACAACGGACTTGGTGGTGGCCAAGAAAAAAAAGACAAACCGACCTTTCACACCAGCAAAATGTCGATTGCTGCTTTGAGAAGGGGCATCAAGGGTCTCAAACCAGAACAGCGCGCAGCCCTGCAAGAGACTGGGTTTGCTCATTTCTTGAATCTAGGGGTGGATTCGATCTGTTACAGCCTGGGGTGTTGGTTGGCAACAAATTTTATTGGCGTAGCTGTCAGTTGATACTTGCTGATAACACAAGAGTTGACGTAACAGAGGATGATGTTCATGACATACTAGGGTTTGCCCCCGGGCGTTGAGATCACAGAAGCATCAATAAACTCAAAGTCTGATGAGTACAAGGAATGGAAGTTACAGTGGGATGCTGTCTTTGGACGTAAAACAGCCAGAACACTAGATATCATAAGTAAATGGCCGACAATGGGAGCGACAGATCTATTCAAGACCAGTTTTGTATGTGCTGTTGTCTCCACTTGCGTCAGCGGCAAGTGCGACCTAAGGTGCAACGACATGATTCTGCCATTAATACGAGACCCGTCAAATGCATCTAGGCTGAACTGGTGTAGATACACAATTGACAAGTTGGTAGAGTCTGTTCGTAAGTATCAGCAAAGTACATTCAAAACCCACTACTTCACAGGCTCTCTGTTGTTCCTTAACCTGTTCTATTTTGACAAAACGGCTCTTGCTGGCCGTCACGAGCAGCACGGTTATCCATCGATATCCAAATGGAACAACGACATGTACAATGACAGGCTAATCAGAGAGAGAGATGTAGGAAAATTTGGAGCGGGCAGGATTGTAAACACCAGACCTCTTGTCATTGTGGATCCGCGTCCTGCGTTTCCAACAGGAGAGGTAATTATCAACCACTGTTTGTACATACTATTCATGTTTTACCTATGTCCTTGATTCATCACACACCGCGCTAATGCAAATGACTGCAGACTCCAGATCATGTGGAGGATCGTAAATGTGTTATGGCAATAGTGAAAGCCATCACAAGTCATGCGGAACAGGGTCAATTTGATGATCATAATTGTGTGTTGGCAGTTGAGGACACCATCACACGTGAACCCGAAGAGAGAAATGAAACTGAAGTGTTATCGGAGGAGTTTAGTACGTGTATGGTTGGTGTTGTAGAAGAATGCAGTTACGAAATTATGAAAAAATTGGATGAGCCTACGGCCACATTGCCTGACCTACTGAAAAGCATCGGTATTGTGAAAGAGAGGTTGCGCAGTGAGCTGGGGTATATTAATTTTAGGACGGCGTATTGCTTAAGCGAGAGTGATAAATTTGATAAGTGGAGGAGTGAAATGTCGGAAAAGGAAAAGGATCTGGATGCTGCGCAGCGTGCGATAGAAGAAGAGAAAAACAAAGTCAGATTGGCTGAAAAGGAATTGAAAGAGAAGCAGAAAGTGGCGTCTGAGGAAATGAGACAAGTGACTAAGTCTGGACCGGAGACAGTGGGTAGTGGTGTGATCGGTGAAACGTGTGTTCATGTATCCTCATCTCAAAATATGGGGTGTATGAAGACATATGCATCCCCGTTCTCTCATGGACCTGTCGACCCGGCGGCGTTGCCTGACAGGACAGAAGAGCTTGTCTACATGCTTGTAAATTCAACCCGTGAGAAGACGTGAGTTTTGTATTATACGACCCATACTCTTCTTTATAATTGAGTGTTATTATTGCCGGCAAGACAGCGTTGTGGTTGTAATGAGTTGGTTATTGTAGTGTCACATTCTACTTGGAAGGTGATACTAGGATTCCAGTTGAAGCCTTCTTGTGTTTCGCGCCCAAAGCGGCATTGAACAGCTGCATGATAGATTTACATGCGAGGGTGCTTAACTTTGAGAACCGACGAAGACATGAAGGAACTCCTAACCGTTTTTTCTGCAGCACAGCGGTAAGCGTGCGTACTTCCATTCATAGTAGATTTTTAGGAGGCTCACACTTACTACCAACAATTTAAATAATCTGACAATCTGATTGTCCAGGTTTTTCTCACTGCCCTTGCGAGAATGAAAAATGGAAATGTCGGCAACAATGCACTGTATGAGGATGCTGCTTGTATAATAAGGCTACTGTACAATGAGTTCAGCGAGGCGGGATTTGAGACGAAGGACATAACGCATGTCGATATGGTATTCATACCAGTACACGCCCATTCGCACTACTATGTGTTGGTGCTCGACTATAACAAAAATGTAACATTGTGCTGGACAATATGGCTAGAACAGCCGATGGATTCGACGTGCATGCCAAGTACGGAGAAGTCATGCGTACAGTGGTATGCACCCCGAACTAAGATTACTGATTCTTAATTACATATCATGACTTCAAATAATTTCGTTGACATACCCAGTTAACACATGTGGTTCCTGTGTCCTGATAAACTAGGTCAAATCCGTGAATCATTTCATTTCTTCGGTATCGTATGTTCATGGTGAGTTTATATCCAGAGGAACAACGACATAGTAATGACAATGCCATGCCCTGGCAGTCTCGGGATACCCATAGTGACTGTGGTATATTTGCACTGCGACATATGGAGACCTTCATGGGTGATGTGGATCGATGGTATCACGGTCTACAGAAAGACAGTGTGAGCCCCGTGAATATGACTATCCTCCTAGGAGACGTTGCATTTATTCTTACTTCATCTATTTCGCTTGTTGTTGAGTACCTTACCCCACACTATTAATCTGCAATGCCCTGTTTTCCATGCAGGAGAAACAAATGGAGATACTGCGTAAGAGATATCTTTGTAAATTTTTGCTGCACGAGAACAATGAACGTAGACCCTATCTGTTCAGACAACTGAACAATGCAGAAGCAATCCGCCTACAGGTATATGCACTAACGTGCTACCTATGCACATGCACACGGCAAACTACTGGTAATGAGAACCAAATTCATGACTATGTACAACTGTAGGCTCAAAGTGTCGATCAAACATATGATCTTGGGGAGACCCACCTCTTGACTGGACACTAAAGAACGTGATGTGGTCAGTCTGTTATCAACTGCGTTAAGCAAGGTATGTAATCTTGTGTTGTTCTATTTTATTTGCTACTAAGCTCAACTGCATGTCCGATTACATATCGTTGCTAGGATCTCAACTTTTAGTTGCAGACAACAGACATTTACAGGCTCATTACAGGCACGCATGTTGTTAACAATGAAAAGAAACAGAACTACCAATCATGTACTCATCAGCCGACAGCCTTTATCACAACAGTTGTCGACAACACCATATTCACGCCTATGGCTGACCCTGACATTGCTTCCCGAAGACAGGTCTGTTTAGAACATTGGGTATACCCCTATTGTATTGATAAAGGTTTGTGTTGAAAGTTGACCTATGTTAGTTAGTTTATGTCTCTCGTAAATATATCCGTACATAGCTGATAACTACTCAATTATGGGAACCAATATGTTTTGTTTTGTTGGCACACTGTGTATTGTAAGTAATGAATTGACTGTGAATCATGGAGCAAAAGGTGGGAATGATATTGCTCACTCCAGATCTGTGTTTAGGAGTTAGAGCCATGTGATTTTACTGTATCGAGCTACCTGACCGCACAGTGATGAGCTGCTTTCCAGTCCTGTGATGCAGCTACCCGAATTCTCATATTTTGCCAACTTTTTTTTACCAAACCCTCTCCATGGTTGACTTATATTCGAAGTGTATCACCATCTAGTCATAAAATCTACTATGTGGTCATACCAAAGTGTGATGTAGTCACGTTGTGGACATGAAAGTCGTTATTTGTACTTAAATACAAATATTTGTAATTATTATATTATTCAGAGCATTCTATGATATATAGTACAGTATCGGAAATAACATTAGTTAGCTAATTACAAATAAATATGACGTATGAATTATTTTCTTTTACAAATTTTATCACGGATATGATACCCCAACGAGTTTTAAAAATGACTTGGCGTATAGGATAACTACTACTCTCTCAACCTTTTAATACATGACCAATTGCGGTGGTCTGCCACCATCTTATCATAAAAATGTACTCTTTGGTCATACCAAAGCATGATCTAGTCACCTGTCACTCATCACTTCCAGTTTTTTTGGCCGCAGTACAGAATTCTATACTGTATAGAGCTACCTGACCCCACAGTGATGAGCTACTTTGCCGTCCTATGATGCAGCTACCCGAATATACACCATTTTGCCAAACCTCTCGATGCTTGACTTGTAGTCGAAGTGTATCACCATGTAGTCATACAATCTACTATGTGGTCATTCCAAGTGTGATCTAGTTGCGTTGTCCACATGAAATTCGTTATTGAATCCTTACTGCTGCTAATGATGCTGTTGTAGTTGCAATTTTAATGAGTTTGAATCCCTTACTGCTTGCTGTTGTACTATTAAAGCTGATAATTGCTACTGCTGAACTTTGTGATAATGATGCTTGAGTGCAATTTTAATGAATTTGAATCCCTTACTGCTGTTGCTGTTTTAACTGGTTAAAGGGAACTGCTGCTAATGATGCTGTTATAGTGCAATTTTAAACTAAAGCAGAACATCCTTTCACCGGTGGAACAGTAAGAAAAAGGTGGTGTAAATAGACAACAACAACATCCTTTCAAAATACAATATGACCACATCAGCATCTTGTCTACACCATGTCTACATCATAGGATAATACACTAAATCAACACCAGAACATTGGAAACTACACAAAAACAGATCCAACACTAAAATAACTAAAACAGCTGCATAACAACACTAAAACAACTCTATCTATGTTCCTTTTACAAACAACACTACAAGAGCTCCAATAACAACATAGAGGAAGAACTAAAAGCTTAAACATTCTAATCTTCAAAATGGTGGCTTCTTTAAGGACAATGGTTTTCATCTCATCCAGTCTCTCTGAACTCTTCGATCTCCTGTTTAAGTGTCATATTCTCACGGTTGACATCAGCCTGGTTGACCCCCTCACCATACAAATCGGCTCTCAAAGGTGCAAGTTGTCTTCCACCTCATACCACATTTGAAGAATCGACACGTATCACACCGTAAACACTTTTTACCGTTTTCAGCAGTGTTAGCAACCAACAACTTGGAATTCTTATTGCATTTACATTTGACACTGACAAAATGAATTTGCTGGGACTCACTGAATTGTTTGAGATGACATTCTGATGGTCAAACCTATGAATCAATCAACATCAAACCAATCTAAAGCTTCTACTTCATATAATGGGAACAAACAGACAATATTAGTATTAAAATCGATCTGAGTTAACGAATAAGTACCAATAAAACTGAGAACGATACAAGTCTAAAGATTTTGCTTCATATTGGGAAAAAAACGGGCAGTATTTTACCAATACAACACCATATGCTTAAGCTTTCTGCAACTGAACACGGACAGATTTTTTTTGGATTTTTTTGACTGTGAATAGAAGAAGTTGTCAATATTTCTTTCACTACGACCTGGCTGTAAATCTCATCATCTGTCACCTCCCTTGATGGAATCTCCACATTTACATAGGCGTTGGAACCTCTTTGAAAGGGATGGATGGAAGCAAAGATAAGAAATATGCACACCACAGAAGCACAAGTTATAATCCATGCTGGTCTCTTCAGATGTGGTCGCTGACGCGACCCAGCCATCATTGATATATCTCTGAAACGATAAGGCCATTCACGAGCTGTCTTCATTTACAAAAGACGCGGTATAATAACTGTCTTTGTATAATGTTGCATAGCCTATTTAACTTCATATAAGAGGTGTTTTGTGCAGAATTAGACAGAGTTGCAACAATCAGATCAGGATGCAGCTGAAACACAGACAGATGGGAACCGTAATTGTTGGTTATAGTTCTAAACCAATCCCTCAGAGCAGATGAAGCGGGAGAACAAGGGATTCACATACCTGGAAGCTAGAGGATGAAACGAACAGATTGTGCAATGCTTGCGTCCACGATCTGGCTTTAGTTCTGTCTCAGAGGAGAAGCTTTGACATTGTCGAACTGTGGGTTAGAATGAGATTAAGGTGACAAGAATGTGAAATTTCGAAACCAATTAGCAGAGATGGTGATGCGTGAGAACGAGGGTGAGTTAGCAGGAGTTAGGGTTCATTCACGATTTTACAAATTGGGGGTGGGATGTCGTGAGTTGATACCTGATGACTTGTAGTGAATTTTTCGACGTTGGTTTTTTTGTTTTAAAAAATATTACAGATCAGCAATTAATTAACGATCCGTAACGGAGTTACCGTTTTGGGGTTCGGAGTTATGGAACCGATAACCTCAAGGTGGCTGATAGTAGTTATGCTTACCTCAAGGGGGTGAATTGTAATTACCCGAAACCTCAAGGGGGCTGTCAGTAATTTTCTCATAATTATTCAATTTTTTTTATATATATTTATAGTACATATTGGAAATAACGTTAGCTATCTAAATAATAAATATGGCGTATGAATTAGTATTATCTTCGACTACAATTTTTACCACGGATATAATACCCCCTAGGGCCCCTACGGGTTTTGAAAATGAATTGTCATATAGGATAACTTCTGCTCGTTAACCTTTTAGTACATGACCAATTGCGGGGTCTGCCACCATCTTATCATAAAAATGTACTCTCTGGTCACACCAAAGCATGATCTAGTCACGTTTCACTCATCAGTTCCGGCTTTTTGGCCAGCATACAGAATTATATATCTTTCCTCTGGAACTACCCGACCGGACAGTGATGAGCTACTTTCCCGTCCTGTGATGCAGCTACCCGTATTCTCATTTGTTGTACAAACCCTTTCGGTGCTGGACTTATAGTCGAAGTGTATCACCATCTAGTCATAGAAGTCTACTATGTTGTCATACCAAAGTGTGAGCTAGTCACGTTGTGCACATGAAATTCGTTATTTGTACTTAAATACAAATTTTTATAATTATTATATTATTCAAATCTTTGGCTTACTAGTTATCACACAAGTTTAATCGTAAGCAAGTATCGTTTGCCACATATGCTTAATTATGTGAGGGACTGTATGACTGTACGTGAGTTATTAATGTGATCATGTTTGCTAAATAGTAATGGAAATCTTCACAACAAATGAACATTGCAACATGTGACATAGATACTCGATCTTCGTCCACGGAATTGGCGGCGAATGTGACCCCTGTCAGTGGGCCCTGTAGAAGTAACTGTTTCCTTTAAATTTTTTTTATATACTACTCTTTTCCTTGAATTGACTATTTGAGGACGACTAATATGATATGATCTGTAACTGTTAGTTCATGCTTATTTTTATTTTTCTTATATGTTATTGAAGTCATGCCAAATGCAGGAGGTCTTAGAGTATTCAACCCAAGAGGAATGATATGACTTGGAGTTGACATGCCTTATTTATGATGATCATAATGACGAGGCCTGCAGGCCCCAGCTAGGGGATGACATTTGTTTTCGTCATTTGCGTGTCTGTTTAAAAGACCAAAGCGTACGAAATTGCGGATTGGAAACTTGCCACGCACGATTCGGTAACAAAAGGGACAGCAGATTTTTTTTTTTTTTACCCTTCAAGCCTCTTCGAATAACCGTAACCTGATCACACCTAAGCATGATCTAGTCACGTTTCACTCATCAGTTCCGGCTTTTTTGGCCAGCATACAGAATTCTATATCTTTCCTCTGGAACTACCCGACCGGACAGTGATGAGCTACTTTCCCGTCCTGTGATGCAGCTACCCGTATTCTCATTTGTTGTACAAACCCTTTCGGTGCTGGACTTATAGTCGAAGTGTATCACCATCTAGTCATAGAAGTCTACTATGTTGTCATACCAAAGTGTGAGCTAGTCACGTTGTGCACATGAAATTCGTTATTTGTACTTAAATACAAATATTTATAATTATTCTATTTTTCAAATCTTTGGCTTACTAGTTATCACACAAGTTTAATCGTAAGTAAGTATCGTTTGCCACATATGCTTAATTATGTGAGGGACTGTATGACTGTACGTGAGTTGTTAATGTGATCATATTTGCTAGTAAATAGTAATGGAAATCTTCACAACAAATATACATTGCAACATGTGACATAGATACTCGATCTTCGTCCACGGAATTGGCGGCGAATGTGACCCCTGTCAGTGGGCCCTGTAGAAGTAACTGTTTCCTTTTTATTTTTTTTATATATTTCGTTTTTCTTAAACTCAAGAGGAATGATATGACTTGGAGTTGACATGCCTTATTTATGACGATCATTAATGACGAGGCCTGCAGGCCCCAGCTAGGGGATGACATTTGTTTTCGTCATTTGCGTGTCTGTTTAAAAAGACCAAAGCGTACGAAATTGCGGATTGGAAACTTGCCACGCACGATTCGGTAACAAAAGGGACAGCAGATTTTTTTTTTTTTACCCTTAAAGCCTCTTCGAATAACCGTAACCGTGCATTCTGCCTTCTTACACGTGTTTTACCCTAAAAATTCGTTCATCGCATAAAATTATTTTATGAAACGAATTTATACAACATAGTCGTTTTTTCACATAAGGATTGTATTGCTAAACTGATATATCCAAAAATGTGCTACTATATCTCACATATTAATTCTTAAAGAGAAAATATGGTTACCGTGAATTTCCCGCGACCTAAATGGCCCGAATTAGTGTGACAAATATCTTGATTCATAATTTAATATGTCAGGATAAAATTAAAAAATATGAGTCATCTTGAGCCTATATGTGCGTGTGGAAATGAGACCTTCATCCTTTTGTTTTTATTTTTTTTTATCCTAAACACATGTAACCTTGACCCACAACACCCAGAATCGCGATATTTACCGTGAATTTTACGACGCAATCGGACTAAATAATTGTGTTACGGTGCAAAGACATAAAAATATTTACAATTTTTAAATTTGTGATCATATTTGTACGGGTTATTATTAACTTTTTTTACAATGTTATATGTATGTATAATATATTCATATTAATTTTGAATTTGTTGTGCACTTTATAACAACCAGTGGCATAATGTGAATTTTGAAATTATTTTGTTAACCAATAGGGTTATTTTTGTTATGTATATGTAAATTTTTATTTAATTGTATATATGACTCGACTCATCCAGTTCACACACAGATATAAGTACAGTTTATTTAATTAATCCAATTCACAACACACACTTATGAGTACAACGACTTATTCAATCACACCACCAACATACCACACATAACCACACAGCATAACCAGTGAACAACAAGGCGAAACAACGAGAATTATAAACGAGTATGAACTCTCGTCCTTGGCATGCACGCCCACATAATGTTCGCCTAATGTACGAGTTATTATAATCGTTCGTAATTGTTCGGTCATGTCTAATGACAACGTCTCATTAGAACGACGTGTCTCTAAGTTACCCATCTCTTTGGCGGGTCACCCACGGCAGTAGCCACTCCAGCGGTAGAGTCTCCGTCCTACGAACAATCTGTAGTTCGTTGGAAGTTTATCCTGATACTTACGGTTACCACACGGTATCCTAGTATCGTTAATGGATCACATTTCACAGCAAGAGCCACATCCTCTTGATAACTTATCTATACCATCGCATCGTTTTATTACTTCCTTTAACACAATAGACTAAGGTCGTTAGTCCAATCCTGAGTATGTCGACTCGGGATCCAGTGTTAGATACGAGAGCGGCGTTAAAGAGGCCAATGCTCCGTATATAAGTCTCAGATAATATATATCTTATTATCCTGATGCTACAACGTTTACTTACGTTCCTTATGTTACACATACAAGATAGCATCACTGCCGCTAGTTCGTTTTATAATATGTTCATATATACGAACGGTACTGTTATCGCATGACAGTAATAGTAAAGCAGCATTAATACACAACTCAAGCATATTAATTCACACCAGCAGACATTCAATCTTATCACAGATTTTCACACAATGTCTGAACTGAGGGAATCCTCAGAGACAATCAAGCCACATAAATAACATACCGTTCACCCTGGTGTATTACGGTGAGTATGAATCAGCAAGATCCTATGCTCCGTGTGTCGTCTCTAACAGTCTATACAATACATAATGCTACTGATTAGCATACTGTATAACAACACAAAATTCTACGGTACCCCGTACCGTCACTAATAACTCCCGGTTAACCCCCCGTTATTAACTGTCAATGTTGGTCGGGCTTTCGGTTTAACTCGAGATTGGAAAAGTGTTACATTACATGCGTAGTCTTATCTCGTATATTAACATACTTATTGTTGGACTTTGTTATCGCATGTAACTTAAACGTATATTTGTAGATCGTATAGTTTGTTTCTTTATTGCATGTATGATTCTTCGTCATGCATTATACATCTCACCTTAGTATTTATTTTTCTAAGGTTAGTTTTTCCAAGTGTAATGTTGTATAATTCATATGTACAAATACTTTGAATTATATAAATCCTTATTATTTCATGTACACTCTTAACATTAGAATTCCATATCCAATGTTTATAATTCTTTTCCCTTCATCTCATATCATTTTAATTGTGGTAACACATAGTTATTGAACTATATTATATTTTCCACACTATGACATATATTTATTTATGTATATGCATTATAGGGCTATTTATTATGTGGTAAGTCATTATAATATATATTCATTCTTTTTGATGAATACCTCTTATATTATAAATGTTATAGCTCTTATAACATAAGAACCATATTATAAACTTCATTCCAAAATAGTAATATTTCCGAACAGCACCTATAATTCCCAAATATTTACAAAATCCACCACATAATTTATATAATGTTATATTATAGTTATATAACATATATTATGACATTTAAGTCATTAAAACAATTATAACCTATAGTTATATTTTGTTATAAAATCCAAACAGCACTTTAACTCTCGGTTTTTAATTAATTCCCACCAACTTCCATAACTTACAAATCAATCCCAAAAATATATTCCATTGTTACACTTATAATGTATACCTTATATTATAATCCTTAAACCTTAATATAATTATAACCCATAGTTATAATTTCTCCAAAATGCCGAGCAGACCCCATGGTCTATTTAATTTAATTTCCACCACTTAACTTTCTATATTCACCAATTTACCCCATTTTTAAACATATAGTTTCTAATATCACCAAAACTATATATTATACATATATCTTCATAAAACCTTATATATAATCCCAAAAATACCAAACCATACCAAAAGGTTATAAATATCATTATTAACCTTATACTTCCTCTAAATCTCGGTTTTACCGCATATGTTACCCATGTGTAACAATGTTATGAAATATCTTATAATTATAATATACCTAGATAATTATATAAACTCCAAATTTACCCAAATCAACTTCTAAAAATCCCTAATAATCTAAGGTTTGTACTAAGCTCCATTTAGTACCCCTAGTTTTCGGAAATCACAATACACCACCCCAAGACTTATAAATCTTCTACAATTTAATTACTATCTTAATATAAGGTAGTATTTTAATTCTTTAAATTCTCCAAACTTGGTCAAGGTCTCCTACATAGTCAACATTGACTACTAATACCAATTGGGACCCAAACTTTCGGTAATTACCAACAACACCCCATACTTTTCTATTTTTACAATTTTTACCCAAAACTTTATAAAATGTTATACTTCTTATTTCATTTAAAAACCCTAAATTGCTCTTAATTTACCCACGGCTTTCTAATTCCTTAATAATTACGAATTGGCCCCAACTTTAATTATAAGCATAAATAAAACTAAATAAGCTTATAAACTTAAAAAAATGGCCTAATGACATGGCCTTATTACAACCTTGAACTTGCAAAATAAATTACACAATAAATGTCTCAAAATATCACATATATATTCGGCCTCACTTAGGTTTAATTATTTTTCCACATAATGTCATAATTTGACCATTATGTTAATTAAATCCCTTAAATGACTAGCTTAATTTATCTTAGCCATTTTTTCCATTTTTAGGTCAATATGACCTATATATATACATTCACTCTCGGCCATATATATATATATATATATTAAATATATATAGTGCTTAAAAATTACAAAAATCATAAGTTTAAGGTGTTTATACCTTGATTTATCCTTGTATAGGCTCGGTCACTTGTAGGAAAATTCACCACTTGATTTAGACATGTTTAATACAAAAAAACAAGATATGGTTACACTCCAAGCTTGAGCTTAACCATAAGGAATAATTAATGTAAGATTTAAGGCAAAAATCACCTTAAAAATGCAAGGGAAGTTCTAGGTATTTTCGACCTGAACCAAACACACCACAAGGTGTTAGATCCACCATATTGACATAGGAAATAGTTAGATCTCGAAATACTACCTTGTTATTAGGTTTTACCTTGGAAAATGCCTTAAAAGAGAGTATTTCTCTTGGATCTCGGTCACCCTTGCTCCAAATGGCTAACCAACAGATTCCACATGAAAAGGAGAAGAAGATGAGGCTATGACCAAAGTTTCACAGCCAAACTCGAAGGGAATCAAAAGTTATGAGCTTAAAGCACATTTTTACCTTAAAATGTAGATTTGAACAACCTTGGTCCCTCTACTGGTCTCAACCGAGTTTAGCTCTTGTTCTAACCTTAGAACACTGAGAATAAGCCATAGGAATTGATGAGCCACGAAATTTTGGTGTTGGTGGTGAAGAGATGAAGAAAAAGAGCTAAAAATGACATTAAAACACTTACATTAGGAGCTTAGGAGTTAGGCTTGCCTTCCATGCTCAAGAACACACTTGGAGAGCTTGAGAGGAAGGGAGAACTCGGCTGGGATGGTGAAGATCGGACAAGGAAGGAAGGAGGAAGGAGGGAATGATTGGTAATAATGAAAAAGTAACTTAATTTTGAAAAAGTCATGTATTAGGTAGCATTATTTGTCAATCAATGACTTATGCTCCCTCCTCTCTTATTGCAGCCGGCCTCCATGGTCCAAATGAGTCAATTAATTGACCATTGACCATGCTTGGTCAATGTTGACTCATGCGGGCCCCACTTTAGGGTTTTATTAATATTTTAATATTAAATTTGTAAAAATTCGTAAATTTCTGGAATTAAATTCCTAATATGATATAATATGATAAATATCATATTTAAGGATAATTATAATTTTTAAGCCCATTAAAAATCAATTTAAAAGGCAATCTCACAAAAACGTGCTTTAAGGAGTTTTAGCGCACATTTTTGTGTCACAGGATGTTCCTGAGCTTAGTTCTCTTTGAGAATGGTTTTATGTGTTCCTTGCTTCATTATAGTACTTAGGAATCCACTTTGGATCCTGCTTGGGGTCATACAACCTTCATGGTGTCTTAAAGCACATTTTTGGCTTTACCGATCTTAAGGCGTGTTTTGCCTTGTTGAGCTCTTTTAAATTGTTCCCCAATAATATTTAGATGCTTAATAATCATCTTAGATCATTAATAGATCATTTAATTATATTTTAAAGGTTAGGGGTATTTCACAGACGGTCATACAAACATGTACAAATGGCCATACAAACATGTACACATGTTCATTAAAGAACATGTACATTCTCACATTAGAACATGTACATTCACACATTTGAACATGTACATCGTCACATTAAACATGTACATTCTCACATTAGAATATGTACATTCTCACATTAAAGTGTATAACGGATTCCAATAGATTACCCTAAACCCACACACCGTAAAACCCACATTAGAATATGTACATTCTCACATTAAAGTGTATAACGGCAGACCCTAACCCGCAACCACAAACCCGTTTAGCATATGTCAAGTTAGTTTGCTACGATGTAAAGTATAGAACGGTTTCCAAATAGATTACCCTACCCCCAAAACACCCCCAAACCACCCTAGGATAGCTAAAAACGTCGAAGCATTTTTAGGGTTTGTGGTAGCGGGTTTAGGGTCTAAAACCTGTCAAGTTAGTTACTACAATGTAAGTACGAAACAAATTCCAAATAGATTACCCTACCCCCCAAAACCCACCCTAGGATAGCTAAAAAACATCGAAGGCATTTTTAGGGGTGTTTGCAGTTCCGGGTACCACAAACCCTAAAAACCTGTCGAGTGATTACGATGAGTACAAGGTTTACGTGAGGATGTGCATGTTTTAGTGAACATTTGTACATGTTTGTATGACCATCTGTACAAATTTTTTTTACGTTTTATGCACTATACATGTAAAAATAATTTTTTTTAAAGTTATCAAAACATAGCCGTGACTGGTCTTGTTTTGAAGAGATTGAATTTATATGAACGCTGGTATATTTTTTTTCATTTTGGACCTATATATTAAAAGTTACAATAATTTTAAATTTTATAATAAAGTAAGAAAAATTAAAAAATTTAAAAAAAGCAAAATAAAATAGAAAAAAACTTGGGCTGAGCGCCCGCGTCCGCTGGACTCCCCTCCATCCTCTCTTTTTTTTTGGATATGTACCTATCTACGTACATTTGGTTGTAGGCAAGATTTTGCCTATATTTATTCATAATTAAAAATATGTATTAACATCGTTGTAAATGCCCTACCAAACACAAACCAATAGCTTCTGCAAAACCATGAGCACACAACTTAACAATTCCAACAGCAGACCCAACAGCAGTCCCGAGCAGCGATCCCCAAACGAACCCAATGATTGAAGATTCTATTCCCTATTACAATCAAACATTAGTACACTACTTAATGGGTGATTCGGAATCCTTTCCTTTCCTTTCCATGTTTATCATTCAGGCTGTTCGAATAAAAAATCTTTTACTAAGCAATAGCCGCTTCGAGACGGAGGCCAGTCCCGCGGGACCGCTATAAATACTAACAATGAAAATAAAGGGCTGCGAAACCCAGTCATACAACGAGGGTTAAGGGTTCAACAAATGGATTCGACCATCGCTGAACAAGCTGCTGTTGTACCGATGGTAGTTCTAAGCGACGATTCATACGTACAGGGGGAAAACAGCCCCCTCGTTGGTGTCCATATTGAAACAACAGGTGTGGCTGGCTCCCCAATTATCATATCGACCAGTGAAGAAGGTGATCCTGCACACGAATCTTCTTTGAGCGAACACCCATCTGTTGGCTGCGCCTGCTGTCGTCCAGACCTGACCTGAATCGGGACATGCAAATTTCATATCCGTGTTTCTCCGAAATTACCGACACAGCAAACTCCAAGTCGTTGTTCGAAATTAAATCTTCCAGATTCGGTACCAACATGGGCGGGAATGTAGAGGTTGCCGATGATAACATGTCTCCCGATTTCGACGGCGAAATTGGCACTGGGAGAAGCACCAGTTCTACAACAGGGTACGACAGTAAGACACCATCCATTGCAACGGCCGACATGGTCGGTGACGCGTGCTCCACCACAGGTTAGGTGATCAGTGATCACACTCACCTGATTCACTAAGTCCATCTATTTCAGCTATTTATGCTGGCTAGGTTCCGTATTGTTTGTTTTGGTCTTTTGCTACGTTTACACTTAGAATGTACTAGGGTCTACTGGACACGTCAAGGTTGGTGCGTCTGACCACGAAGGTTCCCATTTTGTCGCATTTCCGTCGGAATCCTTTTTGTGTTAGTAGTCGGATTTTCAAGGGTGGGTATTCCTTCATGTACATTAATATACACGATGTATCAGTTTGGGGGAACTAAAATATAGTTATAATGTAAATATTTGCGATAGTTTTCTGCATAAAATTGGGTAAAGTTGATTCGTTCAGGCCTCAGGGTGGTTATTCCATCATGAAATTACCCAATGTGCTTCCTCTATGCCCTATGTATGCTGCTTGGTTGACCAAAGTCGTTGGTTATTATTCTCTGGATCTCTCCAATGAGACAGCCAAAATAAGTGTTTGACACATCTAGAGAAGCATCCGGGGGTGCGCCGTTAGATGATTAATATTGTGTTGTACAATTTTACCACTTATTTAAGTACAATTGTTTACCGACCTAAAACTAGTAGTTATATTAAGAACAGAATTCAACTAGTTGTTTAGTATAATAATGATTGTACTGAGCCTGGTGGGCCAGGTACCGGCCTAGGCCAAAGACAAACAATCTGGCCACGTAATAGTCTAAGATTTGTTTCCGACGCTGACACCCCCCTTCCACCCTCAGCCCCCCTCCTCCACCCCCCATAATAGATAGACCTAAAGAGCTAAATCATTACGCATACGCCCAGCAATGCCTAGGTAAAGGTGAATAGGCTCAGTCGACTGAACGCGCAGCGGGACTGGCTGGACAGCCAAAAGTACAGTATAATTTAATTGAAATGACACACTTACTAATTTACTACATAAAACTAAATACGACATACAGTTGTGGAACGTAAGATAAATTTCTAGATTTTGGACTTGCGCAGCTTGCTGTACTGCAGAAGTTCCGCACGGGAAGTGTTCAACTTTCTATGATTCTCACAAGCCTCTTTATCATTATCATCATGCCATGGGACGTATTTTTCCGAACAGTCGTGGTATGTTGTATAAAGCTGGCCTAGTGTGGTGTAGTCTACCCCCAGACGATCAAGCTGCAACTTTGTGACCGTGAATTCTCGGTGCATGATGTAAGTGTCAATTGGTTTTACCTGGGTTAGTACTCGGGCCAGGCGTCGTTTTACACGCTGCCCCAACTTGTGGAGCTCATCATCAACAACTGATGACATTTGTAACTGTGGTCTTGGCACTCGAACTTTCGGGGGGAAGTTTTCGTCGTCGCTCGATTCCATATTCTCACTGTACTCCATCAGACGTTAAATCCCTGTAAAAGCGAGAGCATCTACGTTCACTAACTTCCCTTATTTTTATAGGCGAATGTAACAGGCAACAAAGTTAGGTGACAGCATTTAAGGTATAAATAAATAAATACACACCAGGGTTTTATTTTTCCAATGCTAGTTCCTTCCCTTATCGATCTTCTTACTGTAATAAAAACATTTAGTGGGGTAGGATAATATCACATCGGGAAGTGTTTACGTCATCATTACTTGATGTGTTTGTAGAGTGGGCTAGTAATGTAGGATTACTTATTTGGTTCATTCCCCGATGAATGATGTATTTCGCCTACAAATACATCAAATCGAATTAAATGATCACAACTACACACGTCGTGCTTTTGACTGTGCACACGATTTGTATTTTTCTTTATTGACAACTTTCTATCGGTTAGTTAATTTACTTGAGCAACTACAATAGTGAGATTATATGTCTATTTTCAGTTACTACTACTAGTAAAATACTCCCTCCGTCCTGAATTGACCGTCCTATTTGCTTTATGGCACGTTTTTCCACTTCAATATTAAGCATATAAGATAAAATAATTTTATAAAACTAAATTTTGTAACATATAGTTTATTATGTAAGGATTCATATGCAAAACTTAAATTTTTAAAATTAATTAATCTTATATGTTAAAAATTGAAGTCAAACGACATGTCCAAATAGTAAACAGGACGGTCAATTCAGGACGGAGGGAGTATGCATTAATATTGTCAGTCGTTTTAGGCTCCGTTCTGAATGTAGCTTACACAAGTAATCTAGGGGTAGATTATCACTTTCCACCACTATACTCCCCCATATGACAACGCTAGTTGAATCAGAAATAATCTACCTACCCAAGTGTTGCCAGATGACTCTCTATTTTGTTACAGCAAATAATTGACGTTTAAGAGTTTTTATTAAAAAACCTTATTTATTCGAGGTGGGTTAATACTCCTTACTTCATAGTTTGCCGTGTTGGAGTGTACAAGATCTCCTTCTTATTTTTAGTTGATTTTCATTGTTTTAGCCGAAATGAAAAACAAGAATATGAGTAGTTCCCACAAATAGAGGAGGAATACTAGTTTAAATTGTAAAACAGTAATCATTACTGTGACAGGTAGAAATAGGGTGATTTTGATTGATTTACAAGTCCTTGTGCACCATATCTAAGAGCATAACTCAAAGTTGGGTTCTTAACCCTCTCTTTCCTATTTCTCCCACCTCACATCATTTTAAGAATCATTTTAAACTCTCTCTACTTGTCATATCATCTAATCTTTTTACTTATTAATTATTACTATTAGAATACTTTTTTTTAATCAAAAATCAACATTCCATTAAGCATTGTGTAATACAAACATTAATATTAATTGTTATTACTACTATTTTCAATAATACACAAATAATTAGAACTTAATCTTTTATATATGATTAAAATTTACAATATTTTTGAAACAAAAATAAAATAAACTTATTCATATCTATTATTAATATTATTTTTTATTATTTTCAATTGATATTCAGGTTTAAAATATTATAACGAATAGTTTGGTACGTATTATATTTTTCAAATATATTTTAATATTACTTTTATATCACCAAAATATAAATATTAAATATTAATTTAACTAAAATAAATACTTGTATAAAATATGAAAAACATAATCAATAAAGCTTTCGTGTGAGATTTTAAGAATTTTGATATACTTGGTTTATTTATACGTAATTTGTAGTATTAAAATAATTTAAAATATGTAAGATTTAACTATTTATATTCACATATTATAATTAGGGGTAAACATGGTGGGTCCTTCTTGTTTTTCCACAAGAACCCATAATTACAGTAGTACTAGTTCTTAACTCTCTCTTAATTACAGTAGTACTAGTTCTTAACTCTTTCTCTTCCATATCATGTTTATTTATTCATTTATTTACTTAAGAACTCATAAGAACGAACCATTGATAATCATGGTCTAAAACGACGGGACACGACTATTAAAAAATGAACGAAGGTGTGCCACGCCCACCTAACGCCGGTTTGCCAACGCCAGGGTGGCGGGCGACATGCATCAAACTTACCTTGGCCTTTCTATTTAAACGACACACTTCATCTAAGCCTAATTATTTTGAGGAAACTACAACAACGGAAGAAGAACCCTAATTTCCCTACTGTGTGTTTAGGTGCAGTGAGTGCTGAATTTATTCCAAGTGCCCTGCGGATATGGATAAGGGAGGGTGGAGAAGAGAGTAATGAATGAATGCGTCGGTTCGGTCGTATCATTTTACCCTTGTGATTACGAATAACACCATGTCTTGTTTCGTTATGAGCTTCAATATATGTCTTTCGATTGTAGGATTGTCCACCTAACAGTGTCCGCAAATAGTACAGTTTGCAATTTGCACAATGGAGTCCGTAGGTCGCACGTTCGCTGGCACACAAAAATTTCTGGAAGAAATGACTTGATACAAAAGGAACTCGAGAAGGATGAGGAGGAGGTGGAGGCAGATGTTGAAGGAATTGGATATTGAAATTGAAGACTAGGTTTTTCTGTAACCAAAACTGACGATACAGTGCACGTACAGCGATCTTCATTCCCCTTAGTTTAAATCTTGTTGTTATAATGACATGGGTCTATACAATCGTAAACGGGTTGGATATGCGTGAACTTCAACCCGACCCACTAGATATTTTTTTTTTTGAAGAGTGGTAGTGTTTAAAAAAAAGAAGATGATGTACACTATTCCATGCAAACCCTAACTTCTCTTAACGAGGCGTTTGCCGTGTCTCTGGTCGTCCGGTAAACACATCTGCTGCCGTTGTCATTGTTTACTGGCCGCTTCCACTGGTTTTCTATTTTGTCATTAAGTGTATGTCTAAATTGTTTTTTTGGCTATCACTGAAATAGTTACTGTAACATCTTGTATTTCAAAATGCGACTACTTATGTCAACTAAGTAAACTAAGGTTCCCGTGGGTTGTGATACATTTGTTGAATGCATCTCTTTGATGTTCTTGTGGAAGTGATTACGCCACTCGTATATGCTGTCTTCTAACAACACTGGTCGAAAAGTCGAAGTAGAAACGAATACGGAAAAATCTTTATCCACCATACTGTTGCTGCTACAAATTGTGGTCACTGAAGGTTTATAATTGGTAGTGAAGACAGGAGCTATGAAACTGGAGATAAGGACTGAACAGCCTAAGCATACGACGCAACCAACTCAGGGAAGCACTTTGCCTGTGTATGCAACCAAATTAGATGAACATATTGTATGTTCTACTATCTCAATTCTGACTGTATGATCATGTCATTCAATCGATTCCTTGTTCAGGATGACAACTTGGGTAGTTATCTCTCTGGTACAATAGGTAGATCGCCGCTTTGCAGGAGGTAGCCCTAATTACTTTGTGTAATATGCAATGTGAATACCACTTGTGACCAGAAATTTCTGAACCCAATACAGTTATTGAAAATAAATCGTTTCAATATATGAAACGAAAGGTCCAATTTTAAGTGTTGAAGGAAGATAGTAACATTCCAGACTATATTGTAGGGTTAGGTTATGCAGTGAATCATGGAAACTATACCTAAGCAACCTAAAGAGCTTGAGTTTTCAGCTCAAGGGACAAATGTACAATGAACAACAAGCTCTTTAGGTTGCTTAGGTATAGTTTCCAGCCCTAGGGACATATCCCCACATAACAACAGCGAAAGCACATTGAACCATCCACAAAACATAATCTTCAGCCCAATAGATTAACAACAGCAAAAGTAGAATGAGCCATTAGTGAAAGCACGTTTTCAGTCATAGTCACATATCCCCACATTGCATAACAACAAGTACATTGAGCCATCTACAGAACATCGTTTGCACACAAGAGACATAACCCACTTGAAAATAACAAAAGTCTAATGACACATTGACAAATGCTCATCCATTGAAATATGTAATTAAAGTTCCGATTCTTCAGCTCCCTCCATCTACAATCTTCCTCTTTTTGATGGGAAGATTGTCATCATCTGAACTTGCTTGGAGCATAGGGGGATGAACCGTGTTGGGTGGTGGGTTGGAGGCATGCTGGTTGAAATGGGCTACGCTGGGATTGTTTTGCTGCTCTCTGGTGGCAGAATGAGCAACTGCGGTATAGGTATCAGCACCGTCGGCGCCGACCTGTAGCCAACCGTCTTGCGGTGGAAATTCACTGTTCCGCGAGTACACCTCCGGCCATAGCGATTTACCATCCGTGGCAAAGCAAAAATCCGGATTATGCAAGGGAGAATCTAATCTACATTTAAAACCAGTGCAACAATCTGGGAGATTTTCATATATGATTGACAACACAAGGGTGTCTTCTCCTAGTGTCAAAGATATTGAACGACGGACCGGATTAACTAAATCCAGGAGAACCTTGAAACGCAAGTATGAGAGATTAGATTCACTGGGCTTTTCGAAAGATATCATGTATGCACCCACACCCACCTTTGACGCAAGGAGTTTAGCAACCTGTTTGGTACAATGGTTGCTGGGGATATTATTTACCCTAACCCAGCATTGTACCCATCTGAATACATGTTCCTCTGCTGGAAGGCCCCTCTGTAATTGCTGTAGAGCCAATAGAGAACCATCGACCAGCCATAACCCCATAGACAAAATCTTCTGCAAGTTCGACGGGAGGGCAAATTCAAAAATGAAAAAGTTGGGCCCTAACTTACAGAAACGCAAACTGCCATATGAGAGCCAAGATTGGCGGAGCCATGTGGCCATGGACGTCGGCTGCATATCATCCGCCGCCAACAGTTTTCCCAGGACAAGGTGGTCGTAAAAAAGGGTAGAACTTTTTTTTTCACCACTATCCATTCCCGGAAGGTGGAGGATGTGTAGGAGAGAAAAGTTCGAATGGTGTAACGGATGAAAGTTTGAGAGAAGAAGAGGGAGAAGTTTTTGAGAGAAAGAGAAGGAGACGCTTCGCTTCGGAATTCTTGAGAAGCGCACAGACGGGTGTAGAGTCCAAGGGACACCTCGGATTATTTTGGGCTAAGTCATTTAAAAAAAAGGGAAATTTCATGAAATGCCACTATATTTTTGGCTAATTCATGAAATGCCACTAAAAAAAAGAAAGTCACGAATGCCACTATATTTTCTGAAAAGTCCATGAAATGCCACTATAGATAGAAAAAAGACAAAAATACCCCTACTAGTTAACAAAGTACTTTTAGACTTCATAAAATACCCCTAAGTGTTGGTAATAAATATTACATTTTTTAAAATTTATTCAATACCATTAAAAGAATATTGAGTTCTAAACAAATTAATAATTTATACCAATTTTTCTAAAAAAATAATTTATTCAATACCAACACTTAGGGGCATTTTATGAAGTCTAAAAGTACCTTGTTAACTAGTAGGGGTATTTTTGTCTTTTTTCTATTTTTAGTGGCATTTCAAGGACTTTTCAGAAAATATAGTGGCATTCGTGACTTTCTTTTTTTTTAGTGGCATGTCATGAATTAGCCAAAAATATAGTGGCATTTCATGAAATTTCCCTAAAAAAAAATACGCTTACGTGCCAACCCCATGCAAAGAAGCAGTCACTATCATAGCAGCTTGCCAGAAACCGCCCGGAGACAATGGCTGCAATGGCCGCGGTTTCTGGCTAGCTGTTCATGACCCTGTGGCTGCTTCTTTACATGAGGTTGGCAAATCCGCGTAATTCTGTTCGAAAATGACGACGGCATGTAATTTTTTTTATTGGGTATTTTTATGAAATTGTTCCCTAAGAATGAGTCCCTCATAGAATTCAATTAAATTATGATTAAAAATTACAAAATAAAAATAGATAACATGTGGCCCCTTATAACACTTCATATAAAATACACTTAGGCACTTTATAATTTTCTCATGACAACATAGTAAAAAGAGATTAAATACAAAATTGGTCCCCTAATATTTGGTGGCCCTGTTCGATAGAACCACTTGCACGGGCCATGAGTGATGAGTCGGGCATTCCAGGACACACCATTGTAGTAGTATTGTAAAGGTTGTACCTAGAGATTTAAACAGATCAAGACATATTGTAAGCGTCCCAACATTCAAATTGACTGACATACTAAACATGGATATTGGCAACTACTAATCCAGAGTTCGTTATTATTAATGATTTGTCAGCCTAGGGAAAAATATTTTGTACTGGCAGAGGGCAACAATCGAAGAGACAGGCCACAGGGGTGCATGCGAAGCAGACGTACAGTGTTACGTGGGTATCTGTCTGATGCGTGAAACGTGACTAGATTATATACGTTGGTATGACCTGAGAGTGTATTTGTATGACTGGATGTTGGAAAACCTTGAATACAAGTCAGGTTTGGAGATGGTGTGGTGAAGAAAAAACACTCCGAACTATTACTACGTTGTCTGTTGTCATTACATCAGTGAATACCGGAAAAAAAAACGCTATGACTATGACAAACACTATCTTCATGTAACCATCATTCGTCGTCTGAAGCTCAGCCAATCTTGTCTTTTGTATCTCCTCTAGCTTGTTCAGCAGACATGCATTTTGCTTCTTCAATTCAAATAGCATAGATTCGATATCACTAGCGGAAGAAGAAGCTCTTGATGAGGCATGAATTGGTGATGAAGAGACGGGTGGGTAGACGTCCCTCCACCATACAAAAAATTTGCACTTATTATTGGCACAATTGAAATACGGCTTCTCATAGTTTCTAACATTACGAGTAACATGCAACTGTGCACTCAAATTGCAGTGGCATTTCAAATCCTTGGTAGGTGTTGTGTTGAAATTGTGCCCACTACATGACGACATTCTGCATGGAAAATCAAACAGAAACGCAAACTTAAGTATATCATAAGTGAGCTCAGATTGGTGTATATGGCCATCGTCATTGCTACAAAAAGTGGTTAAAATAGTTTACATGTCGTATCTATGGAGCAACCCTATCATAAACCGCTTCAACGCATTCAAGCGGAGCAATTACATGAACGGCGGCTTCTACACGGATAAGTACACATAAAGTCGTAACCACACATAAGAGGGCATTTAGCAAAACAACACCATTGATAAACATATTCAGAACTTGCATACAGAACCAATAGCTGCTTCGTATAACAGAAGCAGATAAAATTATCAAAAAAAAAAGAAAAAAAAACAGAAGCAGATAACAGATGAATATTTCAATCTATTTCAGCCAGACAAAAAGCATAGAACAACAAATGTTCCGGTAAGCAGCAGATATTCCAGGTAGCCAGTGGATACAGCAGGTTTTGGTAAGTTTCCCAAACAATTTTTGGTTCCCATAAACAGATACCGTAATATGGAACGTGAATAAGACAGGGGAGGAGAGCCGACCATCAAAGCCAAACAACAGAGCAACGACGTGACATAATCGCAGGGAAATTGCCAAATCCCAGAACCCTTAATCCAGGGTCTTGGACTGTCCATAAAAATTCCCCCAAATGTAGTTCATGACGTCAATAAACCAGATAAACGGGACTAAATCGCGTGCGAACCCTGAAAACGCAGACAAGGGTAGTAATCCCTAAATTCATAACCACACAGAATCGTTTACGAAGAATGAGTTGAAAAACCAGAACCCTAAATCGGGTACAGATTACAGCGGCGATACTGGGATTCAAAAGCGGACAAAAAATCAAGTTTCGAACCCTAGATTGACGACAGAATAGAGCAGCGACAACAGCGCCGTGGATCGTTGCAAAGGAAATCATGTTTTTCGTTACCTTAGACACACGGTCGAGATAGATTAGGGATCCGAACCAACGAAGACGAAGCTATCGAGAGTGAGGAATAGGAACTAGGAAGAGTATCGAATAAGTGAACCCATTTACTGGAGTCAACCTAATGAGAGGGGTAAAGAACATGTCTCTTTGGTCAAGGGAGGTCAATAGGTCAACATTTGTGATATTTATTATTTGGAAAATTTCACGATATACCCCCACTGTTTAAGTGAATTTTACGAGATACCCCCGAGGTTTCGTTTTTATTATGAGATACCCCGAGGTTTCATTTTTTTACGAAATACCCCTGAGATATCATTTTTCATTACGATATACCGTGAGGTTTCAATTTATTTACGAGATGCCCCTCAGTCAGATTCTGATATATTGTATTTTTTGTATCCTAACTTGTTAGGAAGTTACTAGATATTTGTTACAAATATGAAAGCTGTATAACAATAATATGAAGAATATTAAAAGCAGTAGTTTCATATAGTACATAGAAAAAATCATCATTTTAAATTAGAAAATAAAGTATACAAACCATAAAATATGATTATTTCTGTGATTATTGATATCGAATAATATATTTGTTAATAAACTCATACTATATTTAATAAAATTGTTTAATGATTTCTTGTATTTAACATAATTTTTATAAATAATTTACGATTTTAAGCCATCACTATAATATTTTTTAAATTATGTAACAATATAAGTTTTTCAAATAGATTTTTTTGTTGTTTAGTCATTTCTATTTATTTTAAACTTTTATTTATGTTTTTAAATTGAATTAAAATTTTAATTGTTCTTTAATTTTTATGTGCATTTTGTTCATATTTTAATTTTTTTTAAAATTTGACCATAAACCCTGGGGTTATTGCGGGACATATTGGTCCAAAGGGTAAAACTAGGATACGAAAAATATAATATATTAGAATCTGTACTGAGGGGCATCTCGTAAAAAAATTGAAACCTCGGGGGCATATCGTAATGAAAATGATACCTCAGGGGAATATCATGAAAAAAGTGAAACATCAGGGGTCATAATGAAAATGAAACCTCGGGGGTATCTCGTGAAATTCACTTAAACCTCAGGGGTATCTCGTGAAAGTAGCTATTAGGTATGCTTTGAATAACAGAATAATTATAAATATTTGTATTTAAGTACCAATAACGATGCACAACGTGACGGGATCACACTTTTGTATGACAACAAAGTAGATTTCTATGACTAGATGTTGATACACTTCGACTTTAAGTCAAGCATGGAGAGGGTTAGGCAAAATATTAGATTTCGGGTAGCTGCATGACATGACGGGAAAGTAGCTCATCAGTGTCCAGTCGGGTAGCTCTAGACAGTATATAGAATTCTGTATGTCGGCCAAAAAAACTGGAACTGATGAGTGACACGTTACTAGATCATGCTTTGGTGTCACCAGAGAGTACATTATTATGATATTGGGGTGGAAGACCTCCGCTTTTACTCATGTATTAAAAGCTTGAGAGAGTAGTAAGCCTATACGACAAATCATTTTTAAAACTCGTTGGGGGTATCATATCTGTGGTAAATATTGTAAAAGAAAATAATTCATACGTCATATTTATTTGTATTTAGCTAGTTAATGTTATTTCCGATACTATATATATATAATAGAGTAATTAAAAATACATGTATTAAGTACAAATAACGAACATCAAGTGCACAACGTGCCTAGATCACACTTTGGTACGACCACATAGTAGATTTTTATGACTACAAGGTCATACAAGAATGATACGAATCACCGAAGAATTGGAATCTAAATAAAAAAAAATGTTTGGTTCTTATGAATCTATCATTGATTAGTAACGCATTATCATCAATTATCATTACTTATGCGATTAATGAAGATGCATGATAATTAATTACCTTTAAATCTTATAATGTAATATTTGGGGTATATTTAAATTAATAGTCTTGTATATAAGTTTGTTAATACTTTTTTATACGTACGCCGCTTATTAAGTAATGACTAACCGTTTTATTTTCATTGTCTCCCATAGTTAATGCGATATATTCTTTCCGGTCACAATGGATATATTTATTCGGGTCACACTGGATTTGGTTCGGGTTTGGTTCGGTTGGTTTTCAGTGGATAAGCGATACATAAATCAGTTGCTTCGAATGGAGGAGTTGGCCAAGGTAAGAAATTTCTGTCCTCCACTTTTTAGTTTGTATTGAAAATGAAGGTATTTATTACCTTGAATTGCTTAATGTACTTGATGCCCTTGAATTGAATTGCTGGTGTTTGGTGTGATTGTTGTTGTTATTTTCACTGCTGCTGCTGCTTCACTGCTGCTTCATTGTCTAATACATTCTGCTTCACCGCTTCAGTGATGTCATTTCTTGTTCGCTACTAGTATTTGCCATACATCCGTCTTTCTTTACTTCTTGAAGATAAACAAGTTTTTTTTTCCAATAATTTCTTGTTTTCTTTTCCAACTGATGAAACCTATGCCTGTATCTTTTACCTCCATGATGCTTATATTAGTGTAGCAGGAAACTGTTGTGGTCTTTCCAATATAAAGTTGATGTTGTCGTGGCTTCATTGTGTAATCCTGTATCATCAGTTTCTCAATAAAGTTGTTGCTGCTTATATAAGTGATGCTGCTTCATTGTCTAACCCCTTGTTGTACTTAAGTTGGTGCTGCTTGTAATTATTTCCCTTGGTTGGGTTTCTCCTTTCGAAAACAGAGGGGCTGGTGGTTGGTCTTAGTTGCGCGCTTGGGGTGCTCATTCTTGCAACTTTTGCGGTGGAATTGAATATTGAAACAGAGCGTCTGCTGCTCTGATATTTTTTTTTTTGTGAAATTAACATTTTCAGCATCAGAAATCACTTAGCTGCATGTTGGGTTGCTCATTCTTTCCATTTCATCACTTCAGCCATGTTTCTGTCATTTGTAGGGACAACTTCATCAATAGCCTTAAATGCATCACCATTTTGAAAATGATGGAGCAGGATTTTACAAATTAACCTCATTTTCCATGCTGTATTGATTGTCTGCTGCTTCGAAGTTGCTACTGTTTTTAAGTTGTTTGTTGCTGTTATTCAGTATGAAGTTGCTGCTACACTTTAAGTTGTTTGCTGCTACTGCTCTAAATTTTTTCATTATTCTTCTGATAGCATAACTATGTACTCATTTGCTAAAGTGTTTGCAAAGAACATTGAAGGTTCTTCACAGACAAAACTATTGGGGTAGTTGGATGAAGCGAGGCTGGACAATTCTCCATTTTTTGATGGAATCAATTAGTTATAGATTTCAGATTATGCTAGATATTCTGTAAGGCGTCGTACTTTTATATTTTAATCTAGTTAGAGTATAAGGGTTTTTCAACATACTTTAAACATCAAAGTTAATATGTAGACTATTCCTCTGTTTTGATGCTTTTGTAGCAGATGTTCATTTTTTTAAAAGTTTATCTGTAATGAAGAAGTTGAAACATGTTTTGAGCAGACATTTTAAATACGTGATGTGTGTGATGTAAAATATTAAAATATGTCATTTAAAGCGACAGTAGCAGCAGCAAATTATAAAAATGAGTTGTCTGATGAGGAGTCTCCCTTTAATTATCATTCTGACCCACTGTTCTATGCATGTAAGGAATCCTGATAGTCAATTAATCAGGCAAATGTTATTTTACCGCTACATCCAGTAACAAGGTGGCTGATAGATAATCCCGAGTACGACTTAGGTGGGATCCTGGTTTTTGTGAGATTCTTTGCCAATTCGAGATCATATTACAAAGGCCTGATGGCCCCTTGGTTGGACCAACAAAAAAAGAAGGTAAAAACTGATAGTCAAGTTTTACCACCATCTTGTCATGAAAATCTAATAAGCGGTCATGCAAAATTATGATCAACTCACGAAATTTGCATACATCAGGTCTGTATTTCTTCGGAAACATATAAAATTCTATACCCCTGTATAAGGCTACCCCACCGAACCACATTAAGCTACTTGCCCGTCCTGTGATGCACGTACCCGAAACATCCTCTAGAGCCATGTTTTGAGCAGACATTTTAATTACATGATGTGTCTGGTGTAAAATATTAAAATAAGTCATTTAAAGCAACAGTAGCAGCAGCAAATTATAAAAATAAGTTATCCCATGATGTGTGTGACGTAAATGGAAATTGCTAATTTGGGGATGAGTCAACTGCATGTGACTGGTTATGGAAATATGTATCAAAATTATAATATTATATGTAATATATCGCTGTCTTGGAATATTGTTTGACTCTTCAAAAATAACCAAACCGAACCCAAAACATTTAAATCTGATTGCCACATCTAGTTCGAAGGGAAACAAACAGAAAAAAACTATCTAAAACCACTGCTTGCAGACTACCTACCACTCATCATCTTCCTTGTAAGTTGCACTCTCAACCGATTCTACATCAGAAGGACTCTCCACCACTTCTATGCCACTGCGCGGCTTTATTTCCTTTCTTGTTGAGGGGGCGAACATACACCAATCTGCAAACTCCCGCCGCCCTGGTGGTGTGAACCTTGATCGGTAGTAGCCAAACTGGTACCGAGTGCAGAGGGCATCTTCAAAGGTAAGATCGTCAGATTGGAAACTTCCATTGGAACCGTGCATGGAGTCACACTTCTCGGGAGATTTAGTAGGGGAATGAGGTGAAGAATCATCCAACACGATCAGTGGTAGATTACCAATGTACTCCCTTTCAGTATGGGGTGTGGTTTCCAAATCGACAACCTTGATAGGGCGTGTATTGTTTTTTATCCATTACGTTCAGTGCGGCCGGAGCAGAGGAGAAGAAAGGTGAAAAAGGGTTTAACTTGAGAATGGAAAAAGGGGATGTGGGTTAATTCGGTGGTACATCCTGATCAGTGGTGGACTGCCATTTAAAAACAACTGTCCCAGGTGTACCGGTTACAGGGGAGTTGGAAGGCCAAAAGTTAACAGGGAGGCATTTAATGGATATCCACAATTGTCAGTTGCAATAAGATGATTGAACTAATTGGTTGGAACTTGGAACAATTACTTAAGGGAGTAGGAGCGATGAAGGTTGAGAGTTAAAAAGAAAAAAAAAACTCAAACCGGCGGATGGAGGAAGCGTGTGCTGAAGAAGAAACAGCGAAGCATGCACGCTTTTGTCAGAGGAATACTGAGAGACATAGACTATAACCTACAGCTATTAATTAAGGGTGAATTAGGAAAAAAGAGGGTAAAAAATAACAAAACGTCTTATAAATTAAATAACTGTACATTGGCTAAAACGACTTATGAAAAAAACAGGAGGGAGTACTGATTTCGTGTGCTTCATCTAAGCAGTAGACCCAACCAGAGATGCGTATTACACAATATTATAAATAAATGAGAACATTCCCCAACACTGAGCGCCATCGTGCATTATATTGCAGTACTGTAAAAGGATTCAAACCCATATACACCCATCTAGAAGACAGAAGCAGCACAGCGTATTCCAAAACCATGGCATCCTAGAATATCTTCAGTCCAAATCTATTCTCTATAAACAAAACCATGACCGATGATGGATAGTATCACAAGATACCTAGAAAAAAGCCTAACAGAAAACAAAAAATGTGGAACCCAACCAGCAGCAAACCAGATTCGATTTACCATTCCTCAGCAGCCAAAGAAAACTTCCTTCATACTCGCTAGTTAATATCCATGGTATTTACACATCACAATCTATGAAGTTCGAAAGAATGATGGTAATCAAATAAAGATGTCAACAGAGGGTATAAACCAAGATCAAACAACACATATGTCTGCAAAAGAACTGCTGTGACATATTGTTTGTGCTCAGCTGAATTCAGACCAGACAACATACACATTTCAGTTTATAAACAGAGTTTAAGAGTGATGAAAAACTGAAGTAATAAAGACTCCTTTATCAGCAGTAGCAGCTAAACGCACGTATTGTTTTTGAGTGATAACAAACTGAAGTGTTAAAGAGTAGATTCATATATCACCCTGAAGTAATAAAAACTAAACTGCTGTGACAGATTGTTTATACTCAGCAGATTGTAATAAAAACTTAACTGTTGTGACAGATTGTTTAAACATCAAGAAAAGATCAATGAAGAAACTTACCAACAGCGTTGTCAGTAAAGGCAAGTTCTGAAACAGAGGGAAGTAACTAAGCAAGTAGAGAGCAAAAGTTCAGACAAATGGGTGGAGATTAACCTCCTAGTTCTTCCAACTTTTCATGGGCTCTGCTTTCTACTCAGCGGTAGATTGTAGTCACAGCTAATTTAATAAACAATTGACTATCATATCGCACCATTGGAAAATTTGTAGAGTTTAATCTAGGCATCTGATTCAATTCCCCAGCCAAGACTCTTTCAACGGTGACATTTCTACTAATCCGATTACGTTTTTTCAAAATCTTAGCTATCCTCCTTTGCAATCTGTTCATCAGACCTCACTAAATAGGTAATTAGATAAGCAACCAACTACCAGAGCACGGGAGGGGAGAGGAGTGTGCTGCGTATATAGGAAACGAGAACGTACTCCTACTCTCGCACTGCAACCTAGCCAACACCCCCAGTGTAATGAAAATGGAGTCCAATTTCGTGACCAGAAACAGGCATTCAAAAAAATAAAATGTATAAGAAGCAAATCCAGAAGTACAAGAAACAGGCTGTAGTAGCTGTATACATCTTAACATATTCAGGCAGTCCATAGAGAAACCGTAAATGACAGAAAAGCAAAGAAACTGTCGTCCAGAAGCAAACCAGTTGCAGGCCACTAAAATGGAGAAACACGCAGGCGCAGCCGCCGAAGGAAGAGAAATACCAGCCCCCACCGCCAGTCGATGTCTGCCGCCGTCCGTCTCAGTTCACCGTCTGCTGACGCTGCTCTGGCGTCTGTGATTGCAGATGGCGTCCTCGTTTTTTTTTTTTGAGTGAATCGGAGTCGGAGATAAGCAAGGACGAAGGAGGAAGGATAACTGGATAAGGAAGGTCGAATCGAAGGTGGAGAACTCATAACTGGAATGGAGATGGAGATGGAGATGGAGATGGAGATTGAGATTGGAGATTGGAGATTGAGAGATGAGATTGATTGGAGATTGGAGATTGGAGATTGGAGATGGAGATTGGAGATGGAGAAGACCAGTGAAGACTGAAGCCGCGTGAAATCGTGAAAAAAGTGTCGTGCGTTGTGGGAATGGGGGGATAGTGTTACTGATAGATTAGATTGGGTTTTGTTATTCATTAACCAAAGCCTAAAACTAAAATTTCATGAAATGACACTATATTTTTGGCTAATTCACAGAAAAAAAATAACACTTAGGGGCATTTTATGAATTTTAAAAGTACTAGTAGGGGTATTTTTGTCGTTTGTCTATCTACAGTGGCATTTCATGTACTTTTAAAAAAATATAGTGGCATTTCGTGACTTTCTTTTTTTTTAGTGGCATTTTATGAATTAGCCAAAAATATAGTGGCATTTCATGAAATTTCCCAAATAAAAATCTAAAGGTGTTAATTTTTTGTAACTCTTTGAGGGTATGATATCCGTGGTAAAATTTGTAAAAGAAAATAATTCGTACATCATATTTATTATTTTGATAGCTAACGTTATTTCCGATGTATACTATATATATATATATACATAAAAAAATAGAATATTTGTATTTAAGTACAAATAACGTTATTGCGAATATAAGTCAGGCATGGAGAGGGTTTGTAAAAACTGGAGAGGATGCGGGTAGCTGCATCACAGGACGGGAAAGTAGCCCATCACTGTGAGGTCGGGTAGCTCTAGAGGAAAGAGATAGAATTCTGTATGCCGGCCTAAAAAGCTGGAACTGATGAGTGACACGTGACTAGATCATGCTTTGGTGTGACCAGATAGTACATTTTTATGATAAGACGGTGGCAGACCTCCGCGATTGGTCATATAATAAAAGGTTAAGAGAGTAAAAGTCATCGTATATGACAAGTCATTTTTAAAACTCGTTGGGGGTATTGTCTCGGTGGTAAAATTTGTGAAAGAAAATCATTCATACTTGATATTTATTTGTATTTAGATAGCTAACGTTATTAAAAAAAAGAATAATTATAAATTTTGTATTTAAGTACAAATAACGAATTTCATGTGCACAACGTGACTAGATCACACTTTGGTATGACCACATAATAGCTTTCTATGACTAGATGGTGATACACTTCGAATATAAGTCAGGCATGGATAGGATTTGAAAAACTGGAGAGGATGCGGGTAGCTGCATCACAGGACGGGAAAGTAGCTCATCACTGTGCGGTCGGGTAGCTCTAGAGGAAAGAGAGAATTCTGTATGCCGGCCTAAAAAGCTGGAACTGATGAGTGACACGTGACTAGATCATGCTTTGGTGTGACCAGATAGTACATTTTTATGATAAGACGGTGGCAGACCTCCGCGATTGGTCATATAATAAAAGGTTAAGAGAGTAAAAGTCATCGTATATGACAAGTCATTTTTAAAACTCGTTGGGGGTATTGTCTCGGTGGTAAAATTTGTGAAAGAAAATCATTCATACTTGATATTTATTTGTATTTAGATAGCTAACGTTATTAAAAAAAAGAATAATTATAAATATTTGTATTTAAGTACAAATAACGAATTTCATGTGCACAACGTGACTAGATCACACTTTGGTATGACCACATAATAGCTTTCTATTACTAGATGGTGATACACTTCGAATATAAGTCAGGCATGGATAGGATTTGGAAAAACTGGAGAGGATGCGGGTAGCTGCATCACAGGACGGGAAAGTAGCTCATCACTGTGCGCGGGTAGCTCTAGAGGAAAGATAGAATTCTGTATGCCGGCCTAAAAAGCTGGAACTGATGAGTGACACGTGACTAGATCATGCTTTGGTGTGACCAGAGTACATTTTTATGATAAGACGGTGGCAGACCTCCGCGATTGGTCATATAATAAAAGGTTAAGAGAGTAAAAGTCATCGTATATGACAAGTCATTTTTAAAACTCGTTGGGGGTATTGTCTCGGTGGTAAAATTTGTGAAAGAAAATAATTCATACTGATATTTATTTGTATTTAGATAGCTAACGTTATTAAAAAAAAGAATAATTATAAATATTTGTATTTAAGTACAAATAACGAATTTCATGTGCACAACGTGACTAGATCACACTTTGGTATGACCACATAATAGCTTTCTATGACTAGATGGTGATACACTTCGAATATAAGTCAGGCATGGATAGGATTTGGAAAAACTGGACAGGATGCGGGTAGCTGCATCACAGGACGGGAAAGTAGCTCATCACTGTGCGGTCGGGTAGCTCTAAAGAGGATATAGAATTCTGTATGCCGGCCTAAAAAGCTGGAACTGATGAGTGACACGTGACTAGATCATGCTTTGGTGTGACCAGATAGTACATTTTTATGATAAGACGGTGGCAGACCTCCGCATTGGTCATATAATAAAAGGTTAAGAGAGTAAAAGTTATCGTATATGACAAGTCATTTTTAAAACTCGTTGGGGGTATTGTATCGGTGGTACAATTTGTGAAAGAAAATAATTCATACTTGATATTTATTTGTATTTAGATAGCTAACGTTATTAAAAAAATAGAATAATTATAAATATTTGTATTTAAGTACAAATAACGAATTTCATGTGCACAACGTGACTAGATCACACTTTGGTATGACCACATAATAGCTTTCTATGACTAGATGGTGATACACTTCGAATATAAGTCAGGCATGGATAGGATTTGGAAAAACTGGAGAGGATGCGGGTAGCTGCATCACAGGACGGGAAAGTAGCCCATCACTGTGAGGTCGGGTAGCTCTAGAGGAAAGAGATAGAATTCTGTATGCCGGCCTAAAAAGCTGGAACTGATGAGTGACACGTGACTAGATCATGCTTTGGTGTGACCAGATAGTACATTTTTATGATAAGACGGTGGCAGACCTCCGCGATTGGTCATATAATAAAAGGTTAAGAGAGTAAAAGTATCGTATATGACAAGTCATTTTTAAAACTCGTTGGGGGTATTGTCTCGGTGGTAAAATTTGTGAAAGAAAATCATTCATACTTGATATTTATTTGTATTTAGATAGCTAACGTTATTTCAGACATATATTATATACATATATATATAAAAAAATAGAATAATTATAATATTTGTATTTAAGTACAAATAACGAATTTCATGTGCACAATGTGACCAGATCACACTTTGGTATGACCACATAGTAGCTTTCTATGACATGGTGTACACTTCGACTATAAGTCAAGCATGGATAGGGTTTGGAAAAAGTGGAGAGGATTCGGGTAGCTGCATCACAGGACGGGAAAGTATCTCATCACTGTGCGGTCTGGTAGCCCTGTAGGGGTATACAATTTGATACGTTTTGGCCGAATAACGGACCTGCTGCGTGAAACGTGACTATATCATACTGTTTTCTGACCTTATAGTGTATTTTAATCACTAGATGTCCACAAAACTCGGAAACAAGTCAGGTAGCGTGAGGGAATGGTCCAAAAATCTTGCCCTGGTGGATTCAAGTAGTTGCATCACTTCAGGGGCAGGTTGCTCACTGTTGTGCGGTTGGGTAGCCCTGTGTGGGCATACTATTTGATATCTGTGGCCAAATACCCAGATGTGCAACGTAACAAGATCATATAGTTTTTCATCACCATCAACTATATTTTTGTCACTAGATGGTGGTACACCTAACCTACAAGTCAGGTTTCGAGAGGGTCTACTCATCAAAACTTTGCACTGATATGATTCAGCTAGCTGCATCAAAGGAAGGGGAGGTAGCTCATTGTTGGGCGGTCGGGTAGCCCTGTGTGAACTTAATACAATTTCAGACGTTTTGGCCAATTAACTTACCTGCTGCGTCAAACGTTACTAGATCGTACTTTGGTATGACCGCAGAGTATTTTTTTAATGACTAGATGGAGGCAAAACTTGCTGTTAGACAGGTATCGAAATGGTCTGGTCAAAAAAGGTTGCTTTAAGAGGATTAAGGTAGCTGCAACACGGGACAGGCAGGTAGCTAATTGTTTTGCGGTTGGGTAGCCCTGCACAGTATACAATACTATATGTTGGCCAAAAAACAAGACCTAATGTATGCAACTACATGGGCATTAACATTTTGACTACTATCAACAAAAGAAAATGAGCAATCTAACATATCATTCATCCTCCTCTCAAAACTACACAAAATAACCCCAGCATCTACATCTACTTCGCCATTCCCATTTACAACATTCACCGCTGCGAGACAGTCGCTATAACAAAAACCAACATTTTCCATATCATCAACGGCCGGCAGAGCAAAATTAAGAGCCATTGCCTCCGCCATTTGTGGAGAACATTGGCGACATGACCCATTCAGATCAGAATCAGAAGGACCAACTTTTTAACACTGTTGTAACAAACAAACAACCACCCACCCCCCAAACCATACCCATCGAATAAGATACAACCATAGATAGTATTCACATCATTGGGAAATCCACACGCCATTTAATAAGATACACACGGTCAAAATTAAGTGGTGCCCTCGCAACCCAGTCCCTACCTGCCACCTCGATTCCGTACAGACCTTCTCGTTTGTTTGGCACCCTCCACAACAATAGCGTCCATAACATCAGCTGACGACGATGCTTCAACGATTTGTTCCTTCAGACTGTTCTCAGGCTGTAAGAGTAGTATGACAGATATTCTTGCTCGATGGTATGAGATATAATCTTTGTTGGTCCAATCAGACCACGCAGATTTATCATGACGGGCCTCACGCGATTTGATTACTGCTAAATAGTTCTCCATCATCCGCATACAATGTAGGCCACAGCTTACCGCATCCCCCTGATCAAACAACGTGCAGATGTCCCACTTCCATTCGAACACCGCTTTGTCCACTATTCCATGATGGATGAGCCAGCATAATACATATTTCAACTGCAGTGGTTGACAACAAAGACGACAAAATTTAAATGGACGACAAAAATCAACGGGTACGCAAATCCACAAAATCATGGTTATGCCATCGCACAGAATTACCAGTATGGAGACATGCACTTTAGCTCTCTTGAAGTTCAAATTCGACTGAGGTAAAGTGTCTATCCAGTGAAATTGTTTGTTCACCATGTTGATAACTACTAGGACGTAGTGTGAGTCATACAACGCTGGGAAAACAAACTGAAGGAAAGAGACAATTAACAATGTCAGTAACAGTGATTAAAGCATTTCAAACAATAAGCATACCCACCAAATTGGAATTAAGGTGCCATGTACGTACATATTTACATTTTTTGACAGTGTCCGCTTCAATGCAAAGATTTTTGAGAAGACTATCAAATCGCTTGATAAAGAACTGGTCATCACACGATACATCCTTCAGTACTGAAGCCTGGGACTGTCATGCGCAAGATAATAACATCATGTTGCAGATGAGATACAGAAGACGAATATTTGAAATCATTAATTGTAGGATTATACGGACATTACCATAAAAACAGGCATGAATATGGCATTGATGACCCTCTTAGTTTGTTGATGACGGTTTAAATAGTTAACAAAACTGTTAACAACATTGGTGCTTATCCACTGGTCATCACTCATTGTTAACATGTCATGCTGAGTCAGTGTATTGAAATCATCACAGAAGACCTGCATACTCCTGCAAAACAAGATTGTTTAATAACACCAAACAATATGTCAACGTAATTTCATCATTATTATGGAAGTTAACAGCAAAGTGTGTATAAGCTTACACCGGGTCATCGCACACGGCACCCCTAACATACTCCAAGATTTGAATTTCAGTCCCACTAAGCTTGGCTGCACGCTTTGCCCCGGTATAGACGTAAGGCGAACACTGACAACGTCCTTTCTTCACTTGCCTGGGCATGTTGGGACTGGTATGAATAGACTTAACATCCTTTTTGGGAGAACTATCCGTCAAAATCATAGTCTCCACCACCGTATCAACTGAGGCAGGAGTTTCAGATTGACCACCCGGCGGAACTCCGGCATGTGTGTTCACACCGCCCTCTGTTGGAGTTTGATCTACTTCTGCAGCAACAACATCGGTAGCGAGCGTTCTATCACCCCCCTCAGCTTCAATACACTGTTCAGATAAATCCTTTGATCCATCCTCTCTCTCAGCACCTAACGCACCCCCGTCCTCCCTCTCAGCACTTAACGCACCCCCATCCTCTCCATCCATACCAGTCTACAATGAAACCACACGGAGACACTCATTATATTAGAAATGATCAATGCTTAAAACTTGAGGCATGAATACCTGATAATCACCACATATGTTTACCTTTTCAACATCATACTTGACAGGTGGTTGGCTAGAACCTCCATCGCGCAGGGTGATTAAAGACTGTAGCAACAAATTGGTTCCAAACGACAAAAGTATCACCAATAAATATTACAAGATTGCACGGCAAACAAAAATGAATAACATATAGCCTGATTGGGACAGAATACCTGCGCCGCAAGATTGCAATCACCGGTATCTTCTGTACACCCATCGTAACTTGCTTTTCTTTCGCGTCGACCCTCACTGAGACCATCAGCTTCTGCCTTAACCTGTGCATCCTTACTTTTACCATCTGCCCGAAGCAACCTAACAATGTAATTATTCAATGTTTCAACCCTCCGAATCCATCTGTTGGTGGCTAATACAGCTTCAGCGTGTGCTGCAGTGGCCTGCAGATGGACAAAATTTTAAATCACATACATACATAACAGAGTTCGGCAAATAACAGTGGTCAACTGCAATACTCGTTTACCTCCGATAGAGTCATGTCAATTTCCCCATCATCCAAACCCTCAGCACCAACAGACTCACGATCTGCACGGTAATTGGATTTTGGCATAGTGGTCCCCATGTTACAGCTGGATGTACCAGGATACTTAACCCGACCTCTGCATATCGCTTCAACCGACTTCACATCACGTAACTTGTTTTTTATTAGTTCTGTTGACCAGAGTCCACATGTTGGGACAACGTCAGACGGTATTTCGTCATCAAACAGTACGCAGTCAAGAAAATGTACCTGCGTTGTGTGTACTACTGTTACGGCATCATGGATCTCACATAAACAACATAGAATGAATTTACAAATGTGTTAAGGAGTAACTTACAAACAGAAAATGGAAATCCCCTTTGAGCAGAGGGCTTGCATCCTTGGAATCAGCATATTTGTCTAAACCACCGATCAGGGTGTCTGAAATGTGCTGACACCAGTTATATTTTGGAATCAATTCCAGATCATGTAAAAAGTCAGCGTAGTTGAGATTGACTCTGTTGTTGGGGGACGGGTTGAGTACACATCCTAATGAGTACAAGATAAACAGCTTGGTACGTTTTTCAGGATCTTTTTCACAAAGGATCCTACTGTACACAGATTGCAATGGAGCCAACGAGGTGGACCGCAGTCCCATATCAGCACCAAGTTGTTTAGCCCTACTCGTACGATTGGGACTTAATTTGATTGGTAAGTTGCCCGATGGAAGATTGTAGACCCTCTTCACGTCATCAGGGCCCACCCTGAGCAAATTTCCTTCACCGAGACGGAATGACTTTGACTCCTTGTCATACAACTGTAATAGATTGTGTATGATACCTCGATCCATACGATCGACTGATATCTTGGTCAGACCGATAAACCCAGTATTACGTAGAACCTTCCTAAAGTCTGATAATATACCACCGTTGACAAGATTATTTACCATCTCAATCATCTTCTTGGGCGCGCACTTGTTCTGGTAGCTGTCGGGATGCCGGTCCTCATCGCCCTGCTGCTTCCCATCTTGGGGTTCAGCATCATCATGAACCGATTGATGATGCGCAACCTTCCTCCTTTTAAGTTTACGTTCGGCAGCTGCCCTATGTGATCGTCTAGGACCCATTTGACCAAGTAAACCTGAGTGGACTAATAATCGTTCATACTAAGGAAAACACAGGGAACGACAGACATTTCATACCTAATCAGAAATTTCATGCCTTGGAAAAAAAAATGGAATGATGTAAAAGACAACAACCTTGGGTCCAGAGTAGCTCAGTTGACTTATAACAGTTCATATTAAGGACAACACAGGTAAACGACAAACATTTCATACATAGTCTGAAATTTCAAGAGTTGAAAAAAGATTGATGAGAAAGACAACAACCATGGGTCTGAAGTAGCTCAGTGGACTAATAATCGTTCATATTAAGAACAACACAGGAAAACGACAAACATTTCATACATAATCGGAAATTTCAGCACTTGGAAAAAAGAATGGATTGATGTAAAAGACTACAAACATGGTCCAGAGTAGCTCAGTAGTCGAATATTGGTTCATATTAAGGACAACACAGGTAAAAGACAGACATTTCATAAATGATCAGAAATTTAAAGACTTGGAAAAAAGAATGGATCGATGAAAAAGACAACAACCATGGGTCCAGAGTAGCTCATGTAACCCCTTTTACTAATTGTACCCGAATCTAAGGGGTGCATACCATAACTGTAATTTTGCATCGAAATCAAAGGTCAGAATTAAACAGACTACAGCCTACAGCACTAATGATAAGGGGGCACGTTGTTGTCAGATACCAAGACAATGGAGGATGAATACACTACGTACATAATTCATCGTATTTAAAAAATCTATGATGAACAACATTAGGGAATAAGCACAGAAATTAAACATCAGGTAGCTGTATCACAAGACATGCAAGTACCACGATGTTGTGAGGCGGGGTGGCCCTTTAAGGGTTTAGAATTCTATAGATTGGTCAAAAATAGGACCTGATGTGTGCAAATTTCGTGACTGGATCATACTTCTTGATGACAACCTAGTACATTTTTATGACAAGATGGGGGCAAAACTCGGCTGTTGAGTCAGATACCGAGATGGTCTGGTAAAATCAGTTTGGGGGGAGATTTTTCCGCTAGATGTATCAGATGACGAGCAAGTAGCTCGATGTTGTGAGGTGGGTAGCCCTATAGATTGGCCAAAAATAGGATCTGATGTGTGCAATTTTCGTGACTGGATCATACTTTTTCATGACCACGTAGTACATTTTTTTGACAAGATGATGGTAAAACTCGGCTGATAAACAGGTGTCGAGAGGGTCTGGTCAAAAAATGTTGGGGGACATCTTTCAGGTAGCTGTATCACAGGAATAGCAGGCAGCTCAATGTTGTGAGGTGGGGTAGCCCTGTAGGGGTATAGAATTCTATAGGATGGCGTAAAATAGGACAGGTTAGCAGATAATAGTCTAAACAAAGATACATGCAAAATTTGCATGGAACTTGATACATGAGAGCAGTGGCATCGCCGCAGAGGGGAGGGGGGGGGGGGAGCTGGGGGCTTAGGCGTTTAACTAACGTAGCAATTCCAACTGTATTAGGGTTTCATACCTCGATTTCGCTAACGCTGACCCTAATTCACGAAACCAAACTTACTAATTTATCATAACAAGTGGCCACAGACCAATCAGTTATCCAAATAACTTCTGCTTGTTGTAAATTTAAGATTAACGGACACAGAGGATTTCAATTTTATTCAGCAGGAGAAAGGTTAAAGCCAAACAAGGGGAGAGTGATGAAAAACACTAGAAACCATTCGTGGAGAAGAAAATTTACGATCTTACAAATTTAAACTCAGCTTACTCCGGACACCTACCTGTGATACCAACCAACAGATGCAGATTGATGGGCGACAGTTGTAAGACGGTCGAAAGGAACAGCAAAATCCCAGATTACCGGAAACGACCGGGGCTTAGGAAGAAGAATGGGGTGAAACGAAAAAGAGCAGATTGGAGAACTTGCTTGGATTACGGTCAGCAACTCAGCAAAGGGGGAGATTGAAATTGGGGGGAATTTAATTCGGCCGTTTTTTTTAAAAAAAAAAACAAAATGTGATAACTGTGGGTGATCTCACGTGAGTTGTGCAACGCGAGTTTACGAAAATACCCCGCTAGACCCCTGTCAGGCATGCGATATTACAAACATACCCCTAATTTTCCCATACTGGGTCTACACCGTCAGATCAGAGAAGATGTCAATCCAGCGGCTGAGATGAGCGAAGGCACGGTGCCTTCGATCTCGTGCGAGTCACGAGAGCCGGTCCCATTATAAGGGCGGTTTGAAGGTCAAATAACTTTGGGACTAGTTGCTGATCTCAATTATCAACTGAAAAGTTAGTAAAAGTAGTAAGAGAAAATCTTAAAATTGATACGTCCATTGATAAATATGATATATGAAGGGAAAAAGTACAATTGTTAAATAAACTCGATTGATAATGTTTAAAAAAATAGGGTCATAATATAAAAAATGACTCTGTAAATTTAACTTCTTCCCTAAAATTTTCATAGTCAACCTCATCTTCTTCCAAATCCAACCGTTCTAGCCTCTTCTCTTTTCTTCTACTCTTGTCTAGTCTCTACTCTATTTTGTAACAATAATACTTGCTGCATATTCCACCTATCCATCGTTTTTCTAGTGCTGATTCGATTCCACTTCGTCTTTGTTATGGTTTGGGGATTTCGGCACCGACGGAGCAGCAGGTGGAGGACCAGCTCCACACTCTTCCTTCATGGAGATGGAGCAGCTGGTAGTGGAGCTCCCATGGCTTTTCCCTACTTCGGCTTGTTAATTTAGCTCTACTTATGTTTCTTCCCGTAATAAGTGGACTATTACTTTAATTTCCACAAGTTTATTGTCTTAATCTTTAGTCCTAATAAGTTTGTCCAAAGTGGGTTGTAGCTATGGATGGATAAATATATATACTGTTGATATATAAAAATGGTTTATTAGTATACAAAAATTGTACGGATGTATATATAAAATTGTACATTGAATTCTGATATTGCTGAAATTGTACTAGATATACATACTAATTTCTTAAACTGTATGGTAAGTTTACCAAAACCTATATTTTACAGTATACAAACTGTACCACTACAATGTAGCCAAAGATAGCTACATATGCTTGTAGCTAAGAGAGATTGTAACTTATGCTATGTTTAGCCTTGAGTTGGTGGGTTTTGGCTATCTAGTGTTGTTGCTTTAGCAGTGGCGCCCCCAAAACTTTTAAAATTTTACTAAATGCTCTTATAAATTTTTGAAAAATACAATATAACATAATGTTTTAAAGAATGATAGTGTCAAAAAAATTACCCCCTAAGCAGAAGTTTTGGATCCGCCACTATGCTTTGATTTGTTAAGGTGGTGAGTTCTGGTTACCCGGTGTTGTTAGTCCTGATTAGTACGCATCTTTGATCATGATGCAATTCCCTTCCTAGTTGCTTAAACGACATCTCCTTATATAATGGACTGTCTTCTCGCAACTTGTTCCCTAGTCTTTTAGGTCTAGGTGTGTAAGGTCTTAATCAATGTATGGTATGTTTGGAAAAATGACCCGAAATTTGAAACACTCTGAACCAAACCGCAAAATATGTCCAACCAAAAGCCACCCAAAATGAAATTATTTGAACTACAATCACCTGAACTGAACCGAACTCATCTGAATCCCCATTATGACCTAACACGTATATTATCACAAAATAGTTTGATTTGTTACTTCAACTGAATCTCATCCAAACCGAGATAAACTGAACCGTTCCAAACACGAGCCGAAGTATGATAAACCCAAACATAAACGAAAACCTGAATTCATCTGATTCAAACTGTACCCCGACCCAATATTGAATTATATTGAACTGATTCGAACCGGACCAATCCGAATTGAAACCAAACCAAGTGATCCAAATTGACAAGTCTACTGATCTAGTTGTTTGTTTACATTGTATAATTATTCAGTTAAGAAGAAAGATTTGAATAATGTGATGGTAGTTATTCAATAGCATGCGATGATTGTTCACCAGTAGAATGATTGTTCAATTGGAGGACATGATTATAGTTGAAAGGAAAAACTATAAAAATATCAATGAAAAATATACATTCAATATATAAAAAAATTGTACATTTCTAACTGCTATATATCTGTCTCAAACTTACTTCAGTTCTATATAAAAACATAAAGTGTATAAAATTTAACGTAATGACTACTTAACGTCTAATATTTATAATGATATAAAATACAAACGTCAACTAAACTTCATAAGAAAAAACTTCACTTCCAACTAAAACAGTAATTTATAAATCTATTTAACCCTAACTAGTGATCATCCAATCTAAATATTTCTTATTTTTTTTAATCATAGTATAGCAACTTAGCGTGAAAACAACAAAAATGTAAACTTCAAATTAAGATAGTTAATAAAAACACATCGGAAAATTATAAAATAATTTGGACATTATTAAAATATAATGATTTATTGTTATGCTAAAAGTTGTTACCTTTTTGGTGAATTCTTGGATACCCACCCTAAATTGAGAGGTATGCTACTATCCTTCTTACATGGATCAATTATATATTGACACCTATAAAATTTGTAATTTAAAATTTATTTAATTATTATATCCACATCGGTGTGGATTCCATAAAGTAAAAATTATGGATGAAATGAGAGATAATGTTAAGGAACACTACCATTGTAGGGATGAAAATTACTTATATAATAAAATAATATATTTTGTTGACATGACATCTACAATTATGAATGCCCTAACTAACTATAGTAAAATAACCTGCCACGACTGTTATTCCACAATTGTTCTAAGTAGGCATTTTTTCCTAATTTATTAGTCAGTTCAAATTTCTTCTCATTCCTTTAGGGCATGTCTTACCTACAACCACCTGTAGCCAACTGGCTACAGGCGCGCGAGTGCCACGACTTCTTTTCTTTTTTTTTTCTACAGCCTCTCCGCGCCGCTGTCTTTGTTTTGTTTTTTTTTTTACTTTTTTTTATTTATCATAAAAATTTTAAGTGGTTATAACTTTTAATATATAAGTCCAAAATGAAACAAAATTATATCACTGTTCATCTAAATTCAAGTTCTTCAAAACAAGATCTGTCATGGATATATTTTGACAATTTTTTTAAAAAATTTTTTTACATGTATGGAGCACAGAACGTAAAAGAAACTTGTACAGATTGTCATACAAACTTGTACAAATGTTCACTAAAACATGTACATCCTCACGTAAAAACATGTACATCCTCGCATTAAAAACATATAGATAGTCATATAAACCTGTACGGATAATTAAATATGTACATCCTCAAATTAAAACCTGTACATATAAGGAAGAACACTTGTACAGACGGTCATACAAACATGTACAGATGTTCATTAAAACATATACATTCTCATAATTGAAAATGTACATTCTCACATTTGAACATATACATCGTCACATTAAAACATGTACAGTCTCACATTAAAATATGTACATTCTCACATTAAAGTATAGAACGGTTTCCAAATAGATTACCCTACCCCCCAAAACACCACAAAACCCACCCTAGGATAGCTAAAAACGTCGAATGAATTTTTAGGGCACAAACCCTAAAACCTGTCGAGTTAGTTGTTACAATATAAAGTATGAAACAAATTCTAAATAGATTACCCTACCCCAAAACACCCCAAAACCCACCCTAGGATAGCTAAAAAACGTCGAAGGCATTTTAGGGTTTGCATGGCGGGTTTAGGGTCTAACCCGCTACTACAAACCCTAAAAACCTGTCGAGTTAGTTACTACAATATAAAGTACAGAACAAATTCCAAATAGATTATCCTACCCCAAAACACCCAAAACCCACCCTAGGAAAGCTAAAAACGTTGAATTCACCACTTATTACTTAATGAATCATAATATCAATTTTAATGAATCACAATACAAAATTAATGAAACATATTATCATTTTGATGTATCGTCATATACATGTAAAAATAATTTTTTTAAAAAGTTATCAAAACATTTCCATGACTAGTCTTGTTTTAAAGAGCTTGAATTTAGGTGAACAACGATATAATTGTTTTTCATTTTGGACTAATATATTAAAAATTATAACAATTTAAAGTTTTTATGATAAAGAAAAAAGAATAATAAAATATTAAAAAGAAAAAAGATTAAAAAAACGAAACAACTATCACATGGAAAGGAGAAAAAAATGAAAAAAAAAAGAAAAAAAGAAAATCTACTCACGCGCCTCCCCCGTCCGGCTCTTTCTCCTGAGCGCGTGCTCCTCTCCCCCTGAGTATCTATCTCTCACTTTTCCCTGGATGTAGCTACATATAGCTACAGTAACATGTAGCTAAGTAATTGCCTTCCTTTATTTCAACTTCACATTTAATTCTGGAAGATAAAAAATATCCACTAATTTTGACCGAAAATAGTGTTACTTTGTTCGTATTTGAACCTGAAAAAATATCGTGAATGTGCATACTAATTTACCACAAGCCAGCAGGTCAAAAATGTCTAAATATCTCAACTAAAAACATGTACTTGTATAAATATAGAATTTGAATTAACTTTTGTGGCATTCCTTACATATTTCAATTTTTTAAATCTAACTGGAATCATAAAGTAAAATTAATTTTTACTTTAGTTTGCAAATTCATGATATATGTATAACAAATTAATATAGAACAATATGAAGTGTGAGTTATAGAGAAAAGCATGAAATTGTTTGATAACTACCTAAACTCCCACCCCTTGAGACCTGTATTAGAGGAATGTAAACGTAACTTAGGTGCAGTTAGGGATGTAAAGGTGCTATATGTTCCTAGATCAAGTAATCTGATTGTAGATAAATTAGCTAAGCTTGGGTTGGGTTCAGATTATGTAAGTGACTTCCTAGGAAGTCCACCAGATTGTATTGTTCCTCTGCTGAATGAGGACATAAACTCTTGGTTATTAATAAGAGGTGAAGGCTGAGGCCTCCGTGTTTTGATAAAAAAAAGCATGAAACTAGCTATAAAGATTATGTTTTTCAAGTTAAAACACACCTATGTTCTAAATATTTGATATTAATTTATGCTTGATCAAAACAAAATGATCTCCATATATTATGAATAGTATGTGTTTGATGTTACATGGGTAAAACTAACCCCATAAGGATATTTTTGAATCATTGTCCAAAATTTCTTTCTAAATTGGATTAGTTAATAAAATATAAACGGAATATATTTAAATGAGTGCTTATGAAATTCATCTTATTCTTTAATGTAATATTCTTTATTTAAAAAATTTACATAATTAACACGTACATAAAATATTCATAAGCAAATTTAGGCATGAATTCCCAAAAATGGGTTTAATAAAAGAAATTGTATTTAGTGGGCCAATAAAGAAAACAAATATAAAAAAAAATACTTATTACATCAATCTTTAAAGTATTTACTTACCAAAAACTTATAAAGTTGTTGAAGAAAAATCTATACATATGTAATATTAAGTTATATTTTACATTGGAATTTCCCCTTTTATAGAATGTAGATTAGTGTTTTATTTAAAAACAAACTTTTTCATCGATAAACATACCTAAAAATTTTTATTGGAACATTTAGTGTAAATTGTTAAAAACTTGCATTTAAGGAATTACTCCAGTTAAACACTGAAAGAAGAAAAAAGTTAAAAAATCGTATAATGGGGGTAGGTTAATGTATTTCTCATTAAGTCTTGATTTTAGTCTCAACAACTTATAGTATGTTGGGGAAAAATACACTTTACTGGAAAAAGAAATCATTTTGTTGGATAAAAATTTGAACGGCTTAAACTCTTGTATTTAGAAAGCATTTACACATAATTGAGGGTTGGTTCTGAGCAAAATAAGACAATTTGGTATTGAAATTTGCTTGATCAAATTAGGTATTTGATTTTTTTAAAATTTTAATGCCGATTTGGAGCGATAACTACCTTCCGACATGCTTGAACTTTGGGTCTATAGCTGATCATTCGGGCGGGGAGTTAGGTTGGGGAATATAGGATCTATTTCTAAGGTCCATGGTTTTTCTATTCTCGGGCCGGGTTGGGCCAAGCCCAGTTTTTCTGGCTCTACCGATACGTAACCCGGTTTTTTTATTAATATAAAATTAATAAATTTAAATAATTAATATAATCTAAATAAATTATATAAATTTTAATTTAATATAGGGAAAATTCACAATATGCCACTAGTAGAAAAAATTTTTTAATGACGGCGTTTAAACCACGGTTAAATGGAAAACCGTGGTTTAAAGTTTATAAACCACGGTTTTAATAGAAACCGTCGTTTAAGGTGCATACCAGAGCGCATATACCACGGTTTTTCCGGAACCGTCGTATATAGGTTAGTTATATACCACGGTTTTCAGGGGAACCGTGGTATATAGTACATGCCGGAGTGAATATACCACGGTTCTTCAAGAACCGTCGTATATAGGGTACCTATATACCACGGTTCCTAGGCAACCGTCATTTATATTGCACATCTTGCTATATTAAACCACGTTTTTGATCAACCGTGGTATATAATCGAGGCGGGAATTTTAATTTTTGGCCGAAATTTAACGCGGCGCTTTCTCTCTATTCTCATATATGTCGACTTCTTCTTCATTCTCTTCAATGTCACGGTAATTTTGGAACCCAAACCGACGAGCTCTGCAACTTTTCTTCATTCTCTTCAACCTCACGATAATTTTGGAACCCAAACCGACGAACATGCTCTGCAACTATTCTTCATTCTCTTCAACTAGCTCACGGTAATTTTTGCAATCCTAAATCGCGAACAAGGAACATGCTCTTCCTCACTCATTCTCTTGTTTTTCGGTAATTTTTGCAGCTTACACTTGCGAACAAGGAACATGCTCGTCCTCACTCACTCATTCTCACTGTAATTTTCGCAACATAACCGGCGAACAAGGTACATGACCTACGCCTCTGTTCTTCATTCTCTTCAACTTCACGGTAATTTCGCAACCCACCGCGAACAAGGAACATACTACGCCATTCTTCACTCATTATTTTGCAACCATAAATCGCAAACAAGGAACACACATGTTTAGCCTCTTCATTCTCTTCTGTGTGTGTTTGATATCTGCGAAGCGGCGCTTCTAAATCGCCGGCGATTTTGAAAAAATTTCATAGACTATAAACCACGGTTATATGTATAACCGTGGTTTATTCGTTGATTTTATAGATAATAAACCACGGTTTTGACCTTTAACCGTCATATAAAAGGACTTTATACCACGTTCTCTCCTTAACCGTGGTTTAAAATCGTTGAGGACCGCGTCCAAAAACGGTCTTAAATGACGTCTTAGCAAACCGTGGTATATAGTATACTTTTATACCACGTTATCAACCGTGGTATATAGACAATTTTCTATATGCGACGGAGCATAAACCACGGTTCCTAACCGTGGTATATAAGCAAAATAACCATGGTTTAAAACATTTTTTCCACTAGTGTGCCACGATTTGAGTGTGTAATTCACGATATACCCCTTTTTTAGAAAGTTGTCCCTGATATGTCACGGTTTGAGTTTGAAATTAACAAAATGCACTGTCAGGTGACAGACATTAAATTCGTCGCTAACCCTCTCTGGACAAGGACCATGCCCTGACAGAAAGTTTGAATTTTTATTTTATTTTTTTAATGGCGCGGGTTCGACAGTGCAATGGCTACTTTTTTTAAAACAACTTTAAAAGTGCACAAAATACCCTTGTTATATTTATAGTTTACAATATACCACTATTTAAGTTTTATAGTTTACAATGTCACTGTTTAAGTTTTGATGTTCACCAAATGCCCCTATTTTTTGTCTCACTAGTTTGAGTTCAAACAGCTAGTTTGAGTCTTATAACTCTTTTTTCCTATATAAAGACCTTCTTATCATATAAACAAAGCACAAAACACCATACTAAAGTCATAACCTTCTTTACAACAATAATCAATGAAAAGTTTCAAACAATCCATTGCAAATGTGGAGTCCCATCAAACCTAACTCTCTCCCGCAAAGACACTTCGGTCAGAAGGGCGTACTACAACTGCTGGGCTTGTGATTTCTTCAAGTGGTGGGCACTGGTGATGTAGGATCGATACTCTCCTCATCCCAGGTAAGACATGCTGGTTACACCAAATCTTACTCAACTACGATAGTGTCTACTGATGAGTGTGCAAATGAGCATATTTAGGGGTGTATTTCATATGTTTTATCAACACTTTTCATGCTCATTTCCCCATTATAGCTAGTTATCCTCTACTTTGTGTTTTATTGATGTTTCACGCAATTTTTTCTGACTCAGGAGGAATAACATATCTAGGAATAAAGTAGACGAAAAACAAATGTGTGGGCGCAAATGGATCCAAAATCAGAGCTAAAACGAAGAAGATACAACGTTCTGAAGACTAGCCTGCCCACACGACTGACCCATAGGACCGACCCACGACATTTTCCAGAATCTACTAGGTTCGACCAACCCAGACGACCTCCCCGGGTGGGTCGTCGTAACCTACTAGAACCAACTGACCCAGGGACCAGCCCAGGTGGGTCAGTCGGGTAAAAAATCCGAGCACGTGATGATGTCTTCTCCCAAAGCGACAAGAAGAAGAAGACTCCATTCAAGCTCCTCTTCAACCTCTCATGGCTATTTCTTCTCCCTTTTCTCTTATTTTTGCTTTAACAGAGGCTTAACCTCTCTTGTAGCTTGGGATGAGGATTTTACCCCAAAATCCCAAAATCTCCACAAATCTCACCTCTATTAAAGCTCCTCTTCAACCTCCCATGGATATTTCTCTTCCTTTTTTCTCTTATTTGTGCTCTAACGGAGGCTTAACCTCCCTTGTAGCTTGGGTTGAGGATTTTACCCCAAAATCCCTAAATCTCCATTGTTGAATCTTAAACTTTTTTAATGCTTAATTTTAGTCCTTATGCTTAATGAACATGAGTATTGAGTGTTTATGGCTTCTAAACTTGTTACTCATGATTTAGGGATTTATTTAGGGTTTTATCCAAATAATCATCTATATGTTAAATTTGTTGGTTTGGTCTACCGATTAGTTTAGCATTATTGTGGGATTCTATCAAAATGTTATTCTGAGATAGAAACCTAAACCGTTGGGGACTAGAACGGTGTACTCTAATTTTGATGATTTTTGATTAGACTACATTGCAACTTAGGAAAACTTAAGCTTAGTGCTATCGATTGACCTAATGCTTAGCTGATTGAGAAGTCTTGGTTAAATTGGCTAGGATTAGTATGCGTAGATTAGGTTGCTAATTAATTAAGTGTTTCATTGTTTAGCTATAAGTTCCAAGGTCGAAAATCGATAGTAAGGGGAGGTCAGGTGCAAATATCCATCTCGGGCTACATCTATCTAGTTTAGTGTTTATTTCTTTTTTAATTCCTCCAATTACAACCAAAAACCTCAATTTACATTTATGCACTTTTATTTTTGTTCTTGCACATTTATTAAACTTATAATTAACTAGATAGTTTTGAAGTCCCTGTGGATATGACACTTGTTGTACTACAATGACTGGGTTCACTGTCCATAGTTACTAGGATAGTTTCACTACTATTTTGCACAACATCTACTTCTGCTGCTGCATCCACTCGTTCTGAAGCTCCACATCAAGAGAGCATGACAGCTGATATGTATCTTGTCAACAACATGAGGGAGGACATAAAGAAAGAACTTAAAGAAGAGGCGAGACAAAGCATGAAGAAGATGTTTCTTTGGGGTCTAGTTGTAGTTGCAATTGTAATATGTATCTGCAAAATATGAAGTGATTTCATAAATTAATGATCAAAAAAATCATGGGATTGTAGCTGTTTACACTTCTGTTTGCGCATAGTTGCCACATCTAACCGCTAGACAACAAAAAAGCGCTAACTGCAACAAAAACTATCACATCTGTCCACATAAACCATCCAAAACAACCACTATCCATTGTCAACTCCTCTTATCCATACAAAAAAACAGGGGCATTTTGTGAACATCAAAACTTAAACAGTGGCATATTGTAAACTACGAAACTTAAATAGTGGTGTATTGTAAACTATAAAACAAAACAAGGGTATTCTATGTAATTTTAAAGTTGTTTAAAAAAAGTAGTTGTTGCACAGTCGAACCAGTGCCATTAACAAAATTCAAACTTTCCGTCAGGGGCATAATGGTCATTGTCTAGAGAGGGCTAACGGCAAATTTAACGTCTGCCACCCGACAGTGGCATTTTATGAATTTCAAACTCAAATCGTGGCATACTAGCGACAACTTTCCAAAAAGGGGTATATCGTGAATTACAAACTCAAATTGTGGCATGTTGCAAATTTTCCCTTAAATATATTACACATTTTTAAAACATAATATTATATAAATTTGGGTCGGGCTTACCCACCGGCTCGAAAATGTGCTGCAACTCGGTGTTTTTGCGCCTGCTTTTTTGTCTAGGCCCGTCCAAACAGCTAATCGAGCCCGGGCTCGTCGGGCTTTTCAATGGGCTGGGTCACTGGGCCAGATAACTCTTGATCAGCTCTATCCGGGTCAAAATAATGTTTGTGAGGTCAAATTGTGTGTGCTTTGTGAAGCTCGATGATGAAAAGATAGTGGCCATTAGACACAATTAATGAGCATGTGTCTCTGTAGCACAAAAATATGTTACTATCTCTATACCTAGCAGTGTACCTAGGGATGGCAAAGAGTCGGGTTCGGTTCGGGTGATGCTCCACCAGACCCGTCACCCGTTTTTCACCTGCATCATCTGAATCAACCCGTCACCCGCAGATGATGCGGGTGAAACAGGTGTGAAATGGAATTGAGGATGCTCCATACCAAGATGTATAGTGGTTCGGCCAAGAATGTGGCCTACGTCCACTTTTAGACAGAACTCTTATTTATTCTCTAGTATACAACATTTAGAGAGAATTTTAGGGTGAGTTCCCTTTTTCTTCTAACCTTCCCCTTACAAATGAGCCCCCATCTTCTATTTGTAGACTTTTGATAAGCCGTAGACTTATCATATTTTATGCACTAGATTTAGTAGTATATTTATCTTAATAAGGTTAAATAGATGTTATTTATGTTATATTAAGTGTTAAAGTATATTATTTGTACAGACTTATGTTTTGTGAGCTTTTTATGCAAGGAACGAATTCCTAGGGAAAAATAAAAGTGATGCCGGACATGAAGTCGGACGTCTCCTGCACAGCATAGGCCTGGAGCAGAAAAAGAGCCCTGCCGGGTACGTTGCCGGGTACATCCTATCCGGCACATATGTGAAAAGTCGCCACGGTTGACCAATCGATGGCAGTTATTTACAGTTGACGGTTTGACCATTGCCGGGTATGGTGTCGGACGTATCCTGTCCGGCACAAGCAACGTTTCGCCTGGCAGTTTTGACTGTTAACGGTTATGCATATTTAACACGTGGTGTCGGATGACTGACACCCGACATTCCACCCGGCACAAGGAGTTTTTGTTGCCTATAAATAGGCCGAAGGGCTGCATCAAATGACACACTTCAACACCCTTATACACTCCATTCACGTCTCTGTTTCCGCCCACATTCCATTGTTGGTGTCCAAGGCATTTCTACGGATCCATCCACGAAGAAGAAGAGAAGATCTTTGTCAGGGTTAAGGCTATAACCAATCTCTTTCTCCCTTATGTATTTCTTCTTTATTTTAGTGGATGGTGAAGTAGAAATCCTTGTTAGTTTTTTGTTAGGGAAGATTTTCCTTGTAAACTCTTATGATCATTTATGGAATTTTCAAGTTTCTTAACCCGAATTCTAATCTTCATACAAGTGGAATGAGTTAGCTACTTATTCTCTTATCTCTAAGTCCTATTTAAGGTTTACAAAAGCAAGACACTAGTAGAAAAATGATCTATCACAGCACCCCTAGTGCAGCGGTTGTAATAAGAACCGCTGAGATAGAACGTTTTTAAATGTCGTTAACCTATCTCAGCGGTTCTTACTTATAACCGCTACACTAGGGTCATTTAAAAAAAACTCTATCGTACCGGTTCCTGCTAAGAACCGCTGAGATAGGTCTTTTTAACTGACCTATCTCAGCGGTTCTTAGTAGGAACCGTTGTGATAGATTCTTTTATTTTTCCCCAAGCCCCATCACTCTGTCATTCTCCCTCTTCATTCTCTATTCTGTCTCGCGAGAACGAAGAAGACGACGGCGATTCGATCGACGCCTGCGACTGCGACCGGTACCGCGCCACCACCACCACCACCTTCTCCTTCCGCGCGCGCCACCAGCCTTCACCGCCGCCGTCGCCGTTGCCAACTCGTTCCGCCACGGAGGTCGCAGGCGTCGCGCGTGAATGCTGCAGTAACCCTAGATTAGAATTCCGAATTCTAACTTCGAAATATGTTAATTATTGTCTTGTTGATTGAATAACTAGTTGTAATATAGTTGTTGATTGTTAGTTTAGTTATGTGTGCATAATTTGAATATAGATACATTATTGAACAAGTATAAATAGTTGTGCATATAAGGTGTTCGATAAAATGCCTGAGTTGATATTTTTGTTGTGTGTGCCCTCTGCATACAATGGTGGAGACAGTTTAATGAAAAACCCGTTTGTATTTGTATATTAGGTAGAGTCCTTAATTAGTAAACCTTGTAGCCCCCCTACAAATAGCAACTAGTAAACTAAAACGCCAATTCAAACAAACAAACAAACAAACTCAATTAAGTAATTATAATTATGTGTTGTTGTGGTCACACCCAAGGTTGTGAAAAACGGTACGGGGTCGTAATACGGACCCTATAAAATACGGGATACGAGAGTATTGATGCGAATAAGACGGGTGTAATGATACAGCGACCTATTTATTCTCACAATAACAACGTCGGAGCAATCTTTCACCAAACTTCTTCGAGTTCATTAGCATAACTCCAAATTATACCTTTTTTTTATCTTTTTGTGAAATCATTTGAAATTGTAAACCAATTTATACAATCATATAAACTAAATTTGAAAATCTATATGATTATTCAAATTATTAAAATAATTCATATATAACAAATTTATAACTTAAATTCATATAAATTGAAATGGTAAATAAAACTACTATGAAAAGAAAAAGAATAACTACAAATCATTTTGTTCTTAATTCTCAAACTATTAAAAAAATTAACTTCAAGTTTCACATTAATTAAGTGGTAAGATCTATAACTTTATAACATCTATGTTCTCCCATTACATTGCAGTATATACGTGCTTAATATGATAATGCTTATAGTAATGGATTTCTTGCCCCCCTAATATTATTTCCTTGCTTCGCCGCTGTCTGTAGTAATTGGGGTGGTCTCTACGTCTTTTTCTTCCTCATTTCTTCTGTTGTGAAACATGAGCGGAAAGGTAACATCTTCATCTATCTTTTTTCTCTTTTTTATTTTCTTAATATGATAATGCTTATAGTAATGGATTTCTTGCCCCCCTAATATTATTTCCTTGCTTCGCCGCTGTCTGTAGTAATTGGGGTGGTCTCCAGTTCTTCTTCCTCATTACTTCTACTGTGGAGTAAGAGTGAAAAGGTAACATCTTCATCTATCTTTTCTCTTTGTTTGTTTAATTAATTATTGCGAAAAAGTGGTTGTGGTTAATATTGAGTGATTGTGAATAAGGATGGTTGCTGTCAATTATTGAATTTATTTGTCGTGGTAAACCAGATATTGGTGAATGCTTAATGATAAGCATGGGATTAACATGACTACGCATAGGTCATGCCGAATTTTTTCAAGAATCGTATTAGTCTTATTAATTAATTTTATTTGTTGTTTGTGTATAACAATCTTTACTTTTCTTTGTCAGGTCTTCTGCATCTTCTATTGGATTTGTACCAGTACTTTCCCCCCATCACAAAGCAGTTTCCTACCTTTCCCCTCTATACAACCTTAAAACAAGTAAGCAATTATGAAATACCCCTAAATATTAAACGCATAAAATCATAACGCGTTTTGTAATACGTACATAAAATAACGTACGAGCAATTAAATCTAGTATGTATATATATGTACGAATACGAAATACACGTACGTAACGTTACGATAGTGTAACGTCGTGAATAAGTAGAAATGTCGTCACATAACTTCGTTACAAAAAAAAATATAATGACACGATATAATATGTAGACGTATATACATCGTAACGTTGTAAATAAGTGACGGTAACGCCGCATAACCGCGTTACAAAAAAAAAATATATAGAATCACATGATATAATATATAGTCGTACATATATAGGTAATCATGTATAACCTATACAAAAAAAGAGAGAAAGAAAAAAATGAGCAAAGATGCTCCCGCTGAGGTTCGAACCCAAGACCTCTCGTACCTTGCCCAAATGCCTTAACCAATTGTGCTGTGCTCGTATTCAATAACATCCTGTACTTCTAGACATAAAAGTAATGTTACCCGGTTAGAATAACTAAACCACTAAGTTAAGTACAGAGGGTTGGAAGTTTTCAACGGTACCCACTTCTTTTGTCATTACCGACATGTATACAGGGACACCATATTCCCTTGTCTTTTCTTTCGAGTGGTACATAGCACATTAGTGCCCAATCCTTCACGTGCTCCTCATCCCACCCTTTCGGTTTCGAAATCCACACTCGCATCAGAGCTCTTGCTGTTTCGAGACTTCACACCTCAGAATCTGTGGAAACGGACAACAAAAATCCAGAGCAAGATTGTACTCCAGGCTACGGTATTCCTGTATGCCATGCCCTCTTTCTTTTTCTCCTTGTAACTGGAGATCACATACCCGACCTGCCTCAGTCTTGATTGCAGTAAAGTATTCAGTAGACACATATGCATGGAGAGAATGATTCCTTGTTCAAACTTCCACGCGGTCTTGAGGGAATCAGTAGCCAACCATCTCTTTCTAAATTTCCCTGCATGTCGAGAGGCAAAGGTTTCAGGCTCTGAAAAAAAAAAAAAACGGGAGTAACCAGGCGAAACAGAAGGGAGCAGTGGCCAACTTCCTGTTCTTCTCCCATTATTCCTAAGTCCGAAACGCTCTGACTTTGGCTCCCTCAGTTCTTCATGAATTTCCCCACTCAAACTCTTCCACGGTTCCTTGTGTATGTGAGCTCAAGTTTCTGAAAGAAATTGAAGCAGCTCGAGGCAAACCGGCAAGGTAAAACAAACAAAAACCAGTAACCAACTCACTCCCCCCATTCTGTTATCCTTGCTGCTCGAAAGCCATGGTTCTTGACTCTCTTATTCCTCTTTCCTTCACGCATGAGAGCTGCTGGAAAAATGCCCTCATAATGTGTGCTGAGATTGCTAAGAAAACCATCAACATTGCTGGAAAATTCACTCCACGCCTTGCATGCTAACTACTGGAAAGAGTTCTGGGAACACTGGAACAAAACAAAACCCTCTCCTAGAACTCCTAAAGTGCGATGTGTTTATGCTCCTTGCTACTCCACCAATGAAGGGTCTGAAACTCTTGGGCCAAAAGAAAAAAAAAACCTGCCAAACCTTGTCGTGAAACATCCCCAGCAGGGTCGTAACGGACGCCAAGCGGAACCCGTGTGTGAGACGACACTTGCTTCTGAATAAGGTATGGACATGTGTGGTTCGTATGTTGCCGTGTTACACGGCTTGTGTGCTGTGTGCCTTGTTTGTTTATGACCACAAGACTAATGCATGAAAACGAATGTTTGTTTTACCGTGCTTATTTGTCTGTTGTGAGCTTGTGTAAGGCATGTGAATGGATTAATTACTTTCCTTGCTTACCTGCTTGCTATTATTGTGCATATTGTTTGCACGCACACAGTAGTTTAGTCCCTTTCTCGTTTATGAATCCTTGAGATGAAACACAACGAACTTCGTAAACGAACCAAAAGAACTATAAAAAGGGAAAACCCCTCTTAACTATAGAGGACCTCTAAAGACACCCACTATGGTGTCGAGTTATCAAAGATAATGATAAGCCAATACATTGTGAATGAATAGGGAGACGGACCCTTTGTATCCGGGGTAAAGACCATAACATTGAGAAGGAATAGGGAGACGGACCCTTTGAATCCGGAGCAAAGGCTAGTAACATTGAGAATGAATAGGGAGACGGACCCTTTGTATCCGGGGTAAAGACCATAACATTGAGAAGGAATAGGGAGACGGACCCTTTGAATCCGGAGCAAAGGCTAGTAACATTGAGAATGAATAGGGAGACGGACCCTTGGTATCCGGGGTAAAGACCATAACATTGAGAAGGAATAGGGAGACGGACCCTTTGAATCCAGAGCAAAGGCTAGTAACATTGAGAATGAATAGGGAGACGGACCCTTTGTATCCGGGGTAGAGACCAGAACATTGAGAAGGAATAGGGAGACGGACCCTTGAATCCGGAGCAGAGGCTAGTAACATGGAAAAAGGAATAGGGAGACGGACCCTTGGTATCCGGGGCAATGGCCAGTAACATTTAGAAACAATAGAGAGAAGAGCTATCCGGGAATGGAGGATTAGCTATGGACAAGATGTACTCCAAATTGTGGTGATAAGAGAATTCACAAATAACCCTTAAAGAAACAAGGAAAGATTAGCACCTACATGAGATGGTCACGGGATCTAAATTACATCCCCAGACCTAGTGCAAGGAAAGGGAAAGAAAATACACATTAAGGGAACAAGAGAAAAGAAATGAAACACAACGCTCGTACGATCCCATAGTGAGGATCATGGGTATCACATACCTATGCACACGTCTGATGACTTACATGATTGTTGTTACTATATTAGCAGCTTGTTGTGCTTGGTTGCGTGTTTGATGGGCTATGATGCCAGCCTGTTATGCTTGGATGTTTGTTGATATTGCTGTGCTACCTTAAAGTGTGTTTGATACTATGATGTATTGTGATGTGCTTTACTGCTTTAATAGCATGTAAATTGACTTAATAATATTCGACCAAGTAGTCGTGTGGCCCGGTAACATGCGGGCTTCACACGTTCATACTCAGCGTAGTTTGCTGAGTCCTTTACACCCAATTTTTTTCAGGTATTGTGCCGGACGATAACGGAGAGTAGGCAAGGGTGACTATCATAGGGGTAGTCCACATGGCAAGACTTTAAGTAGTATGCTTTCTTATGTATGAGTTATGTTGTTTAAGTTGTTAACTAAACTGTAGATGCTCGGTACTTGAGTTGTACTTTATATTGTATTCGGATTTTGTTAAGTTGGACTTCCAGTCATACAGACCGTAACTTAGAGTTGGTAATGAGGACTGTCAACCACGTGGGTGGTTGGCGTCTGTAGCACCCGAATAGAGTTCGAAACCGCTGCGTAGACTTCTCCCGCTAACTTAGGCGCGTCGTATTATTGTTGGTCGTGATTCGGGGGTGTTACAGAAAGTGGTATCAGAGCGTAGTTGCGCTCTGATGACTGGAACAGAGGAGTACCGAGTATAGGAAAACCTAAATTTGAGAAACGGGGTTACGGGTTAGTTTGTGAGGCTCGTTAGTTAGGGTCCATTTCAATCCGTAGGAAAACGCCGGAGAGGTAGAAAGCCTCCTCACACTCGGGAAAACCCGATCTGGCGTTTACACAATGGCATGAAGTCAATCCGGTAAGGAAAACTATGCACCTCTATCTTCTCATCGATGTTTTGGTTTAGTGTAGGGTACGGGGGCGTACCCCTCTTTTAAGGGGGTAGGAGTGCGTTTTGTTTTGTATGTGTGTTGTTTTATCATGATGTATACCTACAACCACTCGTGGTTGGTTGGTAGGTTTGTGTGTTAGGATTGTGTGTGAAAAAGTTATGTACGCTATGGATGAATGAATGTCGTGTGCCTTGGGTCGCACTTTAGCATGTTATACACATTGCTAGCTTCTTGGTCTACTATGAAAACTTGTGAGAAGCCATTATGTGGCATAACGCTTATGAACACACCTGGGTAGTGAGAATATGAAATGTGGGACTTGATCCCTAGGATTAACAAGGAGTGGAAATATAAGTTAAGGAAGTAAGACTTCGGGACGAAGTCTCTTTTAAGGGGGGGTAAGCTGAAATACCCCTAAATATTAAACGCATAAAATCATAACGCGTTTTGTAATACGTACATAAAATAACGTACGAGCAATTAAATCTAGTATGTATATATATATGTACGAATACGAAATACACGTACGTAACGTTACGATAGTGTAACGTCGTGAATAAGTAGAAATGTCGTCACATAACTTCGTTACAAAAAAAAATATAATGACACGATATAATATGTAGACGTATATACATCGTAACGTTGTAAATAAGTGACGGTAACGCCGCATAACCGCGTTACAAAAAAAAATATATAGAATCACATGATATAATATATAGTCGTACATATATAGGTAATCATGTATAACCTATACAAAAAAAGAGAGAAAGAAAAAAATGAGCAAAGATGCTCCCGCTGAGGTTCGAACCCAAGACCTCTCGTACCTTGCCCAAATGCCTTAACCAATTGTGCTGTGCTCATATTCAATAACATCCTGTCTTCTAGACATAAAAGTAATGTTACCCGGTTAGAATAACTAAACCACTAAGTTAAGTACAGAGGGTTGGAAGTTTTCAACGGTACCCACTTCTTTTGTCATTACCGACATGTATACAGGGACACCATATTCCCTTGTCTTTTCTTTCGAGTGGTACATAGCACATTAGTGCCCAATCCTTCACGTGCTCCTCATCCCACCCTTTCGGTTTCGAAATCCACACTCGCATCAGAGCTCTTGCTGTTTCGAGACTTCACACCTCAGAATCTGTGGAAACGGACAACAAAATCCAGAGCAAGATTGTACTCCAGGCTACGGTATTCCTGTATGCCATGCCCTCTTTCTTTTTCTCCTTGTAACTAGAGATCACAGACCCGACCTGCCTCAGTCTTGATTGCAGTAAAGTATTCAGTAGACACATATGCATGAGAGAATGATTCCTTGTTCAAACTTCCACGCGGTCTTGAGGGAATCAGTAGCCAACCATCTCTTTCTAAATTTCCCTGCATGTCGAGAGGCAAAGGTTTGAGGCTCTGAAAAAAAAAAAAAACGGGAGTAACCAGGCGAAACAGAAGGGAGCAGTGGCCAACTTCCTGTTCTTCTCCATTATTCCTAAGTCCGAAACGCTGACTTTGGCTCCCTCAGTTCTTCATGAATTTCCCCACTCAAACTCTTCTACGGTTCCTTGTGTATGTGAGCTCAAGTTTCTGAAAGAAATGAAGCAGCTCGATGCAAACCGGCAAGGTAAAACAAACAAAACCAGTAACCAACTCATTCCCCCATTCGTATCCTTGCTGCTCGAAAGCCATGGTTCTTGACTCTTATCCTCTTTCCTTCACGCATGGAGCTGCTGGAAAAATGCCTCATAATGTGGCTGAGATTGCTAAGAAAACCATCAACATGCTGGAAAATTCACTTCCACGCCTTGCATGCTAACTACTGGAAGAGTTCTGGGAACACTGGAACAAAACAAAACCCTCTCCTAGAACTCCTAAAGTGCGATGTGTTTATGCTCCTTGCTACTCCACCAATGAAGGGTCTGAAACTCTTGGGCCAAAAGAAAAAAAAACCTGCCAAACCTTGTCGTGAAACATCCCCAGCAGGGTCGTAACGGACGCCAAGCGGAACCCGTGTGTGAGACGACACTTGCTTCTGAATAAGGTATGGACATGTGGTTCGTATGTTGCCGTGTTACACGGCTTGTGTGCTGTGTGCCTTGTTTGTTTATGACCACAAGACTAATGCATGAAAACGAATGTTTGTTTTACCGTGCTTATTTGTCTGTTGTGAGCTTGTGTAAGGCATGTGAATGGATTAATTACTTTCCTTACTTACCTGCTTGCTATTATTGTGCATATTGTTTGCACGCACACAGTAGTTTAGTCCCTTTCTCGTTTATGAATCCTTGAGATGAAACACACGAACTTCATAAACGAACCAAAAGAACTATAAAAAGGGAAAACCCCTCTTAACTATAGAGGACCTCTAAAGACACCCACTATGGTGTCGAGTTATCAAAGATAATGATAAGCCAATACATTGTGAATGAATAGGGAGACGGACCCTTTGTATCCGGGGTAAAGACCATAACATTGAGAAGGAATAGGGAGACAGACCCTTTGAATCCGGAGCAAAGGCTAGTAACATTGAGAATGAATAGGGAGACGGACCCTTTGTATCCGGGGTAAAGACCATAACATTGAGAAGGAATAGGGAGACGGACCCTTTGAATCCGGAGCAAAGGCTAGTAACATTGAGAATGAATAGGGAGACGGACCCTTGGTATCCGGGGTAAAGACCATAACATTGAGAAGGAATAGGGAGACGGACCCTTTGAATCCGGAGCAAAGGCTAGTAACATTGAGAATGAATAGGGAGACGGACCCTTTGTATCCGGGGTAGAGACCAGAACATTGAGAAGGAATAGGGAGACGGACCCTTGAATCCGGAGCAGAGGCTAGTAACATGGAAAAAGGAATAGGGAGACGGACCCTTGGTATCCGGGGCAATGGCCAGTAACATTTAGAAACAATAGAGAGAGAAAGAGCTATCCGGGAATGGAGGATTAGCTATGGACAAGATGTACTCCAAATTGTGGTGATAAGAGAATTCACAAATAACCCTTAAAGAAACAAGGAAAGATTAGCACCTACATGAGATGGTCACGGGATCTAAATTACATCCCCAGACCTAGTGCAAGGAAAGAGAAAGAAAATACACATTAAGGGAACAAGAGAAAAGAAATGAAAACACACAACGCTCGTACGATCCCATAGTGAGGATCATGGGTATCACATACCTATGCACACGTCTGATGACTTACATGATTGTTGTTACTATATTAGCAGCTTGTTGTGCTTGGTTGCGTGTTTGATGGGCTATGATGCCAGCCTGTTATGCTTGGATGTTTGTTGATATTGCTATGCTACCTTAAAGTGTGTTTGATACTATGATGTATTGTGATGTGCTTTACTGCTTTAATAGCATGTAAATTGACTTAATAATATTCGACCAAGTAGTCGTGTGGCCCGGTAACATGCGGGCTTCACACGTTCATACTCAGCGTAGTTTGCTGAGTCCTTTACACCCAATTTTTTTCAGGTATTGTGCCGGACGATAACGGAGAGTAGGCAAGGGTGACTATCATAGGGGTAGTCCATATGGCAATACTTTAAGTAGTATGCTTTCTTATGTATGAGTTATGTTGTTTAAGTTGTTAACTAAACTGTAGATGCTCGGTACTTGAGTTGTACTTTATATTGTATTCGGATTTTGTTAAGTTGGACTTCCAGTCATACAGACCGTAACTTAGAGTTGGTAATGAGGACTGTCAACCACGTGGGTGGTTGGCGTCTGTAGCACCCGAATAGAGTTCGAAACCGCTGCGTAGACTTCTCCCGCTAACTTAGGCGCGTCGTATTATTGTTGGTCGTGATTCGGGGGTGTTAAAGAAAGTGGTATCAGAGCGTAGTTGCGCTCTGATGACTGGAACAGAGGAGTACCGAGTATAGGATAACCTAAATTTGAGAAACGGGGTTACGGGTTAGTTTGTGAGGCTCGTTAGTTAGGGTCCATTTCAATCCGTAGGAAAACGCCGGAGAGGTAGAAAGCCTCCTCACACTCGGGAAAACCCGATCTGGCGTTTACACAATGGCATGAAGTCAATCCGGTAAGGAAAACTATGCACCTCTATCTTCTCATCGATGTTTTGGTTTAGTGTAGGGTACGGGGGCGTACCCCTCTTTTAAGGGGGGTAAGCGCGTTTTGTTTTGTATGTGTGTTGTTTTATCATGATGTATACCTACAACCACTCGTGGTTGGTTGGTAGGTTTGTGTGTTAGGATTGTGTGTGAAAAAGTTATGTACGCTATGGATGAATGAATGTCGTGTGCCTTGGGTCGCACTTTAGCATGTTATACACATTGCTAGCTTCTTGGTCTACTATGAAAACTTGTGAGAAGCCATTAATGTGGCATAGCGCTTATGAACACACCTGGGTAGTGAGAATTATGAAATGTGGGACTTGATCCCTAGGATTAACAAGGAGTGGAAAATATAAGTTAAGGAAGTAAGACTTCGGGACGAAGTCTCTTTTAAGGGGGGTAGCTGAAATACCCCTAAATATTAAACGCATAAAATCATAACGCGTTTTGTAATACGTACATAAAATAACGTACGAGCAATTAAATCTAGTATGTATATATATGTACGAATACGAATACATGTACGTACGTTACGATAGTGTAACGTCGTGAATAAGTAGAAATGTCGTCACATAACTTCGTTACAAAAAAAAATATAATGACACGATATATATGTAGACGTATTACATCGTAACGTTGTAAATAAGTGACGGTAACGCCGCATAACCGCGTTACAAAAAAAATATAGAGATCACATGATATAATATATAGTCGTACATATATAGGTAATCATGTATAACCTATACAAAAAAAGAGAGAAAGAAAAAAATGAGCAAAGATGCTCCCGCTGAGGTTCGAACCCAAGACCTCTCGTACCTTGCCCAAATGCCTTAACCAATTGTGCTGTGCTCATATTCAATAACATCCTGTACTTCTAGACATAAAAGTAATGTTACCCGGTTAGAATAACTAAACCACTAAGTTAAGTACAGAGGGTTGGAAGTTTTCAACGGTACCCACTTCTTTTGTCATTACCGACATGTATACAGGGACACCATATTCCCTTGTCTTTTCTTTCGAGTGGTACATAGCACATTAGTGCCCAATCCTTCACGTGCTCCTCATCCCACCCTTTCGGTTTCGAAATCCACACTCGCATCAGAGCTCTTGCTGTTTCGAGACTTCACACCTCAGAATCTGTGGAAACGGACAAAAAATCCAGAGCAAGATTGTACTCCAGGCTACGGTATTCCTGTATGCCATGCCCTCTTTCTTTTTCTCCTTGTAACTGGAGATCACAGACCCGACCTGCCTCAGTCTTGATTGCAGTAAAGTATTCAGTAGACACATATGCATGGAGAGAATGATTCCTTGTTCAAACTTCCACGCGGTCTTGAGGGAATCAGCCAACCATCTCTTTCTAATTTCCCTGCATGTCGAGAGGCAAAGGTTTGAGGCTCTGAAAAAAAAAAACGGGAGTAACCAGGCGAAACAGAAGGGAGCAGTGGCCAACTTCCTGTTCTTCTCCCATTATTCCTAAGTCCGAAACGCTCTGACTTTGGCTCCCTTAGTTCTTCATGAATTTCCCCACTCAAACTCTTCACGGTTCCTTGTGTATGTGAGCTCAAGTTTCTGAAAGAAATTGAAGCAGCTCGATGCAAACCGGCAAGGTAAAACAAACAAAAACCAGTAACCAACTCACTCCCCCCATTCTGTTATCCTTGCTGCTCGAAAGCCATGGTTCTTGACTCTCTTATTCTCTTTCCTTCACGCATGAGAGCTGCTGGAAAAATGCCCTCATAATGTGTGCTGAGATTGCTAAGAAAACCATCAACATTGCTGGAAAATTCACTCCACGCCTTGCATGCTAACTACTGGAAAGAGTTCTGGGAACACTGGAACAAAACAAAACCCTCTCCTAGAACTCCTAAAGTGCGATGTGTTTATGCTCCTTGCTACTCCACCAATGAAGGGTCTGAAACTCTTGGGCCAAGAAAAAAAAAACCTGCCAAACCTTGTCGTGAAACATCCCCAGCAGGTCGTAACGGACGCCAAGCGGAACCCGTGTGAGACGACACTTGCTTCTGAATAAGGTATGGACATGTGTGGTTCGTATGTTTGCCGTGTTACACGGCTTGTGGCTGTGTGCCTTTTGTTTATGACCACAAGACTAATGCATGAAAACGAATGTTTGTTTTACCGTGCTTATTTGTCTGTGTGAGCTTGTGTAAGGCATGTGAATGGATTAATTACTTTCCTTCTTACCTGCTTGCTATTATTGTGCATATTGTTTGCACGCACAGTAGTTTAGTCCCTTTCTCGTTTATGAATCCTTGAGATGAAACACAACGAACTTCGTAAACGAACCAAAGAACTATAAAAGGGAAAACCCCTCTTAACTATAGAGGACCTCTAAAGACACCCACTATGGTGTCGAGTTATCAAAGATAATGATAAGCCAATACATTGTGAATGAATAGGGAGACGGACCCTTTGTATCCGGGGTAAAGACCATAACATTGAGAAGGAATAGGGAGACGGACCCTTTGAATCCGGAGCAAGGCTAGTAACATTGAGAATGAATAGGGAGACGGACCCTTTGTATCCGGGGTAAAGACCATAACATTGAGAAGGAATAGGGAGACGGACCCTTTGAATCCGGAGCAAAGGCTAGTAACATTGAGAATGAATAGGGAGACGGACCCTTGGTATCCGGGGTAAAGACCATAACATTGAGAAGGAATAGGGAGACGGACCCTTTGAATCCGGAGCAAAGGCTAGTAACATTGAGAATGAATAGGGAGACGGACCCTTTGTATCCGGGGTAGAGACCAGAACATTGAGAAGGAATAGGGAGACGGACCCTTGAATCCGGAGCAGAGGCTAGTAACATGGAAAAAGGAATAGGGAGACGGACCCTTGGTATCCGGGGCAATGGCCAGTAACATTTAGAAACAATAGGAGAGAAAGAGCTATCCGGGAATGGAGGATTAGCTATGGACAAGATGTACTCCAAATTGTGGTGATAAGAGAATTCACAAATAACCTTAAAGACAAGGAAAGATTAGCACCTACATGAGATGGTCACGGGATCTAAATTACATCCCCAGACCTAGTGCAAGGAAAGAGAAAGAAAATACACATTAAGGGACAAGAGAAAAGAAATGAAAACACAACGCTCGTACGATCCCATAGTGAGGATCATGGGTATCACATACCTATGCACACGTCTGATGTCTTACATGATTGTTGTTACTATAAGCAGCTTGTTGTGCTTGGTTGCGTGTTGATGGGCTATGATGCCAGCCTGTTATGCTTGGATGTTTGTTGATTTGCTATGCTACCTTAAAGTGTTTGATACTATGATGTATTGTGATGTGCTTTAGCTTTAATAGCATGTAAATTGACTTAATAATATTCGACCAAGTAGTCGTGTGGCCCGGTAACATGCGGGCTTCACACGTTCATACTCAGCGTAGTTTGCTGAGTCCTTTACACCCAATTTTTTTCAGGTATTGTGCCGGACGATAACGGAGAGTAGGCAAGGGTGACTATCATAGGGGTAGTCCATATGGCAATACTTTAAGTAGTATGCTTTCTTATGTATGAGTTATGTTGTTTAAGTTGTTAACTAAACTGTAGATGCTCGGTACTTGAGTTGTATTTTATTGTATTCGGATTTTATTAGTTGGACTTCCAGTCATACAGACCGTAACTTAGAGTTGGTAATGAGCACTGTCAACCACGTGGGTGGTTGGCGTCTGTAGCACCGAATAGAGTTCGAAACCGCTGCGTAGACTTCTCCCGCTAACTTAGGCGCGTCGTATTATTGTTGGTCGTGATTCGGGGGTGTTACAAATTAAACTTTAGTTTTTGTTTAATAATGCAATGATTGTTGATGTTAAATTACTTGTGTTAGAATTGTTAGAATAAGGCTAGATTAGTTATGTTGGAACGTTATAGTACTTAGGCTACATTAGTTGGTTGGAACCATAGAGTAGTGTTTTTGGTTGCAACCATACATCCAGTAGAAAACATGCTCCATATACAAATGCAAACAAAACTGAAAGACAAATCAATCTTATCCATTTTTTGCTTTCACATATAGAATGGAGCGTGACTGGATGTACGGTGATCGAGGGGATCACTTTGATGAGAAGCTGAAAGAGTTTCTCAAAGCGGTAGTGCAACACAAGGCCAGAACAAAGACAGACAAAATTTCATGTCCTTGTGTTGACTGTGGGGGTCGTAAGGAATATGTAGACATTGAGGAAATCAGATTCATCTTAAGACCCGTGGATACATGCCCACATTACAGAAGATGGAATTTCATGGAGAAATTGTTGCAGCTAGGCTTCAACATCATCAGTAGTGCTCATGATCCACGTTACGCAAGTACCGACCACACCTCAAACCATCAATGAGTCGGACCGCTAAGTGATTCAGGATTCGATGACAGGAGACCACTCACCATGATGAGCAAATTGATGAAATGTTAGAAAATGTTGTTGATACTTTGTCGATAAGCCGGAAAGAGTATCAAAGATTGTTGGACGCATCGAAGACACCTTTGTACCCTTCGTGTGTTAAATACACAAAATTGAGTATTGTACTTAATTTGTTCAACTTAAAGGGGAAATATGGAGTTGGTGACAAGTGTTTCACGTCATTTCTAGAGCTGATACATGATATTCTTCCTGATGAGAATGGTCTTCCTACATCCACCTACGAGGCAAAGAAATGGATGTGTCCAATGGGAGTTGAATATAAAAAGATTCAACCAATGAGCAGTAGTAGTTGGTATTATGGTGTCATAGAGGACATATGGGAACTAGACTATCACATTGATTCGTTTCTAGTGTTCCGTTGCAATTGGGTGGACAACTGACATGGACTCCAAAATGATAAAGAACTTATTTTGGTTGATCTTTCACGTGTTACAACTTATAAGGAAGATCAATTTCTGTTAGGTAAAGATTGTGACTAGATGTTTTATGTTGAAGACCCAAAAGATAGTAGATGGTCTGTGTTCTTCCAGGGAGAAGACCGGTTTTGTTTGAGGATGAAAACAACGACGATGATGATAATGAGATGATAGACGAAACAGTATCGTTGCATACAGGGTTGCATGATTCAACTGATGATTTACAAAATGATGATGTTCAGACCATCTACGCTCGATCAGACCATAATGAGGGGTTTGGGTAGAAAACAGATCATGATATATGTTACTATGTCTAGGTAACACCATTGGTTGAATTGCATTATATAATTCGTATTATTGTTGTTACAATGTTATCAAAATTAATTATGTTTATTTTTACAATTATACATCGTTCCATGAATATTGATCTAATGTTTGTGTTTTTTTTCCTCAGTTGATGATCATCCGATTAACGATCCTATAGGACAGCTGCTCACGACTGGGGAAATTCATCCCCAGCAGAGTAGACCGGCAAAACGCACCACACGAGGTGGTAAAAAGAAATCAAAGACAGCAGACATCCCAGCACAGCAGACTGAGACAGCTGGGCCTTCACAGGAAGCATAAGAGGTACAAGTTTCTCCTCCGCCTCTCAAGAACCCAAAAAACGAGGGTTACCCGTGTTGCTGAAAGCAAATAGAGGCCCCCCGACTAAGCCTTTGGAGTTCAATGAGTTGAATCAGCCCATAGGTAAATGGAAAAATGATTTCACTGCTCTAGCTAGGCATTTGGTGAGTTCATATTGCAATATAAATCACCATTGGAAGCAAGTGCCTCCAGCATTGAAGGAGCAGATATTTGAGCGCCTTCAGGTATTTGTGTGTTAGTTTGTTTTAAGATTAATGTAGTTACTATTTTACACTAATCCAATTTTTTGCATATAGGCCCGATTCAGTATGATCCTTCTATGAAGGAAGATGTGATGAAGGGAATTGCCACACAGTTTAGAGACTTCATATCTCTGCTCACGAGGCAGTACATTTACTGTGAGGAGCCCGCAGAAATAGAGGAAGCAGCAGATGAAGATGTGGATGATCGGAGACCACCGTGGCAATAATACGATGGTATTACTGAAGAGTAGTGGAAGAAGTTTGTTGAGAAGCGTTTGACCCTGAGTTCAAGGTGAGTTTCACACTAGTAGTTATTCTTCGTATGATAAATGTTTAAAGTGTTCTTAGAGTTCATTTGGTTAATTTGTCTTTTCATATATTATTTGAATAATTTGTCTTTTTTTACATATATGTAGCCTATACGTGAGAACAACAACAAAATGCCAAAAAAAAATCGTTACCCCCATCACATAAATGTTTGGTGATCTTTAACATTGTTGTTTTGAAAATGGGCAACAAATACTAAGATTTAGGATTAATCTCTTATTTCCCCATCATTCTGTTTGTATTCGCGGCATGGATTATGCACGATCGATTGAGAATGTTGAGTTCTTGTTATCAGACTAGAATCTGGAATGGTATTTACAAAATGAACGATACCGGACGTAGTGCCGGATGGAAGATTCCGGCACATGCAAAGACCTTGAATGTGCGGGTATTTGAGGTCCGCAGGAAACCCGACATATTCATTTTGCGAGACAAAAATCCTTTTCGAGACTTGCCACCCTTGATCCTTGATCATATGAAGTTCTTACATTGATAATTGACCCTAGTCAAGGAAATTAGTTTTTTTAGTTAGTAGTTTTAGTTTAATTATTATTTTCAATTCCCCTGTTTTAGAATAGGCTTTTACTAGGATTAGGACTGATTTTCTATTAAGTCCCTGGGTTCGATACTCTCGTCGTAATCTACTCACACTATCTACTCCGACCGGGATTTTGCTACCCGTATAGAGTTGTAGGATTATTTAGTTATTCTTTTTTATTCTTTTGTACATCCTTTCCCCCTACAAATATTCTGTTAGCAACTTTCTATGGCTGAGTTTTACCTTTTAGCACCCTACACATGTGATACCATTATATAAATACAATATTTAGTCTTTTGTGGATAACTCCGATGTTACGGCTTTGGGTCCGAGCTTTCTCTTTCGGTACAGTACCTTCAGACCGAGCCATTGCTTCTGGGCTAGACCTTTGCTTTCGGATTGGACTATTTCCTTATGTAGCAGTCCTACCGGTAAAGATTCTTCAGGTAGCAGTTCTCCGGTAGCTGTTGCGGTCTTTTAGCCATGGTATACTCTATACCATTACATCAGTCCCATAAGTTCTAATTTTTAGCACTAAAAAGTGGAACTTATAAAAAGAAGATTAAATTTACACTTTGTACTCTTTTCTTTTCTTCTATATATCTCCTAGTCCCACAAGTTCTTTTTCTTTTGCCTAAAAAAGGAAATGAACTTAAAAACTTTGGCCTACATAAGAGCTTTCCAGCAAGGATAATACCACATCTTCTGGTCACAATGGAGTCCCACAGGTTCCGGAGCGTTGAAGTCCCACTTGTACTCTAGACAAAGGTCCCGATCCTTAATCATGCCATGATGAGAAATCCAAAGATCTGGAATTCCGAAGGACCATAATAATTGCAGAAGACCGTAATAATCTTAGAAGGCCATAATAATTCCAAAAGACCATAATAATCTCAGAAGGCCATAATAATTCTAGAAGACCATAATAATCTCATAAGGCCATAATAACTCCAGAAGACCATAATAATCTCAGAAGGCCATAATAATTTCAGAAGACCATAATAATCTCAGAAGGCCATAATAATCTTAAGAAGATCGAGATAATAATGGGATATTACTTTTGCAACACACTCTACCATTGTACGGATGGTGAGATCGTCGATTTATCACTCTACCGTCTTTAAGACGGTGAGATCGTTGAATATACACTCTACCATCACATTGATGGTGAGATCGTCGATTACATTCTTTGTGTTATAACCCAAAGTTTGTTTGCAGAATTGCAAATTTTATTTGTTGCAATTAAAGGCTAGGACGAGTTGGTCATTTTTCCACTCCCCTTCTAATTACTGGTAAGTAATTAAAATCAGTAATATAATTCTCCACTCCTCCTTCCACATTCTAAACTCCGATCATTTTCTATTCCTCTATCGTTGATATTGCGCCGCGCTCAGTAACTCCTTCTCTCATAAAATTCTCTTCTCCCCAAATCACGTGGATTAAATTCTGCACTCATTGTTCAAGCTCTCCAATCTGAGTCCTCCTCTTCTGCGAACTCCCGGTCAGATTCAGGTATGGTTTCCAAATTGTTTTATGCAATTCTATAATTTCTGGAATCTCCCTGTTGCTAATTTTGACTTCCTGTAATCTGGCTGTGAATTAGTATTCGTTCTCTGCGTTCGCTGTCGATCTACTCTTGTTGGTCTCCTCTACGGTTCTTATTTCCAGATTCAGGTGAGGTTTTATTTTTGGTGTTGTCTACAGATTCTGAGTAGGGCTGTTTCTACGTTGCTGATTGTGAGTATTTTCTCTGCGATTGTTGGCAATGTCAGTGGCTGTTCGAATTGTGTTCCGGCTGCGTCGTTGGCTGATTCTGCTATTCAGATTTAGAGAATCTTCTCTACTAATTCGAGGTAGGTGATTGACGGATTCGGTGGGGGTGTTCGTCTATGGGGAGTTTCTGATTCAATCATCTGTTTGTGCTAATGTTTCTGCGTTTTGATGATCGATTGCTATATTTTTGCATTGTTTTACCCTCTACAAACCCCCACAGTGGTTTCTGAAATGTTCTGGTTTCATATTGACATTTGGGTGCAATTTTGACATACTGTTCGTGTTGTATTTGCTTCTGTGTATCTGAAAATTTGCAATGTCCGGACGTCAGTCCGTACTTGTATGTCCGGATAGCTCGTCTGATGTGATTTGACTTCTAAAGTTTTACGAGTGTCGGAGCGCGCGAGGACAAAATCTGGGTTTGCGCTTCGGACTATGTCCGGACTTGCAAGCCCGGACGCAAGTCCGAACACCTCATAGGATTTTGGCATTTTTCCTCTCGGCATGTGTCCAGACTTGTTTGTTTGGACACATGTCCGGACGCCACCACGTAAGTCTTCTGAAAACCCGTCTGGACTTGCAAGGTCGGACACAAGTCCAGACGTGAGACTCTCCCTCCTGTTTTCAAATTCAACCTCCGTCCGGACTTGCAAGGTCGACGCAAGTCCGGACGTGTCTAAGACTTTGCCAATTTTCTCTCGGCATGTGTCCGAACTTGTTTGTTCAGACACATGTGCGGACTTTCTGAAATCTGTTATGTCCGGACTTGCAAGGTCGGACGCAAGTCCAGACGTGGCACTTTTGTTTTTCGACTTTGACTGGTGTCCGGACTTGCAAGGTCGGACGCAAGTCCGGACACGGCTTTTGTTTTCGCCTAAAACGTTCGTTTGAACTTCCAACTTCTGTTTGCGGGGTTGTATTCCATAATGTTAAATAAGATATTTAACCTCTGTTTGGTGCATATAGCACACTATGCTTATTGATTATTAAGCTTCTGTTTTGGGACCTAGTGATCTCTGTATCTGACCCTTGGATAGCCGGGTCAAGCTATCCATAGCGCTGCGTAGGACTTCTTCTGTTATTTGCCGCGGGTGTCTCCCCCGTTCTGTTCACGAGTGATGTTTCCTCATTCTATTCACGGATTTTTCCGTTCTGTTATGTGCTTTGATCTCTAGTGTCCCACTTTGTTTTGTGAATCTGTTTGCTCCGTCTGAACTGTCTGAATTATCTGAACTCTATTTTGTGGAAAGGCACCCTATTCTTTCTGTTTGACTTCTGAATTTCTGTTTGTTTCTCACAAATGTTTTGACCATCTTCATTGATGAAGTTCACCTACTGAGCATAGTTGTGTGCTCACTACTTCTACTAACATTGCAGATTGATCGTCGAGGATCGTATATGATTTCTAGAGCATAGTTTAGTAGCTTATTTGTTATTTGACATGTTATGTTTCGTACCTTGTAGCCTACGGGCCTTAACAATGTTTGACACTCACGCTTTTGGATTTCTGTTTTGACATTCACATGGGTATTGTGATCTGAGGATATTTTACTACACTTTGTTTATACTTTATATCCAAGTATTGTTTTGGGCCTTATTTGCGGAAGTTTATTTAGAGCCTTGTGTTATTAGGTAGTAATACGCGGCGTGTAACGTCCCTAACTCCTACGCCAGTTTTGGGGTCATTACAATTAGTGGTATCAGAGCTAGGTTCTAATCTGTTGGGTATTTAGCTCAGTTAGTCAGTAAGAAGTGTCAGTATCTATGTCTAAGGACTTTTTGTCTAACTGCTTGCTATGTGGACTTTCAGAATGCCGCCACGAAGAGCTTCAGTCACTCCCCAGAGTGATGTTTCTGAGGCAGTCCAGCAGTTCATGACCCAGCTATTAGACAGTTGCAGTTGGAGGAGCCCCTAGAGGAGGAACAGCTGGTGGTGGAGCAGTTGGTGGTGGAGCAGCCGGTGCTGAGGCTGCTAATGCTGGAGGGAGGAATGTCAAAGCGCTTCAGGAGTTTATGAAGCTAAAGCCTCCTACATTCGACGGGAGTGGTGACCCACAGGAGGCTAACCACTGGATCATGGAGATTGAGGACCTGCTTCGAGTGATGGGGTCCGAGGAGGAGCAGAAGGTGGACTTTGCCACCTTCATGTTCAAGGCCGAGGCCAAGGAGTGGTGGAGGTCTGTGATGGGGAAGTTGCACCAGCCCTGGACTTGGGACTAGTTCACAGGCGAGTTTAATAAGCAATTCTACCTGGATGTTTATAAGGACCAGCGCATTCTGGAGTATAACCGACTACGCCAGGGTTGGGACATGAGTGTAGAGGAGTATGTCCGGATGTTCATCAGCCTATCCAAGTTTGCACCTGAGCCTGACGAGCATAGGAAGGCCAGAAAGTTCGAGAGTGGTCTGAGGCCAGACATCCACTCAGCTATGACGCCGCTTCATCATAAGACCTTCAGGGATGTTGCTGATGTTGCCCTATTGGTGGAGGCCAATCTGAAGGGCCACCAGTCTGGAGGAAAGGACCAGAAGAGGAAGCAGAGGTCCGAGGAGTTGATAGGAGGGACCAGGGTGCTTCTCAGAAGAAGCAGTTCGCTGGTGATCGATCTAGGGACCGACGAGGTTCGAGGGACCGGAGTGGCACATTCTTCTTCTTCAGTCGCTCCGAAGTGCGAGGTCTATGGCAAGTTCCACAGAGGACGAGAGTGTTACAAGAAGTCGGGAGCCTACTTCAAATGTGGCTCCCTGGATCACATGATTGCTGACTGCCCTCAGGCCGAGAGGAAGAGGTAGATCAGGAGGTAGGACGGGGGGTTCGCCTTAGAGACTAGAGATCGGGCTGAGCAGAAGAAGCCCCAGGGCCAGGCCAAGGTCTATGCGATGGCTGGAGAGAGGGACTGATCCACAGATAGAGTTGTCATAGGTATTTTCCAGCTGTCGTCTCGTTCTGTTTTCTGTTTGTTTGACTCTGGAGCCACCCATTCTTTTGTATCTGCTGAGCTGGTGGGTGAGCTTAGTCTGTCTACTGTGCCTTTGGGTGTTGAGTTGTGTGTGCATAGTCCTCTAGTTAGGAACTCGCCTATGCTTTTGAATTCTGTATGTAAGGATAGTTCGGTGGTAGTAAAGGGTAGGATTCTGTGTGCTGACCTCAACCCTATGGAGATGAAAATTTTGACACGATCTTGGGCATGGATTGGCTTGCTGCCACCATGCCCATATCGATTGTGCTGCTATGCGAGTGACGTTTGAGAAGCCAGGTCAGCCACGCTTGACTGTAGCAGGGAATGGAATCCCGTGTTCGCCACCTGTGATATCAGCTATGCAGTCATTTCGCCATTTGAGGAAGGGCTGCAGGGATTTCTATGCTACATCCCTGATGTTCACAAGGATGCGAAGTTGGAGGACATTCCAGTAGTCAGAGACTTCCCCGACGTGTTTCAGGATGACGTGCCTGGGCTTCCCCCTGTTAGAGAGGTGGAGTTCTCGATCGAGCTCGCACCTGAGACTCAGCCTATTTCTAAGGGCCCATACTGCATGGATCTTGCTGAGCTCAAGGAGTTGAAGATCTAGATACATGAGCTATTAGATAAGGGCTTCATTCGCCCGAGCGTGTCGCCTTGGGGAGCGCCAGTGATATTTGTTAAGAAGAAGGATGACAGTCTGCGTTTATGTATTGACTATAGAGAGCTTAATAAGGTGACCATTAAGAACCGATATCCTCTTCCGTGTATTGATGACCTGTTTGATCAGCTAGCTGGAGCTAAGGTTTTCTAAGATAGATTTGAGGTCCAGTTACCATCAGCTGAGGATTAAGGCAGACAACGTGCATAAGTCCGCCTTCCGGACTCGTTATGGACACTACGAGTTCCTAGTGATGCCGTTCGGGCTGACGAATGCCCCTTCTGTGTTCATGGACATGATGAACAGAGTGTTCAAGCCGTTTTTGGACCAGTTCATTGTGGTATTTATAGACGAAATCTTGGTGTATTCCAAGACTGCTGAGGAGCACAAGGAGCATCTAAGGACCGTGCTTCAGACTTTGAGGGAGCGGGAGCTGCAAGTGAAGCTTAAGAAGTGTGAGTTCTGGTTAGATCAGGTCGTCTTCTTGGGACATGTTGTCTCCAAGGATGGTATCTCCGTGGACCCGGAGAAGATCAGGGCTATTATGGAGTGGGCCAGACCCACTAATGTTGAAGAGATCCGTAGCTTCCTTGGTTTGGCGGGCTACTATTGTAAGTTTGTGGAGGGCTTCTCCAAGCTAGTGATTCCTTTGACTCGTCTGCTGCAGAAGGAAGTAAAGTTTCAACATGAAAATATCACGCAAGAGAGCCCAAACAGTGATCACCATTTGCAGATCCAGACAAGTTAGACCCTTTGCTAACTGCATCTATGGACTGCCCTGAGGCCTTTCTCAACTCATAAAAGAAGACTTGCAGAATGATTCTTGTTAAAATCTACTGTCTTGGCTGTTACTACAAGAAGACAAAGACGCTCCACCAGTCTGGAATTATGAGTCCATCACTTCCAGCACTCTTGTGGCTTAGTTGAGTTGCAATATATTCATAGACAAGAGTATTCTGAATAACACTTCCAATCGTTAGATTTAGTTTTACTCATGTTGTTTCTTTGATGTACTCGTTAGGATTTTGAGGCGCTTGAAAATTTTTGTGGATCTATTTAACTTCCGTTAAACATATTTTCTTAACGATTTATTGGAGTTTTGTTTGGTCTAATTTGTTGTTTCGACCTTAGTAATTGTTGAAGAAACAATCATTCCAACAATGACAAGTAAAGAATTCACAATTTCCACATGTTGTACAACTCAGGTGAATAAACCAAAGATATGTAGAAGTCACTAGAACGAACACCTATGATTTGAAAATTCTATCTACAACATAACTCACGGATGAATTAAAATAAAATCACGTTTTGTTCAATCGATAGTATAAAGACAGAGAGTTGGCTGACACAGATTTGTTTAAATCAAACCCTAAAACCAAAATCGAAGTCCAGTCAAACCAAAATCAACGTACCTCAATTTGGCAAATCGGCAAATCTTCCTCGATCGTTCTCCCTCAATCGTTCAGTCTTCTTAAGTGTTTTCTTCTTTCTCGCTAACTAGAGCTGTTTTCTTGTCGATGGTTGCTACCCCAACTTTTAATTAGTGCACATGATTTAGTTAGGGGTTGAGGCGGTTAACATGGCGTGAATGAAAATTTAATTTCCCGCACTGAGCTTCCGCACTGCATTGTCCCTAATGTCTAGTGTAGTCTATCCTATATTCCCTAGCTAGGATACGAAAGGTATAAACTTTTTTATTAGGGGTGCCATTGTCTTATGAATAAAAATCTGTAGAGAGGGCCGAACCTTTTTTTTTATAGCAAAAACAGTTGTCTATCAAGCTAATTAAGACAACTAGTAGGTTAACCATTGTCTAATATGCTATTTATGCAACTTAAATACTCCTATTGTATCAAACACAACATTAAAAAGGTAACTATTATCAACGCCCTACACTTACTTTTGCTAGTCTTCGAGCAAATTTTAATCAGAAATAATAACAGCTTGTGCACAAAACAAATACCCTTGATAATGACAACTAGATAAATGATTTCCAACTACCTGACTCTAATTCACAAGCATCGCTTAATCCCCCTTATTTCTTCAAAGACATACTATGGGTATAAAACAAAATATGGAATTTCAAAACCGATCAAAACTCTTAGGCTATTTTATATAAGGGATTTGTAATCACTTTTTTGTCCGGTTTCCATAATTCAGCCCTATTTTTCAAGGGTTTCTGAATATGGCCAAGACTCTTATTATTGGTTTCCATGATCAGCCTATTTTTCAAGGGTTTCTGAACCTGGCATGATTTTATTTAAGAATAGGGAATTTAGGAATAAAACAAAAGGAAAAACTCTCGAGTGTTTCTTTATTCTGAGTCAATTTTGGCAACCTCATGGATATAGAATGCTTCATTTTTTTATTTAACAAACCCTATTTAAGATTTTCACCCAAAAGAATTTTTACTGTTTTAAAAGAGAAAGGAGGACAAGCATAACCCAGAAGTAAATCAGAGATTAAAATAGGAGTAAGGTCATATACTCATGTGCTAATTAATAAAGAGAGTCATGAAGTTAAAATAGAAATCTAAAAGTCATTAGAAAGCTACCTCTTGAGAGAACAATCACTTATCCTTTCCCAATCTTACTTTTATCAAGGAACGTGCAAAAAGCTAAGTAATACATTGATAAGATTTCAACTTATGAAAAATTCTATATATATATATATATTATATATTATATATATATAATTATTCTAACTCTCATTTTTTTAATTAATTAATTAATTTAAAGCTTCCCTGCCGTCACTAGTGCATAAAAATGTTTTTTACCACAGTTTTGCTTAAAACCATGGTTTCTAACCGTGGTTTATGCTCGTGTCGTATATTACACATAGCTATAAACGACGGTTCGTAACCGTCATTTAAAATAAGAGAAAAAACCACGGTTGTTTGAAACTGTCGTTTAAAACCCCTTCTCTCGCGATATCCATTGACTTTATACGACGGTTGGGAGTATAAACCGTGGTATAAAGTGCGTAATAAATTACGGTTATTACAAAAACTGTGGTATATAATGTTAAAAATCAACAAATAAACCACGGTTATATATGAAACCGTGGTTTATAGTCTGTGAATTTTTTTCAAATCGCCGGCTTCAATTAATCTCAACAGAGCGCAGACACAAGAGAATGGCCAAAACATGTATGTTCCTTGTTTGCGAATTAGGGTTGCAAAATGAGTGAAGAATGTGCATTATGTTCCTTGTTTGTCGGTGGGTTGCAAAATTACCGTGAAAGAGAATGAGAGAGGGTGGAGCTCTTGTTCGCCGGTTAGGGTTGCAAAAAATTACAGTGAAGAAGAGGCGCAAAGCATGTGTTCCTTGTTCGCTAGTGTGGTTGCAAAAATTACCATGAAAACAAGAGAACGAGAGAGCTGGAGCATGTCCTTGTTCGCCGGTTAGGTTTGCAAAAATTACAGTGAGTGGAAGAGGCGCAGAGCATGTGTTCCTTGTTTTCCAGTATGGGTTGCGAAGTTGAAGAGATGGCGCAGAGCATGTTCGCCGGTGGGTTGCAAAAATTACCACGAGTTGAAGAAGAATGAAGAAGAGTTGCAGAGCATATATGTGTTCCTTGTTCGACATTGTGGGTTGCAAAACAGTGAGAGAGAAATAATATATAATAAGGGAAGAAAGAGCCGCGTTAATTTTGGCCAAAAATTTGAATTCCCGCTTAAACTATATACCACGGCTCTTCCAAGAAACCATCATTTAAAGTTGTTTGACCACGACTAAAAACGACGGTTTTGACAAAACCGTGGTTTAAAATACAACGCGTCAAGCTATATACGACGGTTCCACCCAGAACCGTGGTATATAATACAACGCGTCAAACTATATATGATGGTTCCACCCAGAACCGTGGTATAAAATGCAACGCGCCAAGCTATATACGACGGTTCCACCCAGAACCGTGGTATAAAATCTCCCGCCGAGAATTTTTGTGACGGTTATTCTAATAACCGTGGTTTAAAATTTTTAAATGACGGTTATGTCATTAACCGTGGTTTAAAGTGCGTCATTTAAAATCTTTTTCTACTAGTGCCTACACTTGGCAGGAACACTATCCCCAGTGTTCGGGGCATAAAGAAAGAACTGCACAAAGAATATAAAGAAAAAAAAAGGAACATGAAAGAAAAGGCTCCCCTGGTATAAAGAGGATCGAATGGAAAAGGCCCTAAACTTTGCCTTTGGCATGCTCTCTTGGATTAAGTTGGATTTCGGATGGTAGTTGACCGGGTGGCCTTGGTTGAGTAAGTAGTTGTTGTAATTGTGACTGCAACGACTTGTGGTCCTTGCGAAGGGCTGAGATCTCTTCCTAATTATCTCAGGATTGGTTCATTAGCGCCTTCATCATGTCGCGCATCTCTACCATCTCGGCTTTTGAATTAGATGGGGGTTGGGATGGTTGGATTGAAGGAACTCCGCCATAAGGAGTTTACGAAAATTGCCTCGGACCTCCTTGATAACCGGCATGGTTCTGGAAATTTTGAGAGGGTTGGGCACCATGTTGCCAAGGCTGCCTAAACCCTTGGTTTTTGCTCACATAATTAACCTTCTTAGATGCCTTTAATTCTTACAATTCAGGGCATTGCTCGAAATCATGTGTTCCACCACACTGTGTACAAGACACGTCAGTAGGTGGTAAGGAAAATACAGAAGAACGAGTTACCTGAGCGTATGGTCATGCATTAACCACATTTTCTTACTGAGGAAGGGAACTCATTGCCAACTGCTCCACAACCTTCTGCAGGGCACTTACCTTCGTCGACTGTTGGGTGTTGCTTTCCAACAACTGCTCATGACTTTTCATCAATTTATCAAATTTATTATCGCTCTCTCCTATATGGTATAAACCTAGGGTACCGCCTCATGATCCACCGGTGGCCTAATCTCTGATTTCTTCATAGAGGGATTCAATTCCACTCAGAAATTGCTCTTCTGGCTTCTTCAGGACATCTGCACCGAGGGAGGACAACACCATGGTTTTGCACTGGTTTACCAATCCCTTATAGAACAACTAGGTAAGTTGCTCCTTGGTGAAGTTGTGGTGAGGACATGTCAGAAGCAACCCTTTGAACCGGTCCCAAGTCTCACAGATGTTCTCCAAACCTGGTTTCTTTGAAGTTGTATATCTCGGCGATCATTTCTAGAGTTCGACTTGGTGGTAGGAATTTGTCGTAGAATTTGGTTGCCATGTCATCCCATGTGAAAATGGTACTTGGAGTTAAACTGTGGTACCATTTGCTTGCAATCCCAGTGAGGCTATGAGGAAAGAGGGAGAGTCATGCATATTGTAGGACAGCGTCGATTGCGGTAAGGCTGTTGACATGCTGCAGAAACTTAGTTACATGCAGCAAGGTTTCGTCTGGGTTTGAGCCATCAAACATGCCCAACTCCCTTATACAACGAATCTGATGATATGGCTTCAATTTTCGCCATCATCGTACTTGGATTGTGTAAGGTGAGGGAGGTTGATAGCAGGTTATTGGCCTTGACTGGATGGACAATTGATGTTGCGGAGGTGGGAGTTGTCATCTCGTTAACGGTACTCGATATCGGGATCGTAGTTGGCTATTTCTTCAAGAAGACTAAGTGATCGAAGGAGCATTCACTTTAGAGGAGCGAATACCTATATAAATTTAGGAGGATCAAAACAAGACATTATAATTTTTTAACAAGGAATAAAGAAAATAAAAAATGGTATAAGAAAAAAAACAAATTATGTATATAAATCTGAAATTTTATGAAAACTAAAAATAAAATTGAGAAAGTGCCGGATGTCATGCCAGAAGTATTATTCCTGACGTTGGACTTTCTCCTCATATGCCAGGTTACAACACCCAGCATCACGCTGGCATATATAAACGAATTTAGAAAAGAATGAACAAGTCAACGAATAAAGAATAGGACAATCACCAATTTTAGGACTTGGACTAATCCCAAGTCCCCGGAAACGGCGCCATTTTGCTAATAAGGATTTTTGTAGGAGAATTATATACAAAAACAAATAAAAGAATCCTACTAACTCTAATACGGGCAGCAAAAATCCCGGTCGGAGTAAAGTGTAAGTGAGTTATGACCAAGAGTATCGAACCCAAGGTACTTAATAGAAAATCAGTCCTAATCCATAGTAATTGCCTAGTTCTAACAAAGGGGGGAAATGAACACTAATTCAAATTAGAATAACTAACTAATAATCTAACTAAATGTGTTATTTACAATGAATTATCATAGGTTCTGGATTATATTCAACCTAATTGAAAATATGATCACAAATTTAATTAAAAATTCTCGAATTAACCAAACATATGGACGCGTCGGACGTCATGCCGGACACGAACACACAACACATTCAAAGACATTGAACTGGACGTCAAACACCCGGTAGTGCATCCGGCAAAACTGAAATACCCCAAACCTTAGTATGTTGTTTAAACATTAAAATATGGTATATTAAGACTAAAAAGAGTCTTATAAACATTAGTAAACAATTTAAACCACATAAAACACGAATAAATACCTTAAAGTCAATAAGGGCCAAAATGTGCTCTAAGCTTGGGATAAGCTTGGTTAAGACCTAATGAGCTTACCAAGACCTTATTTATATATTAATGAACATATTAAACCGATTACCAAGGAAAACCAAGCTTGAAAACAAGTTAAAACACAAAATGTGCTTTAAGGAGTCTTAAAGCACATTTTTGAAAAATTGTCTTGTAAATGAGTTTTGAATGGCTAAATGTCCATCATTACTCTTTAATTAACATGTGTACTACTTAGTATCGCATTAGGAAGTCTAAATCATTGGGAAATCAAAAATTTACACTATGTGCCTTGTTTTGTGAATAGTAACTAAAATAAGCTAGTTTATAACATATGTCATTATAAGTGAGACAATTGGTCAACAAAGACTAAAATACCCCTTGATATAATATGGGGGCCGGTTTTCTTGATGACTCACCATATTTAAACAAAAAATAAGCTAAGTAAAGTAGTAAAGTAGAAAGTACTATTTGCTTTACTACTTAAATATCCAAAACTTGCAAACTTATCTTCATTCTCTCATTTCCCTTGCTTTCCCACGCCTCCAACCTCTCTTCTTCCTTCCTCCACCGGTTTTGCTATAGTACCACACACAAAACCATCTTCAATCTCTTATATCTCCTAGCTCACTTTGCCAAATCAAAAACAAAGACCACCATTCTTCTAGTCTCATCAAGCTCTTCAACCTTGTCTTCTCAAAATTCCAAGAGCTCCATTTCGGTGCCAAGAGGAACCTCCATGGGAGGAGCTTGAGCTCATCTTTTCACATATTATTGTTCTCCTTTGTTTCTAGGTAAGGAAACTCAAAGAAAAATAACATTTCCTTCATGTTTGTATGTTGTCCGAAAAACACCATTAATGGTGCCCTTACCTTGCTTGTTCTAGCTTCATTTGAATCTTCCAAGGGCTTGGTGGAGTCCTCTCTTGCTACATATCCAAACTCTCTTTCATATCCAAGGTAAAACAATCATCTAAATGTTCTAAGACAATATATGTATCTAGGGTTTACAATGAGATGAAGCATAAAGCTTGTATACTCATTTCATTATTTGTATATGGTTTAGAAGTTGACAAGCAATCAAACATCCTTACCGATTTTAATCAAGGAAACAAGAAAGAAGTTTGTGAGGAAAAGAGGTAAATATGCTAACCTAATGCAGTTTAATGTCTCAGGAGAAATGAGCTTATGTTGCTTGTTAAAACTACTTAAGGAGCCAATGGTGAATGACTTAGTAAAATGTTCTCAAGGAGACTATTAAAGGACATATGTGTTGTTGTATGTATTTGCAGGTCAAAGGCAAATATAATGTGGGAAATTCAGTGTTTATGGTTTATGTTATTTAAGGGCCTAAGAGCCATGTTATTTAAGGGCCTAAGTGCCAAGCAATTTAAATTATGCACTATATTATGATGTAGTGTAGTGTGGGTGAAATTTGAGTATAAGAATGTTGTTGATGATTTTAGTGTTCTTGGATGTTTAATGGTGAAAACAATGTGTTTTGGTGTAACAAGATGTTAGTAGAACCCATGTCAAAAATTAGGTAATATATAAGAAGTTTTAAGTGTCTAAATGAGTTTAGGTGAACTAGGAAGTGTTAGAAGTGACTAGGTATATTACTAGGGAAAGAAAGTGTATTAAGGTGTTTTTAGAGTGCAAGAAGAACTTGGGCATTATCTTAGAGATTGTAGGAATCAAATGAGTGTTTTGGAATACACCAAAGTCATTTTGGAGTGTGTTGAGACTTATGCAAACTTTGGTAAACTAGGAGAAAGTATGAACTTGTAAAGGGATTTCAAGAATGGCATAAGGAATTTGGTTTGTAAGAAAGCATGCTTGAAAGATGATGTTTAATGGAGAGGAAAATACTTTGGCATAATGGTATTATAGGCATGAAACACCACTTGGAAATCTAAGGCGAAAACATTATAAGTGTTAGGAGTTTTGGTAAGAAATGAACAAGTGTTTAAGAGTGTAGAAAATGAACTTTCCTACACGTCCGAACTTCCGTCCGAATTTGGAAGTCCGGACGTGCCCTGTTGCGTTAAGTTTTCTGAGTCTCGGCCACTGTCTGAACTTCTGTCCGACCCTTGAAGTTCGGACACCGCCATCTCTTTTCCCTGATTTTCCCTCGACCTATGTCCGAACTTAGGAAGATCGGACACAAGTTCGGACATACGTCTGGGTTCACCCTTTGAGTCTCGACTTGCGTCCGAACTTGGGAAGCTCGGACACAAGTTCGGACATGCCACTGTGTTGGCCAAAAATGTTGTTTAAGGCTAGAAAATGTTGTCTAAAAATGGTGATTAACTAGCAATGATGATGTGAGGTTGTCTAAGACATGTTAGGTGAGTTATAATGGCAATTAAAAGGGTGAAAAGTTATAACAAGTGTGAAAATAAAATAACTAGTTATGTGAAGTAATAAGTTAACAACGAACTAGTGCGTTAATTAACCGACATTACTAAATGTGTATAGGATTCTCCAACGGTGGAAACTAGTCGAAGCAAGGACCAAGGTATGGTTTTCTTGCAGTCTGTTGCCTACCGGTTTACACCGGCTTGTGTGTGTTTGTTTTTCTGTGTGTTTATGACCTTGTAAGACTTAAGTCATGTAATGAGTTTACAGTTGTTAAATATTATTGTTGTTAAGTGTGACTCATTTCCCTTGTGTGTCTAACAAGACTTAACCCCTTGTATGTGATTGTTTGTTGAATTCGATGTTGAACTTCTAACAAGTGCTAACTGGGGAGTGAGGAGTCCGGTAGTTCCGGCCATGCGTGTGAGTATGGGAGTCGATGTCATGACCGGTTCGAGCCACCTTTCCAGGTGTCCTTCATCGGTATGAATCGAGCCACCTTGGTCAGTCGGTCAACAACAACCCAAATCATATTCAGACCCCCCCTTGTAGGCGGAAGCCCTACTACGAAGTCCATAGAAATGTCATGGAACTTCCACTCAGGCACTGGCATTGGCTGTACCATACCACCAGGCCGTCGGTGCTCAAACTTGACCTTCTGACAAGTGAGACACCTCAATACATAATCATTCACATCTTTCTTCATTCCTGTCCACCAAAAATAACGTTTCATACCCTTATACATTTTTGAAGCTCCGGGGTGAATCGAAGTCGTAGAACAATGGGATTCACTCAGTATGCGCTCCTTCAGCTCAGCGCTACTCCTTGGAATACACAGTCGGCCATTAAGCCTAATCAGGTCATCATCGTGGAGTCGGAAGTCGTACTTCTGACCCTCGAATGTGCCATCAACAAGCTTCTGCCTGATCTCCAACATATACTGATCCGTCATCTGAGCACTCCGCACCTCTTCAACCAAGCTAGAATGAGAAACTAGCAAATGAAGAGAGTGTGCTCGGCGACTCAGTGCGTCAGCTACCACATTTGCCTTACCCTCTTTATACTGCAGATTGATGTCATAATCGTTTAGAAACTCGACCCATCTTCTTTGTCTCATGTTCAACTCCTTCTGAGTGAACAAGTACTTTAAACTCTTGTGGTCGGAGTAAATTGTCATGCTTACCCCATACAAATGATGTCGCCATATCTTCAATGCGAAGACAATGGCACCCAATTCTAAGTCGTGGGTAGGGTAGTTCTCTTCATGCTTCTTTAGCTGTCGGGAGGCGTATGCTACGACCTTCCCGTGTTGCATCAACACACAACCCATACCTCTGCCTGATGCGTCGCAATAGACCTCAAAACCATCTGGATCGTCTGGTAAAGTCAGGACTGGTGCAGATGTCAGAGCATCCTTGAGACTCTGGAAAGAACCCTCGCAGTCGACTGTCCACTCGAATGGAGCATCCTTTTTCATCAAGGAAGTCATCGGCTTCGAGACACTGGAGAAGTCCTTCACAAATCTCCTATAATATCCTGCCAGACCGAGGAAGCTCCGGATGTCGGTAACTGTCTTCGGCCTAGGCCAGGTGCGCACTGCATCAATCTTTTCCGGATCAACAGCGATCCCGGCCTCAGAAATCACATGACCAAGAAAGGATACTTGGTTCAACCAAAATTCACACTTAGAAAATTTCGCATATAACTGATTCTTTCTCAATGTTTGCAACACACTTCTCAGGTGGCTTTCGTGCTCACCCTTGGATTTCGAATACACAAGTATATCGTCGATGAAGACTACCACTGACTTGTCCAACTGATCTTGGAACAAGCGGTTCATTAAGTCCATGAACTTGGCTGGTGCATTGGATAAACCAAACGGCATAACCGCAAACTCATAATGTCCATATCTGGTTCTGAATGCGGTCTTCTCAATGTCACTCTCACGGATGGCAATCTGATGGTATCCGGATCGTAGATCTATCTTGGAGAAGACTGATGCTCCTTTCAACTGATCAAATAAGTCATCAATGCGTGGTAAAGGATAACGGTTCTTCACCGTAACTGCATTCAGCTCACGATAATCAATACACAGGCGGAGACTACCGTCCTTCTTCTTCACGAAGAGGACCGGCGCTCCCCATGGTGAAACGCTAGGGCGGATAAATCCCTTGTCGAGTAGGTCTCTCAGCTGTTCCTTGAGCTCTGTCATCTCTGCTGGAGCCATACGATAGGGCGCCTTCACTATTGGTCCGGTGCCCGGAACCAAATCAATCTCAAACTCAACCTCCCGTGTTGGCGGCATGCCCGGCAGTTCCTTAGGAAATACATCAGGAAACTCCGACACTACCGGCACATCTGGGCTAAACTCTGGGTCTCTCTCTATGTCCTGGACATAGCAGAGGTATACATCATTCCCTCGTCGTAACTCACGATACATGGCCATGGCGGTGATGATCTGAGTCGAAGGCTCCCTGGGCCTCTGGCGGTAAGATATGGTAACCCCAGACGGACTCCGAAGAAGCAGACGATGCTCGGCACACAGGATTCTGCCCTTGTACCACTCCAACAGTTCATCCCGACAATCACATCAAAACCAAGTCCTTCGAACTCTATCAAGTCGATCGGAAACTCTTCATCTCTGATTTGTACAACAACATCTCGGTGGTAGGGGTACACCTGATCCGCTCTTTCGAGGGAGAGTGACTAGAAAGTCTGGCATCTCGTCACCGTCTAACCCCAGCCTCTTCGCAAAAGACAGCGAAATAAATGTATGTGAGGCTCCGGAGTCGAACAAGATCGAAGCGTCCACGTCATTGACTGGAAAGGTACCTGTGAGGATTGTGCCGCTCCTGTCGGCTTCTGCCTCATTGCAGACACTCAGTATACCTTCCGTTCCGAGTGCACATCCTAATTCATTGGCAAACTAATAAGTATTTGGTAATAACACGGTTGACATACTTCAAACAACTCCACTTTATTCATTAACACACTCTTTACAACATACGTTGGTTTACACTATTGACATAACTAACACATACAACATCCTTAACATACACTGGTTTAACACATTACATAATTATACAAGGTTTTAAAACTGTCTGAAGGTCAAATTCAAACGTCCGGGTTTCATGTGTGTGGCATTGATCACTGCCGATGGTGCGGTATTCAGTTTGATCTTCTTGATGTCGTGATATAGCATCCTTGACTGCCCACCCATGATTAACACATCTCCTGATTTCAACACTAGCTTCCTTGCGAGATCAGCACGCTTCTGCTCGCCGTACACAAACACTGCGGTGTCACCAATGGACCAAGACACCACGGGTACTCCCTCACTTAGAGACTCGGGTGACTCGTCCTTATCTTGGTGTAACCCTAACCGTCCACCTTTCTGGTAGAAGTTCACAATACATAAATCCGCTTCAACACTTGGTATTGAATCTGATTCAACTTGCTGAGCAATTCCCACGGCGTGGTTAACGACCGCAAGGAACTCCTCAGGTATCATCGGTACAGTTGCTCCATCTTCAGCTCGCACTTCTTGATATGCCTTGGTGTAAGGATTTCAGTCCTTACCCATGCACATCATCTTCAATTTCATCTTCGATCCGCTCGGGTATTCGGGTGTGTAGAAACCTCCAGGTGCTGCTCCAAGTTCGTTGCACCGCCTGATGATGTGGATTTGCGCTTCCGGTGTCAGGTATCCATTTAAAAGTATCATACCTGGTTGGATGACCTGACATTGCTCCATTGGGAAGTCGGTGATGTTGATGGTGGTCTCTTTAGGGTTTGGTGTGGGTGGGATTGGATAGCAAATATTGAAGGTTACTAAGTTTTCAAATTACCTAATTAGGTGTTCTCACATTACACTTTAACTGTTTACTTACATAGTTGTTTACTTAAACTCACTAACACACATGCATGAAATGCGGTATGCAATCACTTATTTCATTCAACGGTTTAGGCGGTACCTGGTCTAGAAGAGGGCCCTGGTGCCTCAGACCGGTCCACCACATTCAGGGCGGCCTTGCCGGATCCCGCCCCCTTCCCCTTCTGGGAATCTGTGTACCTCTGATCTGGGGGTGGCTGGTTCGCCGTCTTCAGGCCATCGGTGGTCACGATGGCCTTACCCTTCCACTGCCCTTTAGGCCTGTAGTTTCTGCCATTCGGGTTCTGGAAGCATTCGTAGTCAGATGCCCCATCTTTTTGCAGTATCGCACTGCACATCATTGCCCTTGCAGTCCTTGCCGGGTGGTCTCCGTTACACCACTTACAGTAGTAGTGGCACTCCGGTCCAGAGCCCGTGCTAGCTGTTAACACATCACACACTCAGTACATACTTCATAAAATAGCAACACACTCTAGAATTCGGTATTCGAATTTAATTAATTACCCTTGGGCGGGTAAGAGCGTAAGGGCTTAGCCGCATATGTATAGGTGAGCTGCAGAGGCTCCTCAGCAGTGGTGGTCTAGGCTTGGCCTTTGCCACCCTGTTGTTGTCCTTTCTGGGACTGGGGGTATGGCTTCTTCTTCTTTCCTCCCCGTGCCCTTGCGTGCCTAGACCCTCACTCGTGGCCTTGCGCTTGAGCGCATTCTCCTCGTCCCTCAGACGGACGGTGATCTCAACAATAACAGCGGCATGATAGCACTCCTATATTTAGGGTGTTAGTTATGCCCCGCAATTTAAACTTACAATTACATTAACACACTGTACATACTTATTCACATCACACTGTAGGTCATTACCTGCAAAGTAGTATACCCGCTTGGCCCCATACCGTAGCGTAGGCGGTAGCTCAATCCGTTGTAGAAACGGTTCACTAAAATCCGGTCTGAGTAACCCAGATCCGGCAGCAAATGGATAAGCCCAATGAAAGCGGAGTAGTACTCATCAACCGTCATCTTATCCCCTTGCCTCAAGTTGTCGAGCTCTAGGCGTTTGGCCTCTTGCACATGAATCGGGTAGTACTTGGCTCGCAGCAGGGCCGTGTACTCCCTCCACTGGAAAGTAGGATCACCAACTCTGCCCTCCCTTACCAGTTTCCACCAACTTTGTGCCGATCCCTTCAAGTAGTAAGCGGCAAGACGGACCTTGACCTCCTCGGGCACATTCAAGGTCTCGTAGGCGGTCTCCATCTCGGAGATGTACGCCTCCAACTTACCAGGGTCGGTCTCCCACTGAATGACGGGGGTCTCAAATCTGCCAACGCCTTGACCCAATTGGTCTCGCGCGGCTGTGGTTGCGGTTGTGGCCCTTGTTGACCCACACCGCCTTGCTGCTACTGCATCACAGCTACTAATTGTGGGACCATCTGGGCTACGGCGGCCGCAACAGTGTCGGCCATGATCTGCGCCGTAGGGTTCTCTCCCTGGTTCCCGGTATCACCAGTACCGCGTCCGTGGCCTCTACCTCGTGGTCTACCTGACATCTGAATTCACACGAACATTCATTAGCATTGTGCTTGCACATTATCGGTCCAACGGTTGTAACGTTTTCCCGACAACAAGGTATCCCCACACTTAGTTAGTGGTTAACCCTTTCATAACTGTTCACTTAGGTAACTATGGTTAGGTTTCCTAACTCGGTATATTCCTAAGCTCGGTATTCTAGCCATCAGAGCGAAGTATCGCTCTGATACCACTTTTTGTAACACCCCTACTACGCACTTAACAATAATCGAAATCGCAGCGGAAATAACAACTAAACAATAACTAAACGGTTCGGTGCTACAACGCCGTTAACCACCCACGTGGTTAACAAGGCAGAATAAATACAAGCGTACCGGTCTGATGATCAGACTCCCGAGCATTAGGTACTAACATCCATACATATATACATTACCAACATACCGAGTATCTAATACAAACCGTCACTGTAAACTGTACACATGAACTCGCTCCCGTGGCGTTATATTTTGGTACCGTTTGTATTACAGTGACGGTCGTTTACAGTTGACAGTGGAGTTCATGTGTACAGTTTACAGTGACGGTTTGTATAGATACTCGGTATGTTGGTAATGTATATATGTATGGATGTTAGTACCTAATGCTCGGGAGTCTGATCATCAGACCGGTACGCTTGTATTTATTCTGCCTTGTTAACCACGTGGGTGGTTAACGGCGTTGTAGCACCGAACTGTTTAGTTATTGTTTAGTTGTTATTTCCGCTGCGATTTCGATTATTGTTAAGTGCGTAGTAGGGGTGTTATAAAAACCAAAATGTCAATATTTTTTCCAAGTTCGGATCTGAAAAGAGGAAACTCACAATCTCTTATCGAATCCAGCATATGTCATGCCAATAAACGAACAAGATAGTGGGGAACAAATGGGTTAATTCCTAATCTTAAGTGTTATGGCCAAAATCATAGTAGACAACGGTAAAGACCATTAAGATTTCACAACACATTCTACTCTTGACTGGTCTTCTTAAGTAGAATTTTGAATGAAGAGAATAAGTGGCCGACTTATTCCACTTTCCTAATGACCAAAATCTTAATTAATGCTTGCAATATATTGAATGTTAATATTTGTTTACAAGGAAAATTCATCCCTAACAAAGGACAACAAGAGATCCTACTCTACCACCCATACAGATACAATAAGAGTACAAAGAGGAAAAGGAAATTAACATAGTGAGAATTCCCTCAAACTCGATAGAAATCTTCTTCTCATGGATGGGTTGGATGCGTAGAACTCCTTGGTGAAAGTGACACAACACTTGGAATGGATGTGGATGATGGAGTGAAAGATATAGAATGTTGAAATGTGTTGAAGTGTGCAGACCTTCAGCCTTTTTATAGACTTCAATTTCCTCATGTGTCGGGAGTCAACCGGGTAGGAGTTGCCCGACATTACTTATTTTTAAATGGTTATTTTATCCTTATTGTATGTAAAATAATATCAAAAACTAGCTATTTTATCCTTATTTCAATTAATATTCCTATAATTCTAACTTCTAAAATATGATAAGTTTGAGGCTTATCACGAACGAAGCCTAAGAGAGATATTTTGGAGATTGAAATGGATAGAAGAGCAGGGATAGAGATGGAAATTTTTTACTCAAATCCGACATCATTTCATGTTAGAATTTTATTTTGACACCATTAGCTTGGCGACAAGGAGTTATGCCACAGCGTATTTCGACTCTATTTTGTCATTATAACCTAATAGAGACATTAGAGACGGATATCCGTCTCTAAACCACTATTTTTAGTAGTGTATGTACCAAATGATTGCACATGTGTCAAACATGACAAAATAGTGGATTAAGAATAGAACCTAGTAGGACTTCAAGTCTTGGATTCTTGTCAAAATATCTATATGATGTAATGCAGTAATAACAAACTACCTTTGTAGGAAGTTATTCAAATAACTTGTGGGAAACTTTTAAGTCAAGCGATAAAAGTAGAGAGATTTTCACTATGATGTTTAGTTGATCAATGATGGAAGATTGTGTAGCTTTTGCTAGAGGGGTGTTAGTATGAAGAAAGATAATAGGTTATGGGGAGATATTTTGCTATAGAATTCATATAGCTAGCATCATGTAGAAAGGTAATTGATTCAGCAGATATAGAAGACATTCAAAAGTTGTGTGGTGGATATGGAAAATTTGTGCACATTCAAACAAAAACATGCAAACGAACAAAATAGTTTAACATACTTTGAGAGAAACTTATCAAGCTCTTTAAGGGATAAATCATCTTCTACAAAATCTACTTCATGTACAATCAACTTATATTCCTACGTCTTGGCATTAATCAATGTAAAATGGAAAACTAAAAAACACGAAGCAGAAAATTAGGGTTTGGAGAAAGGAGAAGGAAGACGAGAAGAGATAGAAGAGTAGGATGAACAAAGTTGAGGAGGATGCACGGAGACAAAGACGGGAGGTGATTATTGATCGTGCAAGAGCAACAAAGATAATATATGGTGATTACGGTAGAGGAGTGTGTGATTTTAGCACAGAGTCGCAATCTGATTTTGAGAGTAAGAAAAGAACATCAATTTATAATACATTTATAACCCTCATATTGAAAAGACAAATATACCCCATTGCCACGGAAGAAGAAACTCACAACAGCTTCTAAATCGTGATCATTTTGCAGCTCGATTGTCTCAAACCCAAGATTAGGTCGTGGTGATTCCGATTGAGACCATTACCAAATGTCTTTTGTCATTAGTCTCTTTTTTCTATGTATGTAGATGAGGCCAAGTAAGGGAAATTGTGAAATAGACTCAGAGTTTCGTTCATCTCTTCTATTTCAGCATTTTTGTGATCTATTTGACAATAATATTACAGCATTTATAAGGTTCTTACGTTCTTCTTCTATAACATACTACAACATATAAAAAAACCACACAAAATGTGATTTTTTTTCTTAAATAACATTTTTTTTAAATATATCCACGTATTAGCCTTGCTCCAACACTAATTCTTAAATTAAGCTCTCCCTAAAGATATTGTCTCTTTTAAGAGATGATTTTATTAATTCCAAAAGTTGATTTCCTTATTTCTGGGCCACATCAGCGTCCTCGTCAGCATGCGGAAGAAACTGAGCAATCATCTTTCGAAAAAACGACTTTAGAAATCATCTTTTCAAAAGACCGTCTTTTGAAAAGACAATTTTTCAGTTTCTTCCGTACATTGACGAGGACGCTGATATGGATCAGGAATAAGTGAAATCATCTCTTCAAAAGACGACTTCTACCGAGAATGTTATTTTAACAATTAGTTTAAGATGTAGGTTAATATCTTGATTTATTTTGAAAAGTGTTATTTTAGAACTAACACCCACAAAATGGCAAACAGATAGACAAGTGACATGTGGCTGAACCATTCAAAATTATAAGCTCTTACCAAAGAGACCCATAATTACTGAACTCGTACGCTCAATCGTTTTCACTTCGCATAGTCAGAAATTTAAAAACTTTACGATTTTGCCCTTACCCTTAAATCTTCTATATATACACCTTTACCCTCTACTATCTCTCCACAACATTTCAAACTCTCTATCTCTCTAGAATTCTCTCCGACTTCTCTCTAGAAGCGTTAATCGGAGCGGGAGCGGGAGGAAAGACGGTGCACGACTCATCATTTCTACTATTTCGATCTGCAAACCAGGTTCTTTTCTGTCATAATTGACAGTTTTTTATCATAATGTAGCAGTAAAAATAGAACATTTAACAAAAAAAGACGAATTCTGGAACGGGAGGAGAAGAAACGGGTGCAGGCGCGGGGGGAGATTGGCGGCGCGGGCGCGGGGGACACCGGGTGCACGGGCGCGCGGAAGGCTGGACGCGCGCGGGCGTCGGAAGAGAGGGAGATGGAGGCGCGGCACGGGGAGAAAGGAGGCGCGCGGGTGCCCGTGAGGGGCGGGGCACGCGGGCGCCGGGTGTCGGGGAGGGTCGAAGCTCATTTTTTGCTATTTTGTGATATAATTGGCCGTTTTAGTCATTTTATACATCTATTATGTGTGTTTTAATCAGTTTGTTCATCTTTATGAATTTGTTATTGACATTGAACTACAGAAATACATGTATGACCGGTATTGACTAACCTCTACCGGTCTTGACTAACTACACACACAGTATGACTAAGTTTTACGGTAAATAGCAGATGGCGGGAAAGGGCAAGGGTATGTTGGGTATATTTGGTCTGGGTAAGGGTAAGACCATTTCCGAGCGAGGCGAGAGTTCATCACACCCCCGTATGAGCGGTCATGACGCTGCTGCTGCAGAGAGGAGGCGTACACAGTACACGTATGTTCCGGCCAGGAAGCGTAGGGAGGTTGAGTTTTTACGAGCGCGCGAGGAGAGGTTGCAGCAGAGATTGATCTGGAGGAGGCGGAGGAGGAGGCGGAGGAAGGAGTTGGAGTAGTAGTAGAGTGTGGATGTCGACTCGTTGGTCGGTGATGGGACGCTGGTCGTGCGGTCTGATAGTCCTGCTTGGCATACACCTCCACAGAGCGGGACCCGAGACGTACGTCATTGTGAGGCTGACGATGATGACGAGGACGTAGATGAGCCAGGTGCTGAGTATGAGGGTACACGTATGTGCCCTTGTCGCGGGTCCTCAATACATGGTCCGGCAGAGGAGGTGGCGCAGATGCCGGCTACTGATGTTTGGTTTCTAGGGCGGACTCCATGCCCGGAGGCCCTTATGATACGAGTTTGATCCCGAGCTTTGGTGGTCACGTCGCGCTTGACGTGTGGCGAGGAGTGGTATGTTTCCCGTCTAGTAATAGATTTCATAAAATTTTAGATTGTTTAGGAAATGGTTAATATAGTGTGAAATCAATTATAAATATTCAACAGGAGAAGGGATGCTTTAGCTTCAAGGCTAGGGTGAAATATTGGAGGTATGGACTTCGAGTACATTGAGACACCCAAAGTCTCAAGCGGCGGTTGAGGCGAGTGGACTCGGGCATTTTGCCGACATAGCGCATGGTTGTTTTGACCTCGCGCTCTCAGCGTTTGTGGAGAGATGGCAGCCTAACACGAACTCCTTTCACATTCCATTCGGAGAGATGACTATTACTCTCCACGATGTCTACCACATCTTGGATATCCCATCATTGGCATGGCGATTTCCTACATGCCCGACGAGGCCGGCGCTCGGGTAGGTGATGCAGCACCACCATACACGTTCTTATCCCCCACTTCCTAAAGCTGTTTGGCTCGGCGAACAAGAAGGAGCTGATAGAGTATAGGTTCCAAGAGAAGAGACAGATACGTTACCGAGCTCTTCACGACACTTGTGGGGGTCCTTACAGTACCCCACTACAGGAGACGAAGGCCTACTTCTGGTACTTGGTGGCCTATTCATTGATCATCGACAAGGGCGGGGATCGTGTTATGCCCTCGTCCTACTGGCCCATTCGCGAACCTAGTAGGGTCAACATGTATGCATGAGGGGGCTAGGACACTGGCATATCTGTACCGACAGCTCTGCATTACTTCCCGGGTGGATACACGTCAGCTGGCTAGTTGCCTGACGTTGTTTCAGGTGAGTACTTGATATCGAGCGCACGCTTCTGTGTTGTAAACTTATTGTTTGAGTATCTTGGCTAATGGTTCGTATGATTACCGCAGTGCGGGATCACGAGTACTTCCCCATGTTCAGGCCGGAGCAGCTTTCAGAGGGGATGAGTGCTCCCCGATGGCGGCGAAGTGGCCTCATTAACGGGAATTTGACGGATGACGAGAGGTACGTTTCGTGAGGGGGCGGCTGGACTGCGTCCTTCACTGAGGTACGAGTTGTTAGCAATTGTAGTAGTAAAAAGTTGAATTTCCGTAGTCAAACATTGTTGCCCAGTTAAGTTGTTAATTGTTTTGCACTTAATGAAAGTAGGTTGATAGGCTTGCCCTTTGGGTTTGAGGGTTCCCATGTATCACATGGGCGCTCGGTATTATGGCACCATACGTTCTTGGATATTGTTGTGCCGTATATGCCCGAGCGGTGTCTGCGCCAGTTTGGAATCGTGCAGACTATCCCTCCTCAGCCTATCAGACCCGACGCCCGTTATCGTTCCCGACACGGGAAGACATACCTTGCCGCGTACGACTACGGGACATCCGTGTGGGACAACATGACGGGGCCCACCAGGTGGAGGTTTCCTCTGACGCGTGCACAGATGACATGGGCCATGGACCAGGATTACATCCGGTGATTCCAACGTCATTCCCATCGTCAGGTGCGTCCCCTAGGAGCGGACGGTGGCCCCAGTACATGACGAGAGGATCAGCCTCAGGTATATACTTTGTCTTGTTAAATTTAGTTGTTGTTTCTAATTATTTTTAAATAATAACGTGAAATTTATACTTTACTGCAGTATTGGGATGAGACAGCTCCGATTATCATGAGCATTGCACCGGAGAACAATTCGAGCTGGCCTACAGGCGTCGCCCCCTGGATTGCTGATAGGCTGGAGATGGCCTTTGAGTATTGCCGGCTTAATGTCCCGACCACCCCTGATTCGCCCACACGTCACAGGAACCCTAACCAGCCTCGTGCTGGCATGGAGTGGTACATCGCGGGGCGTCACACTAGAGGACTTAGGCCTAGAGGGGAGGGTATGCACCTTAGGCACATGGAGCAGGCGCGTTGGCGTGGGGATGAGGGTGGGCTTGATGATGATATGGGAGGACCTGGTGATGGGAGGGGAGGACGTGGTGATGGGAGGGGAGGACATGGCGTTGGCAGGGGAGGACGTGGTGATGGTGGTTCTGGGTATAGTGGGGGTGAGTATGGTGGGTGAGTATGGTGGGGGTGGGTATGATGGGGGTGGGTATGGTGGGGGTGGGTATGGATATTTTTAGACTGTTTATTTAAAGTTTTTTGTTTGACCCTTTTGTAGTAATGATTTAACTGGTGTGGTGATTGTATGTTTAATATTTGCTTATTTGTTTTTTAAATAATTCATTCTTGTTTATGTCATTAGGATGTCAATTCCCTTTGCAATTCACGTGAACCATTACACATTCAATGAATACGGGGCACGGTTCGAACGTAGTCCGGGATGGGCAGTGATCGATACAGAAATTGGAACTCCAACAAGTGTTAACCATCTAACATCGTCATTAAATTAAATTGTGAGATCACATTTTGATAATCATCAGCTGAATATCTATTCGATTGTTTATCTTATGATGGACCAAGATCTATACAACGACTCTATCGCCCACATACTAACGGATGAAGACGCACACATGATGTTGCAGAACTACTTAGACCTTGGAGAAATAATGGAAGGATTCTTGTGAAGTATGAAGATGATTCAGACTTTGAAGACCCTGGTATAATAAGAGATAGGGCTCAGGCTTACCGCAGAGAATACATTGCACGCTACAGGGCTATTACGAGGAGACGACGTCCCCCGACTTGATTAGTATGGTTCGAGTTTTGGATGTCATATAATGGTAGTGAATGTAAACACACTTGTTAATTGTTTTGCGACTTTAAATAATGTGTGTGGTCACTAAGTTGTAACAGTGTTAAATAACGCGTGAATAAATTAGAGATAAATTATATCTTTAGTTGTACTGTCGTGCGTGGAACATGAACTGCTTGAGGATTGTGGAATGCATTTCGAGCATCTGTTGTGAAGGAATGAAACTCCGAAGTAGAATCGCTTTTGAAGTCCTGAAAATATGTTTCAAAGATGTTTATACTTTATTTAAAAAATTCATTTTTTGAGCAATCTCCAACTGCAAGCCCATCTCGTTGTGTACTAAATGACGCGTGAATAAATTATATCTTCAGTTGTACTGTCGTGCGTGGAACATGAACTGCTTGAGGATTATGGAATGCATTTCGAGCATTGGTGGAAATGATAGACAATAATTGTCAAGATAGAAATTAGTTGATGTTTAAAAATAAAAAAAGACATTTGTAGTCGGTTTAGGCGGAGCAAAATCATCTTCCTACTCGAAATCAAACGGTTCGTCCATATGTAACTGCATCGTCAACAGGATAGCCCTTTAGTATATTTTATATGTAGAGAACATTCAACGGGCGTAAATCGGTGGAAATGATAGACAATAATTGTCAAGATGGAAATTCGTTGAAGTTTAAAAATAAAAAAAGACATTTGTAGTCGGTTTAGGCGGAGCAAAATCATCTTCCTACTCGAAATCAAATGGTTCGTCCATATGTAACTGCATCGACAACAGGATAGCCCTTTAGTTTAGACCATCTAGTATCTGGATAGATCTTTAGCTAAAAAAGTATTATCACACTAGCTTTGGAACAGACTTTATGAACGTTGAATTTGTTTTTATTAGATAAAGTATATTGCACATCCACGGCTTCTAATTAATGTGTGTGTTGACTAAGTTGTAACATTATGATGACTGACAAATGAATTGAAGCGTGAATTCAATTGATGAATCTCCTTCGAGATTTTATAATGTTTAAAAATGAAAAGAGATGTTAAAACACTAAACTATTCAAATATTTATCTAATCTTCTAAAACCATTGTTCCTGGTCCACTAACTGAGGGAAACAATGTAAACCAGTGTTGGTTGCGCGGTATGTACGAATCCAGATAATGTGTAACCGCGGGTTCATGCCAGCGTCGCCACATGGGATTCATGCATGGGACCGGACAATCTTCGACTGTTTGCACTCTAATGAAATGAGATTGCCCACTGACACATGCAATATAGACCTCTGCTTCTGGATGACCCAACTCCCGATCATCACGTAGCGGTAGTGCGACCAAGCCTCCTGCCTTACTACGCATACCTCTTGCAAAACTTATAAGCACAATGTTGTAAACAGTCGACAAGATAAGACCAAGATCGAGAATTTCAATCCAATGTCGTGTTGGTGCAAATGAGTCTGCAAACCAATTCAGTCGTGTGTACTATCTTTCGTACCACTGTCGTTCACATCGATCCAACCACCAATCTCTTCTACTCTCTAGATTATCTAGGCATGCACGTCTAACCGCTTTCCATTGGTTTTCATCATTGTACACGAAATCGGAAATAGCTCGAAAACCACAGTTTCCATCGCCTACTATCTCCCTGTAACCTGTAATATAATCAAGTAATTTCTCATCGAATTCAGTCCAATACAGAGAGGAGTTCCAGGGGCTCTAGTATGTCGGTAGTGGTGGATGTTGTTGCGGTGGATTTTCTTGCATCGTCAGGCCTTCTCCAGTTTGACTCATTCGCCCAGATGACCATTGCATTGATTGACTGTGTTCCATTGTCGGCCCACGATCACTTTGACTTTCGGGTGCTGTAGAGCGTCACTGAGACTGTGAACGTCGTAGGGGCGGACCATGGTTTCCAAGACCTAAATGCTCGTGCTCGAACTTGTCCCGGGTGTTTGGCCTCTTCTTTTTTTTTTTGTAGTGGGCTTACCCTTAGGCACCTTCACCTCTGGGGGCTGTAAACTAGTGTGATCATCCAGGGGCTCCCATAATGGCTTCCACGCATTGAATGCTTGTTCAATTATCGTAGGATCAAACTGCTCAGACAGATCCTCATACCACAGACTTACACACGAGAGTTGTTCCTCTGTGGTGTACGACTCATCACACGTTTGGCGTTGTGCTTCAAACTCTTGCTGTTGGTCATATCTGAGTGTCCGCCAAAAGATATGCACTTCTTCAACTGGTATATTCAAACCGGCTTGAATATACTGATACATACGAAACGCCATAGTAATCCCATTATTGAAGTAAACGCACAAACATCTTCGTATGATGTTGTGTGATCAATATCACAATGACCGTTTCTCAGCTCCTTTTGGAGTATTTCCATGCATTTGAGGCTCACTTGATTGACCAGAAACAAAAATGGGACTTACTGGTCTTCCGAAACCCTTCTATCAATGGAAAACTCGAAGTCTTGTTTAATGTGGAAGTGTTGCCCTTTGATGAATCTATGTATGCTGTCGAAGCATGTGTCTAGAGATCTAGTGGATGTATGAAGCCAACACTTTAGAGCTGAGTGGGTGCTCTCCACCCTATAGATTGAAAGGCAATTAGTTACAGATAAATGGGAAACCTAACAATACAAACGACAGAACATGTTGACAATTTAAGTTAAGCTAACCTATTGGTAGAAGTGTTGCCGAAATGCATGAATATTTTAACCCATACCTCACAAAATTTCTCACGCTGACTTAGCCATGTCGTATTCAAGAAAACAACGAAAGGATTGTTGGCGCCGTAAGAGTATAATTATTTTCCGCACTCTTCATCGTACTCCGTGATAGTGGAGGCGTAAACTATTCGCTTCCACCTATACACTATTACTTCGGCTCTCTCAGCGTCAACATTCATTATCTTGATCGCTTTGGCAGCCATATTCCTACATATATGCCATCGGCATAGAAGATGTAGTACAGAAGGATATACCGCTGAAAGGGCTTTCACTAGCGCCTTCTCATTGTCAGTGACAAACACATATGAAGGATAGGTCAACACCTTCCTCAGCTGATTAAGCATCCATGTGTATGCAGACTCGTCCTCTCTGACTGCAAAACAGAACGCTATACAGAAGTTCTTGCCGCACGACGTCACTCCGATGAACTCCACTAGAGGCATCTTGTACATGTTCGTCTTGCAAGTGCTATCAATGTGCACTACATAAGGAAAAATCTTAACGAGCGTCAGCGAAAAAGGGTGCGCAAACAAGACAAGACCAAGCCTATTGCATTCCCTGCAAAATGGTCATTTAATTAGAATAAATATTTAAAGTGATTAACATCCAAATAAACCGACACTAAACAGATGTGTAAACACTTACTTGCATCTTTCTCGGACCACCAACTGTAATTACGTTCATCTAGCGAGTGCATGAAGGACGCTACATCTGTACGTCCACCACGATCCTCTCTTCTGAATTTCGCAATTACGTTATGAATCGATGTCTTGTATGCGGTACTTTTGGGGTTCTTGTCATGCAAATGGGCCCACATCTGCCTCGGCGCAACACCACTCCTGTGCAAACTTTTCATGCTTGCTCTTTCGTCGACACTAAAGTGAGACCGGACGAAGTGATATTGCAGGTTACTAGCTAACTCGTGGTTGTGCGTCGGAACTATCACCAGGATAGACCAGCCCGTACGTTCCCCACCCCTGATGTGGCAGTTGCATTCCTTCGTGGCACGCCGCGGCCTTTGACTAGATGATGACGATTCTCCTGTGCTAACCCGTGGCTTATGCTTGCCGTACCTCTCACACGTTAGTACTAATTCACCATCGTCTCTCTTAGTCTGTCTGATTAGATAAATATTATTATTCTGTCCGATGCGAAGCGCATGACTAACCGCCTCCTCTTTATCGGCAAATATTATGCTAGTACTAAACACATGACCTGTGTCTACCTTCACGTCCTTGAATTCAGCATCGTTCTCACCCCAAGCAGAAAAACGTCGTTCATCACAAAATACTACTCGTAAACCCTAATATTATGTACTTGAGAGTAAATGACACATAAGGCATGCAAATAATCAGCAAAGTAGATCATCGCAAAGTACACGAAGATACAAACGCAACGGCGCAAACGGATAGAAAAATAGAGCAATAACGAAGAAGATACGACGATTTAAAGAAGCGAGCACCGGTGCAGGCGCCGGCGCCCACAAAGGAGGGCACGCGCGGGCGCACATGTAAATGGGGTCGCGCTGGCGCCGCTAACATGGGGGTGCGCCGGCGCCTGTTCTTCACAACGGACTCCGGAGCCAGACGTCGTTTGCTACTTGGAAACCCGTTTTTTGCTTTTCTCATTCATTTTTGTACAAATTCTAACTACATTTGTACATAAATTGCTAAAATAACATCAGAAAGTACCTCAGAATGGGCCCCTCGTGAGTACTCCTAGCTGTTAACATCATCTGCACAATCGTCATGCAATTCTGGAACACCACTTTCGGCATTTCCTCTATCTTTTTTACTCTTCTTACCGAAGAGTTTTTTCTTCAAACTTCCGAAAGAAACAATTTCCTCTCCTTATCTCTCTAACTTCATCTCTCTAACTTTAGAATTTCTGAATTTGAATATGATTTCATAACGTATTCACTTCCTTTATATAATGAAATTTAAAGTCATCTTGTAATATGTCATAAATTGTGGGTAAATATAGTAATTTTAGAAAAATATTAAAACAGAGACAAAATGATCATTTTCCGACTGTGCGGAGTGAAAACACGTCTGAACGTATCAACCCTCCATAATTATATGTATAAAAGGTAATGGAATGTAAAGTCAAAACGGAAGAAGCGCTCCAATGGCGAATGTTTTAAAGCACGAAACGAATTGTGGGAAGCTTTTGCAGGACTAATCGAATAAGCTCCTTCTTCTCTAGTTTGAAAACCTGTTGCAGCACTTCCCTATTTGGTTCAGCAAAAGAATATGGTAACTGTCATTAACAATACTAGTGCCTTATGAATTCACCAGTATTGCGAAAGAAAATCACTCTCCGACCAACCCGATTTCATTGTATAAGAAATTTACACTCTACAGCTTGTCTCGAAAAGGAACTCATCCCACTTTAATTTCGAAGCAACAAAAACAAAAAATACAGACAGCATATTTCAAACATAGTATACAACAAGTACATAGCATCAACTTTCCTATTCCCATTCATGACTTGACATCCTTTAAAACTCCGACCTTCTCCAACTCACCAACAAGATCCCTTAGAGATGGAACCTTCATCGCTAGGGTTCTATAGAGTCGAGAATACCTTGCTCTCGTTCCATCAGCAGTCCTAGCCAATGCAAGCAAGCTTAAAGCCTCTGGTAGATCAAAAAATATCCGTTTCATATCCTCCAAACTCAAGTTTTCAAGAACAGTTGGTTTTGGAACAACTCTAACAATCTCGCCCCCTTTGGGCTCCTGAACTTTAGCATCTGCCTTGATAACCAATTCGGAGTTGGAGTTGGCACCACATTTGATGATGAAAGGGGCAGTTGCTCCTGTGTTGAACTGCAGAACGTTCCATTGAGACACATCAGTTTCACCCAAAGGTGAAGATCCGCTAAAGTCAGAAGAAGACATCCTACGAGTATGGGATGGTTGTATTTGATCATCTTCTTCATTGATGGACTGCAAGAACAAAGATGGCACAATTAGAGCTTGTACTTTTTCTAATGGCGATTTAGCCATCCTAATGCTTAACATTGTTACAAACTGTAAACAACAAATTCTGGCTTGAATATTGTTTGCTCCATTACAATGCTTGCATTAAAAAGATTTAGATTAAACTAAGGCTGCAGTTCAACTTTGAAATCTCAAACTGGGATTAGCTACCGTCTTTGCTACCCAAATCAAATTCAGCATTACTTAATGGTCCAAATCTGTTCCTGCTCATTTCTACTATAAAATGTAAACCCCGATTGTCCCGTCACTTAAACAAAGCGAAGGCATTCAGGAGGGAAGTAAAAACAAGACAAATATCGATCATGTGCATGGTGGAAACTCAGTTACCGAGAACAGCTGCCAGTAGAGTCACGAGTTTCTGGGGAGGGAAGAGGGTTAATATGGAAAAGGAGGAGGTAGAAGCTGAGGGAAGGTCAGGAGGCATTATTCTGATGTGGAACACGGAGGAAATGGAAGTAAAAAGAACGGAGAAAAGTAGAAGGTGGATCATGGTGGAAACAAAGTTACAGTCCGATGGGTTTAAGGGTCTATTTCTGTTTGTGTATGCGCCTTGTGACAGGAGGGAGCGAAGAGAAATGTTTGAGGAAATAAGGCATGTGAAAGAAAACTGGGGAGGACCGCTTATGGTTGTAGGTGATTTCAATGTAAAGCTGGAACCAAATGATCGATCACATGGGGAAACCTAGAATGCCACAAGGAGTAGTAATGAGTTCAGAAGCTGGATTAATGAGATGGAGCTGGTGGAGGTACCGCTAGTAGACGCCAAGTTCACGTGGAAGGGGCGTGGTACGTACAGTCGAATTGATAGAGTATTTGTTCAAGAAGAATGGTGTGCTCAATACTCAGATATAAGACTTAGCACAGGGGCGTGGACGATTTCGGATCATAGATTAATGGTGGTGGAAGTTGGCAACCCGCAGTGGGGAACAAAACCCTTTAGATCGTTAGATGCCTGGCTGGAGCATCCTAAATTTGGAGAGTTAGTAAGAAAGGAATGGGGGCAACTGCGGTATGGAACAACACATCAAAAGTTGAGAAAGCTCAAAGGTGTACTGAAGAAGTGGAACAAAGAGGTGTTTGGGACCTGAATGCAAAAGTCATTACATTGCAGAATAAACTAAAAGAGATTGACTCAAAAATGGAAGAAGGGAGGGATGAAGTGCAACAGGAAGGATTCAAGGCTAGTCGGGAGAAGGTAAAGGTGGAACTGGACGTAGCAATACGCAATCAAGAAGTGTATTGGATGCAAATGGTGAGAGATAAATCGTTGAAAGATGGGGATAGAAATTCTCGTTATTTTCACGAGGCAACGTTAAACCGGAAAAGAAATCAAATTGTGAGCTTAAGCGTGGGTGACCGGGTCCTAATAGAACCGCATGAAATTCGGGAGCTTATCATAGCATTTTTCTCGGAGATATACAAGCCCAGCGGTGTCGGTGATTCGAAGATAGGGCCGCCAGTGTTTGACCATCCGAGAGTGTCTCATGAGGATGCAAAGAGATTGGAAGAAATCCCAAGTCTAGGAGAAATCCGTAGAGCAACATGGGAGTGTGACGGTTCAAAATCACCGGGATATGATGGGTACAACATGAAGTTTGTGAAGGCTATGTGGAACATTACAGGTGCAGATTTTGCGAAAGATGTCCGGCAGTTCTTTGTTACGGGGAAGCTGGAGAAAGGGGTGAATATGACATGGATTGCCCTCAAACCCAAGCATGTAGAGGCAGCGGCGATAAATGACTATAGACCGATAAGTATGGTGGGTTGCATCTACAAAGTCATTGCTAAGTTGTTGGCAAAAAGGTTAAGTAAAGTGCTGCCCAACATCATTGGAGAAACCCAAACTGCATTTATAGGGGGAAGAAGTATACTAGACTGACCTTTCATAGCCAACAAAGCAATAAGATGGCTGAAGAAATCGAAACGAAAAGGAGTATTGATTAAGATCGACTTCTGCAAAGCCTATGGTTGCGTCCCTTGGGACTTCTTGAAAAAGGTACTCTCTGAATTTGGACTTGGAAATATAATGATACGGTGGCTAATGGAGTGTGTAACAAGTGTCAAAATTTTAATTCTGGTCAATGGGTCACCTACTAAGCCTTTTGAACCTCGAAGAGGGTTGCGACAAGGGGACCTTCTATCCCCTCTGTTGTTTGTAATGGTTGTTGAATCGTTGAGTTGGATGATCAAAGGAACGATGGATTCGGGACGATTTAGCAGGCTGAAAATAGGAAGCCAAGGTATGACTCTTTCCCACCTCCAAATTGCAGACGATACAATGTTGTTTTGCGAACTGAAGCGAGATGAACTTCTTCAAATTCGGTGGGTTCTGATCTGTCTGCTTTGCAAGTATCAGGGGTTTACAGCTGAATATGGAAAAAACAGCAGCATATTGTATCAATGCTGAGCAGGGTGAGGTGGAAATGGTAGAGGAAGTTCTTGGTTGCGGGGTAGGCAAGTTGCCCATCATATATTTAGGCCTTCCTCTTAGTGCGCAAATGAAACGAAGTCAAACATAGGACCCGGTAGTTAGGAAGGTGGAGGCAAAGTTAGCCAATTGGAAGGCAAACGTGCTAACAAAAGCTGGGAGGGGCGTCCTAATTCCGTCAGTAATGGAAGCAGTTCCCTTATACTATACGAGTATGTTAGTTATTCCATGTAAAGTTCATAAAAAGCTCATTGCACTTCAAAGACAATTCTTCTGAGGAAAAAAAGAAGCGGTATCTCACACCTGTTGCATGGGAGAAATTAACTAAACCGAAAACAGAAGGTGGTTTGGGGTTCGTGAATATACGTATCAAGAACCGCTGCATGCTTGCTAAATGGAGATGGCGTTTTGAGAAAGACCGGAACTCGTTATGGCAGAAGATGGTGGCTGAGGTGTATGGGGCAAGTGGAGGGCTGGGATCGACTATTGAAATAAGAAAGGTGCTAAAACAAAATGGTGTCTGGGCGGGAGTAGTGCGAGCAACGGTGGTAGATGATGAGAGGATTAACACCCTGCTAAGTGAGAACATAAGGCGTCGGGTTGGTAATGGTGTTAGTACTATGTTTTGGGAAGACAAGTGGCTGGGTTCGCAAGCATTATGGGACTCCTTCCCGAGGTTGTATTAAGTGCCAACAGAAAAGCTCGAGTTGCAGAAATGGGATGTTGGGAAGGAGGTAGGTGGTTGTGGAGGCTTGAATGGCGGCGGCCACTCTTCAGTTATGAAGAAGGCATGGAACGTGAGCTAACGGTGTTGCTAGATACTAGTTTGTTAATGCAGAATGCAGACGACGTATCAATATGGGGTGACGCAGGAGAAGGTTTCAGCACACGACAGCTGTATCTAAGTCTTGTCAGGGACCACGTACAGGATAGTACTGTTTGTAATATGATCAAAGTATATCTGGATGAAAGACGCGGCACCTAGACTAGAGATGTTATTGTGGTTTGTGATGAAGGGCAAGTTGACTACGCGTGATGTATTATTCGAAAGGGATATCATCCCGATCGGACAGAACTGGTGCCCCTTATGCCATCAATGTATGGAGTCGGTAGAGCATATTATATTTTTTTGCGAGGTCTCAGTCAAGATATGGAGTATGTTGATAGGCTGGTGGAGAATAAACTTCACATTCAAAGTAACACCAGTGCAGATTATGGAAGATTGGATGATGGTGAGTCTTAACAGGAGAGCAAGAAAGATCTGGAGATCAACGTTCTTCTACGGTGTAGGGAGTATTTGGGCCATGAGGAATGATGTAGTATTCAGGGACCAATCGGCCTCGACTGAAAAGGCTACCAATGATGCAAAAAGAAGGGTATGGCGATGGACCAAAATTTTCCCATTCCATATGAGATTTTTATTCATTCGGTGAATCTACGGGAGGAATTGTCATACTTATAGTAAGGGTATGTCTTGTACAGCCCAAGTGCCATGTACTCCTTTTCCTCTATGCCTTTTTTCCCATTGGGTTTTTGTTACAAAGGTTTTAATGAGGCAGGCCTTGGGCATAGGGGGGGACACTATGAGTTGTGGTGTGTCGATATACTGGTGTAACACTGGATAGTACTGTGTTGGTACGACTATGAATAAAATTTATAATTTTCAAAAAAAAATGTTATCTTGATCACGGATCTGAATTTTAGTTAGCTCATTAATATCATAAACAAGCAACCAGTAAGATACCTCCACCACAGATTTAGCCTCAGTGATCTGCCTCCATGCACAAGTCTGATCAATTTCAAGAAGAGACGGCATCCTTTCTGCAAGTTCATCCAAAGATGCAAGCATGGTTTTCTTCTTGCTTCTACTTAAGCTACTTACAGACGACTGCCTCATTAGTTCCTGTAGATATTTCACAGAACTGGTCAAAAGAACCGTACGAGTACATACTTCTTTCTTTTAACTACCACCATCGCAGATGCGCATTGTAATTTGAAAGAACATAGAAAATCATCATATGAAATGACCTGCACGTGCTTCGTTATCCCATCGAGAGATATAAGAGATGCAAGCCTAGCATCTTCGGCTGCTGTAGAAGGATTTTGTATGGGCGCACCACTATTTTCCAATGCTAGTGAAACAGAGTCGCTCCTCATTTGTTGCAATATCTGACGAGGAATTATAACAATAGCAAAGTGGAAAATAAACGCAATAAGTCTAAAACTTTGCCAATGCTAAACCCAAGTTTCCATACATATAATCAGAATAACCAAATAAGTCATGATGATAGATTCGCAAAATGTCACCTTTCTTCTCTTGTGATCAACAGATTCAAGAGCTGAACGTAACTTGGCAACTTGTGCAGAATCCTCAGCCGCTTCCATGGCTAAAGTGCCCGCAATATCCTGAAATAGACAGCGACCACTTAGATGATTGTCTGCACAGCCACAAATAAACTGCAACTTCCATGGCATTTCTTATATCTTAGGCCCATTTACTATACCAACTAAGCTGCAGTCTAAAGATTGTCCGAAACACTACTTTGTAGCTGCTGATGAAGAACCGCCAACTATCTAGCTTTATCAAGCAAGAGCTATATACAATATAGTCAAAAGAGCCATTAACCACAACATACCTTTAGGTGTTGCAACTGTGATGTATATACATGCTTTGTATACTCAGATAGGAGCTGGCCAAGAGCATCAGTGTTGGGAGGCTGAGCAGCCCCCAGCCCAGCCATCCAGCCATCCATGATCGCGGTGGAGAGAAGCTCCAACTGGCCAGTTCCTCCCCCACCCTGAGCTTCATCAGTAATAGAAAGGAACTCAAAGTTCTCCCCCAGCCAAGATTTGATTTGACGTTGAAGTTCGCCGGCTGGTGTATGAACAAACAGAGCAGCTAAAGCCTTGTTTCCACTCGCAAATCCTTTTGCTTCCTCAGTGATTTCCCTTAGCTTCCCGCCTGTAACATGTTGCCTCCAAGTTTCCTGAAGTATGATCAAGGGTTCCGCTGTAAACTGAATCTCTGTCGCATTTTCAGAAACAATCATATATGTATCGAGAAAAGCAATACACATCTTTTATGGGCCTCAACTTATTCATGAAAAAACAGAACCTCAATTCAACACTTTCAGGATCTAGAGAACAAGAATAGCACACTGAAGAAATACCAATACAAGTTTCACCTGTATCCGCATTACCTCATCAATGCCGCGCAACTTTAAAACAACTGATGAGAGCTTTGACTTCTTTTCCTGTCTTATATTCACCCTAAAACCCTGAATGTGGTTGTCTGAGAGAGGCTGCCTTAAACTAGAGTCATGACGCACAGGAGATCTTCCAGGACTGCTTCCACGGCTGGAGCTTCTACTTTGCCCAGTGTGTGCTTTTTCTAGGAAACGCTCAACTGGAGGAACCTTTCAGAAGAAGAAAGAAACATAGTCTCAAACAGAAAGAAACAACGAAAGCAACAAACTTGTATAGATAAAGACAGTAGTGCCTTGATAGAGTTGCTTCTCTATACTCTGTAATGTGTTTATATGGCGTTTTAGCCACTATCAATAAAAAAAGATAAAGACAGTATACCTTGATAGACTGCAGCTCAGGCGACCTAGCAAGCAAAGATCTTATATACAATATCCGGACACGGGATACAAGCATGGTATCCATTACCCTCCTTGGCTCCATTTTGCGTATGAAAGAAAAAACAGCATCTCTAATTTCAGCCAGTATCTCATGCTCCCTAGAAGCACCAGCTTTTATAACAGCAGCTAGAACCTGGTAAATGGGAATGCACAAGTTCCAACAGGTCAAGAAGATACCAGAAGATGTATTGACTTCTTTTTTAAAAAGTGAAGGGTTGGAGCATCATTCTGTAGGGTGGACAAAAAGTTACAAATTCAAGCCAGCCAATATCCAAAGTCCACAAAACTTAAAAGGGTTTGGTCATGAAAATACCAGCATCAGAAGCTTATTTGCTCCATCCGCAATTGCAGCAACCCCATCGTATTGTTCAGGATTAAAGTCATTCAAGGCAGAAGTTAGATATTCACCAGCTGGAGTTGTCTTGACCAGTTCATTTCCAGTTTTCACTAAAGCAACTGCTCTCTCCATTTTTTCAGCATTTCCACGCACAGGAACTGATTCAGTAGAATGTCCTCTGCTGTGACTGCTGCTGATTCTGGCAGTAGACAAAGTCATAACAACTTTGAGCCGTTGTCACAGTCATGGACTAATAACTGAAAGAAAACTAACTTATACTTGACCTCATGGAAAGCTGAGGTTGAGTGACAATACCTGTTGAAATCTCGGGCATGAGTGGGTACTTGTCCTCCACCATGAGGGCTAGTAACCTGGAACAAATTGAGAGCCTATCAAAATCAGAGATCCATCAACCCTTCAGCATTCACGTAAAAAAACTCTCACTAAACCTTTATTTTGTGCCTACAGCAGGTCAGTGTACACAATACAAGGCATGTATAAAATCACATACAAAGCAAACATCAACAGAAGCACCATGTAAAGTTCAAAGAGTCATACCCATAAAATAGCATGTCATACTTTCAAATATATACAATACTTAGCCTTTGCACTCACAAAAGTGTGAACTTTTAACCAACAGAAATACCTGAGGGGACCCAGAAAAAGATGCTTTCTCTGTCAATCTCTCAAACAACTTTTCGTTTTCCTCGTGCAATCTCTGCAATGATTAAAGATAGAAATGCTCTTACAGTCTATAAATACACTATACAGCAAAGTGAAGCGCCAAGGTTCATAGAGATTGAGAAGCAAAACGTGACATACATACCCAATTTTTGCACATTAATGCCCAGATTTTGATTGTCCATTTCTGTTAAAACTACTATAATAACAAAGAATACTGCTTGAATCAAAATCATAAACTGACCCCACTTACAAAGAACTAAATTTAATTGTTTGAGGGGACAAAAGAGAACATAGCAACATCCACCTATTAGAGAAAAAGCCTGCAACTGGACAGCAGGGAGCAGAGCAGAGTAAAGGAAGTCTGAAAATCTCCATCGTACCTATTTGCTTCATCAGCACTATATGCAGTAAGCAAAGCAACTACCTCATATGCTGCCTTTACATCATTATCAACATAATTACCTCATCGTTTCATCACCATAAGGAACTATAGAAATCACAATAGTATGCTACTGACAATCGAATCACTCATTATCAAAATTGACAAGGATTGATTTTGCAGCGAACAAACTGGTATCTTCATTAACTGAGTTTCATCATACCACCGTTTCAATTTTACAGATATAAAATGACGTATAGATAACACACCTCAATTAATGCATCACGCTTGGCAAGCTCTTCTTCAAGCTTTTTGGTAACGGCTAGAGAATCCAGAGCTTCCCCTCCCTCCCTGGGACTTAACTGAACCCCTGGCCCTGATTGCACATCAGATTTTAGCCTTTCTTCTGAGGATTGAACTGCTTCACTCAGCTGGAGTTCCAGCTTCTGAATTTTGGCCTGAATAAATATCTCGCCATCAGATGGTGCCATGAGATTAACTAGTGCGAACTGACTCAAAGCAATCAACGTAAGCCACTATTTATATTAGCAAACAATGAAATGCTCAAGTTGGACCTACTTGAACCCATGCATTAAGGCAAAAACATATCAAGATCAAGGTGGGGTTCAGGTCTAATTCACAAGGCTGAAGAGCCAGTCCACAGAGATATATCAACATTACACACTTAAAGAACACATTAAAGAGGAGCCCACCTGCAAAACATCTCATCCGTATAATACATATCTACGTGAACTGAATTATGTATACAAATTACAAAGTAATAGTTGACTTTTTCACTCCAAAAAAATTATGTACAAAATTATCAGGAACAAGCATGAGATGCTGCCACTATGACAAGTGTATGAGTAATCTTGTGGAAAAGAAGCTGCAGCAGAATCTATTCTTTGAACTTCAGCATCAACTAACTCCATGTCATGTGCATTCAGTATTTCTCAATCTTCAAAGTAGCAATTACATAAGAATAGCAGACCAAGACTAAGAAATGGCCAACCTGTAAACTCTGAATTGTGGTATCCCGTTGTTGTATATGCAATTTATTTTCCTGCTCAGCTTGTAATAATTGAGCAATCTGATTTCTAAGCTGAGCATTCTGATCTTTCTCAATTTTATGTCTATCTGTCAGCATCATGTTCTCCGACTGAAAAGTGTTAAGAACACAACATTAAAGAGATTCAAGTGCAACGCAAAACACAAATATGTTGTTAACTAACACCAAGATGAAGCTGCTAAATCCCCATGACTAGATTTCATACCGTGTCTATAATCTTATTTTAATCTTAATCCATTCATAAAACTATAAATCAATACATAATCTAAACAGAAGCGTTGAAAGATAGTATAACAATGAAGAATATCCAGTTTCCCAGTTCAGAATCTTCAGATAGATACATAAAGATAAACAGCATTTTTTTAAATATAAACTATATGAAAACTACGATGCTTTATACAAAAAGAGAAGAAAAACAACATGCTTCCCCATCTTTCCTCAGCTGTCCTTACCATGTTCTCCCCTATTCTCTATTATTCTCTCTTCAATTCAAAACATGTAATCATAGAGTCCCTAGGACCATCATCGAAAGATGACAAACCTTAATATCAAGTAGAAACATCAAACCCCACGGAGCAAAGTTAAAGGTAAAATGCAGGACAAACATATCAGATGAGGAGTAACGCCCTCCCAAAGCTCAGTGAGCAACTCTTATTCCTTGAATGAATCTTTACAACAGTCTTGACATAGCTTAAGTATTCTTCTCACTAACAGAATACTAACGGAAGCTAACAGAATAACCTCAACTAATGGCCAACACAGCTAACTATCATTAGTAGTTTCTCTTACGTACATAAACTCTCCCAAACCTCTTATTAGCACTAAGCTGGGGAGGCGTAACACTATTATTCTCTCTTCAATTCAAAACATGTAATCATAGAGTCCCTAGGACCATCATCGAAAGATGACAAACCTTAATATCAAGTAGAAACATCAAACCCCACTGAGCAAAGTTAACTTTAAGGTAAAGTGCGGGACAAACATATCAGAAAGTTCCAAGTTTTTTTCTTTCAATAATCAGTAGTGTATTAAGGATCTCAAAAGATAACCCAACACTATCACCTACTAAATGCAGCCTTCCTAATTACATGATTAAGAAATTTCAAGGTTGGTGGCATAGAAAATACCTTCAAATCAGATTGCAGCGTAAAGGAAACTTTCCACGCTTTTTGTACTTCATTAAACAATAACACACACTGATCATTCGCGTCTTTAAGAGCTAGTTGGAGGCCTGCAAGTTCTCGCTTCAGATCTTGGATTTCCTTTTCTTTGTCATACAATTCTTTCCGTGAATCATTCGCCTATAAAAGCACAACACAAATATTATGTAACTTCAAGATATAACCAGAAATAAAGCAGATAGAACTAGAGAGACTTTACTATGTCTTTATATTTTTTTATCGTATCCCTATTCCCAAGACTGAGCACTGCACTTCTAGCTCTTGATGAAAAGTTGAGGGATGATAGGGTCTCCGACATATTTGAAACATTAGGACAGATGTTGACAATCATCAGAGTTTTGGAATTACCACCTACATGAACAATGTGAGGAATGAACTTTATCATAAACCTACCAAATAGTACTACAAGAGCCAAATCTAGGCAGTACAAAAATTGAGCTTATAACAAAAGATGAATGGATGATATCTGTATCATACATAATACATAAGGAAGGAAAACACAATGAAAGAAAAGGAAAAAAAAAAACACATATCGACAGCAAGAAGAGATAACCCAACCAGATCATTCATCTTTGACTTCTAATTGTAATGCCTAGTACAAAAATTGAGCTTATAACAAAAGATGAATGAATGATATTTGTATCATACATAATACATAAGGAAGGAAAACACAAAAAAGGAAGAAAAAAAACACATATTGACAGCAAGAAGAGATAACCCAACCAGATCATTCATCTTTGACTTCTAATTGTAATTTGATCACCTATAGCATCATAGAAACTAAAAACATGTAGATTTCAAACATTAGAGCTAGCATTACTTCCACTTACCCAACGAGTCTGCCAGTATTTTGGTAAGCAATGAATTCTCATAGGGGATCACATCTTTCCTTGAAGTCACTGACGATAAAACATCTCCTAACCTGGAAATGAGACAAGTTCAGCAGTTTAAGCTAAAAATCATACAGCCAAGCACAATATTAGATCATAAAAGGAAATACCAAAAAATGTACAACTTACGCTGAGAGTGATTGCCCAACATGCAATAAGTCTGTCATGTGCTCTCCACCGCCATCATCTGACCGATCACTTGCAGCCAGATCAACCAGTGAAAGCTTACTACAAAAGTTCTCTCCAGTAATCACATTGTTATAAAATATGTGTATGGTTACAATCCTGGAATGCAGAATAACGGAATTGTAATCAGGTCAATTGTTCAAGACAAGAACAATTAAATGTTTAAGAAACCATTGATAGAGATAACTTCAGACTTCAACATTAAATTGCACATCATACAAATGAGAAACATTAAATCTTGATTTATCACTGCCACGAGTCTGTAGTGCTGCTTTCACAACTTTAGAGAATCCCAATGGATGATCAACTTTCTCCGACACTAATTCGACAGAGGAACCAGGTAATCCAATGCACAACTTCGGGGAATTCCTTCCTGATTCTGCAATCAAATCCCTGATCTGCAGGACGCGGATGAAAAACAAGATCATAGCATGAGTGAAGTTAACAAAACGACTCCAGAACAAGTAAGGAAGCATTTTGTACAACAAAAGACCAGAGGGAATTCCCAAACCTGATCGTTGTACATCTCAAAAATTGTCACAGAGAAACTAAACTGTGAAGATGTAGTAGTATCTATATTGGATAAATCAGAGAGCTCTTCAAAGCATCTAGCATATAGTCCCCGATCATGGCTAGATCCTTCCTGCAGAAGCAAGAGAGAAATGGAAACCAGGTATCAGTTCCATGAAACTATAAAATAGAGGAAAGAATAAAAACTAAACAAGCTAGTGTGGCGTAACCCTTACAGATGTAACCAGAAAATATGCCAACAAATTTTTCAAGAATTACTCCTTCAGTCCTTCTCATAATTGCATTTCCTTATAGGAGAACAAATCCCAGCATTTGTTCTCATGACACATTACACATATTGTCAAGGTCATGTATCCAGGGGGACACAGTGCTAGTAGATTCAGTTAAATTTTGAAAAAGAGGTCCTACTCAAACTTCTTTTCCTTTCTTTATGATCCTACTCTGTTCTTCAGAGTTTGAAGTTTTGGACTTTTTTTTTTTTGATCAGTAGGCTACTAGAGTAGCAGTACAGTGTTGATGGGATGTTTGTTTTTCGTATGTGTGTCTTGTGTTTTTGTGTGTCTATTTTATCTGGTTCCTGAATGGGTACTGCTCAAAGCAGTAGATCCCATCAACACTGTACTGCTACTCTAGTAGCCTACTGATCAAAAAAAAAAAGTCCAAAACTTCAAACTCTGAAGAACAGAGTAGGATCATAAAGAAAGGAAAAGAAGTATGAGTAGGACCTCTTTTTCAAAATTTAACTGAATCTACTAGCACTGTGTCCCCCTGGATACATGACTAAGAGTAAGAAAGCAAGTAAGCAACTATATCTATCCTAAGAGGAAGAGATTGTATATCAAATGATCTGCAAGATTTCAGCCATGAAAAGATGCAAGGACCCTTCTATAATATCTCTGTCCACAATGGAAGATGAAGAATAATAAGATTGGATGATGAGGAAACATATGGGTTAACTAGAACTACAAAGTCTTCACTCTTAAACCCAAGTTAGGACAACAAACTAAAACAAGCAAATTTTCAGGCCCCATGAGTTAGTTAGCTAGGTGAGGTGACTCATAAGTCAATGTGACACCACCAACAAAACCAAGGAAAAAAGAGACTTATGGCCTCTAGGTGTTGAAATGACTCCAATGCCTAAGTGCAAAATGACATTGATAGGATCAAACCCTATCTTGCTTAGTAACTCCACCAAAGTGGCCAATATCCTCTCAAAGAGACCAGAACAATCCTCAGAGAGGCCTAAATATTTAATTCCACGATGATCCTACTTACAACACCCTCTCCTCATACTAACATACTTGCCCAAAATCCTTATCTTATTCAAACTATCAATAAATACTATCCAAACTTACAATAAATACTAACGGCAATATCTACCCTAATAAATGCTAAAGTCCTTATCTTATTCAAACTAATAATAAAAGCTATTTAAACTTGCAATAAATACTGATGGAAATATCCATCATATTCAAACTAATAATAAATGTTATTCACACTTACAATAAATACTAACTGTAAAACCACAATTACCCCTAAGCCCCAAACTTAACTAATAACCCCTTTAATACCCTAGTCCTAACAACACTCCCCCTCTAAAACAACCTTGTCCTCAAGGTTGGAAAAAACCCTAATGGTTGCCGCCTCACGTGACCATTCCTGGTCTTCTTCAACCTCAGGCCCCCCTCTATTGTGAGCGATGAGTCATCGACTCTAATCGCCCGTCTCCTCTCCCTCTCCTGGTTGTCTCGATCAAGTTCTACTGTCACGCCCTTGGGTGTTGTTTCCACCATCCTGTATCCTTGGGTTCCACGATGCTTTGTGACTGATGCGAACATAGCACTCTAGTGCTTCTGAGTTGTGTACTGTTGGCAGTGTGCCTTGCTCTGTTTTTCATCCCCATCCTGCCGTAGTTGCTGTTCTGAGGTTCTAGGCTCTCGTGGGAGGGTGGCCTTTCTTCTCGGAAGCCATCTCTTCTTCTGCCTAACGTCTCCTTTCCAATTCATTCGCCACTCTGGTCTGGTTCGATTGATCAACGTTCTGTCCACGTTTATGGTTGCAGGTATCCCTACTTTTGTTAATCTGTCTGGGGCAATTACCATCCTCCTTTTCTTTTTAAATTGTTTCCTCTTTGCCCTTTTCTTTCTTTTGACCTTCTTCTGCCTTCTTTCTCTCTCAACTTCCACCAAGTTCTTCCTCAGATTAGAACGTATAAAAAGTATTACCTCTGGGTGGCACACTTGTTTTATTACCCCCACTGGTTCGAACTGATTTCTCCCCTCTTGCGTCCCTCTTTCTCTTGTTCCTTATTCTTTTTCCCTGCCTTAATATCCTGGTTTCATCCTTCTTCATCATTCCTGTATGCGGCTGTTTAACTGTTGCCTCTGTCTCCGACAAAGCTTTCTTCCAACTCCACCTCCATAACCACGGGCCCTTTCTGCACCAATCCTTCCATTTCTACTGGCACATACACACCGAGCATGGGATCTTCGGATGATAATAAAGTACCCTTTGCCGCTTAGGTTGTTGGTGCATCCATGACTATCTTCGTAGGTTCTGCTGGTGGTGTTTCCCGCCTTAATCTCTCCATTATATTCTCAAATCTTCTGTCTATCTCTCTAGCTAAGTTCACCAATTCTTCTCTCTCATCCATCGATATCCTATCCATCCTTACTCCTATGCTTTTCCCCACCAATTCCCAGCTCACTCCCTCTATTACTCACTTGCATAATCGACAGCTATGATACCAATTGATAGGATCAAACCCTATCTTGCTAAGTAACTCCACTGAAGTGGCCAATATCCTCTCAAAGAGTCTTTGACCAGAATAATCCTCAAAGAGGCCTAAATATTCAATTCCACGATGATCCTACTTACAACCCCCTCCCTTATACTAACATACTTGCCCAAAATCCTAATCCTATTCAAACTACAATAAATGCTATTCAAACTTACAATAAATACTAACGACAATATCTATCCTAATAAATGCTAAAATCTTAATCCCATTCAAACTAACAATAAAAGCTATTCAAACTTGCAATAAATACTAATGGCAATATTCATCCTATTCAAACTTATAATAAATATTAACTGTAAAACCACAATTACCCCTAAGCCCCCAACTTAACTAATAACCCCTTTAATACCCTAGTCCTAACAAGTGGCAAACAATTAGATTTAATGTTGACATATGAGATATTATATATCTCAAGTACATAAAACTAGTGCTACTTGGAAGATTTCAAAGGCTTCTGAAACAAAATGCCTGGTATTTCTATTTCTATTGTTCAATTCAAGAGATAGGTCAGATAACTACTAATTATCCATCATACACTAATTATTCTAAAATTCGAGGAAAAACATTGTTTGAAGGTTTGCAGAATGAACTATGAACCGCAAGCAATGATCCTGACAAAAAAGTATATTATAAAACAACAAGAAGATAACAAACCATGGTGTGAGTCTTTCCAGAGCTGCTTTGCCCATAGGCAAACACAGATACATTATATCCATCCAATGCAGATTGTACAAATGGTTGAACATCACTGAAGAGTTCAGCTGCGCAAGGCAATAGCCATATGAGATATACAACATCAGACTGCATCATCCAATGCCTTTCATAGACCAACAATTACTTCACCAATACTGACCTTGTCCAACATGAGGCCCATACACCCTATCCAGTTCAAAAACCTTCTTGGGATTGGACAATGTATCATCACTTGTATCAACAGAGACAGTAACTTCATCCGGATATTCAACAACAGTTGGACCTTCATCCACAAATGCTGGTCTAGTACGACAGAATACCTTCACATTTCCTACAAGTTATTGTCATTTAAAATATATGATGAGTGCCCAGGGAGTAAAAGGTCACCTACATAGTTTCAGAATTTCTTTGGCACATGTATTGAGCCATCAGAAGAAGAACAAGATAGACAACTCACAGAGATCACGAGTACCTTTGGCTGTCAACAAGTCATTGAACAACCTCTTTCTCTCGTTAATCAGAGGAGATATTCTGGCTTCTGTTTCAAGGGCAACCTTATCTGAAGAAAGATAAAACTAGATTGTTAAGATTCAAATGCAATGAAAATCATGATGTAACATATTCATCCCTGAAAATGGAGTGCCAAAGCAATATCAAATGCCTCAAGAATAACCAACACTTATCAACAGTAGGGTCCTGAACATGCTACCACATTGTTGTCAAGGTCCTTCAATAAAGGAACCAAATTAAATTTATGGGAGAAAATTCATGAGATAGAAAGAACAACCAACACATTAAGATAACTTCTTACCTAATTTACTGCTTTTATCTGCAAGAACACCCAGATACCGTGCTATTCTGTCAAGTTTAGCATTAGAATACTCCTGAAGATCACAGGCCTCTTGTCTCAAGTGAGCGCAGTCTTCTTTTGCAAGCTGGGGCAGAAAACAGCAGCAATCTTTAGGAATTTGAAGTTTATAAGCATGAAAAAAAAAACACATAGCAAGAGCACATTCAATTTAGAATTTGCCGACTGGATGTTACTATGCTTCAAAGTACTGTTTCCACTTCAGCTAAAAAGGTTTCTTCCTGCCATTTATTCATTATGCAACAACTGTGCTCAGAAGCATATCTTGGATTTTTCACACGTATGAAGATGAAAAGGAAAGATAATGGGCTTATTCTCTTTTTCCACTCTATTCAGTAAGACTCATGTTTTGTTTGAAACTTGTTCTTGAACATTCATCATTAATGTCTGGATTATGTAGAAGCTGATTGTTCCAATACGGAAGAGTTTAATTATAGGATAAAGTATAACAAGGAATCCTCAAGTCCTGATTCGACATGGACAAGTCCTGAAAAACATTTTGTTGAGGGCCTTGCTCTCATGACACAAGAAAGTGGTTCTCAAAGTAGTAGTGGTAGTGGGCGGTTACAAGTGAAAAAATGTTTGGTTAGCTGGAGCTTGTGCTCAAAGCTCTTCTTTCATGAGCTACATCCCCTGGCAGGTCCAGATTATCCATAAATTATAGTAAACAATTTTGGAGCTGAACTCTATAGTGCTACCAAGAAACCTTTTATGACAAAACGTTAAAAAAATACTAATAAAAACTCCAAATCATTCATGCAATACTGATGCGGAAGTAGTTCCAAGTGAAGACATGGAAGAATGATCTTCACCGGAGAGCGAGCTTCAACAAGCTACATCGCAAAGGCACCATCGTTAAGTGATGGATCAATAAAACAGGACATAGTGTTTGCTAAGAGCATAGCATTTTGAAATTCCCAGATTTCGTGTGAAACGGGAAACTGGGATGAATGTTTACTTCCCGCCTATTTTATTTCTGATACGGAATGTAGAGGAAAGTTCCGGAGAAAACAGTGTCAAAAAAGAAATGTAAACCAATTTGATTGTCTATATAGTATATAACTATATATGTCTTGGACAAAGAAGGCTGGAACACAGAGAGGCCGGGGTCGAACTCAAGAGCGTCTTGTACAGCTACCTGCCACTTTCCATCTACCACCAGTAATAAAATGACAGATGAGACTGCTATGCAATTTCCAATTACCATATCCGACTACACTTCACTAACCAGCCTAGAACACTACTCAATCCAGCACAGAGAGGCATTAAACTACGGGAGGGAATGGACAAAATTGCGTAATGCCATGATATACAAGGAGTAGACAGTAAAAGAGTGAAGAACATCATTGAGTAGGACACCTCGACTCTATCCTTCAATCTCTGGAGTTTAGACGTCAGGACTTGCTTAGATAGCTCCGTATGAGATGGAACCGAGGACGCAGAAGAGATCGAGTAACGGCGTGTCAACCTCCCCGGCGAGCGCTGATCGTCATACTCGGAGGATGAAAGTGGTGGCTTTCTTGGCTCAAACCCTTTCACCTCCCAATTCCATCTGTTTCTATGCTCCGCCATGATACAGAAAGCAAAATCGATAGGTTATTATCCCCGAATGTATCTGTATCTGGAAATGCGCCAGTCTCTCGCGCTCAGCAGCTGCTTTGCTCGGTTGCCCCTCCCCACTCGTTTTCCCTCTGCTCCACTCCACCCCTCTCTGAATTGCAGCAGGATTTGAAAACAAAAAGTTCTTGATTGGGTGGTGATTTTGAGGCTCTAAAGCCCTTGAAACCTGTCGTTTTTCCCTCTCCGGTTATTTAAGATTGGGAGGTTTGAAGCGACGTCGTACTGTGAGATGAATTCCTTTTTTTATTTTTATTTTAAATAAACATGTCGTACTGTGAGATGATGAATAAACAACTGGATCATAATCAAGAAGGGGCCCGGGTGGCGCCCTCCTGCTTTATCAGTCACAAGTACTCACAACTTACAAACCCAATAATACGCGCCTCGTTATGCCTTTAACCTTCACCTTCAAGCAAGTTAAAGATAATTTAAAATAACGGTAGGTGTGTATGTTAGCTTATACTCTAGTTTTTTAGCTACTTACAAATACTCTCCTAAAAACTCCAAAAATACTCTACCATCCTAATAATATTCCATATCTAACTGCCTGCAGTCAATTGACTTTATTGAATTGTTTCAGAAAAAATTCGGCATTCATTAAAGATGACCGTGCATTTTCACGTGAAACAAAAAACCCAAATTCAAATTTGTTACTATTTTTTGCTTTCTATATTTCCGTTTTCTCTACTTTTATTTTATGTAAATCTTATCTAGTCACATTAGCGAAACAGAATCATAGAATAATTCAACTCATGTAATAGCATAATTTTAGGTTTCTTAGTTCCGACCACTCTATTAAGAAAAACTTCTTGATTACTCAATTCGGTGAGTTACCAATTCAAGTCATTGATACTTGGCTTAAATTTAATACTCGAAGTTGTGTATCTCAATGGCTAAGACATGATGTTTAACTGCTCTCGTTTTAGATTCTACTAATAACAGTGATATTCAGTTATTATGTATCTTTAAGTGACTCTAGTAGATTATACATTCGATTAATGTAAAATGGAGGGTAGATTAATTCTAAGCCCTGCAAAACATTTGAAGGATCGTGGCGCAATTTTTACAATTCATGATACATGCCAACATAATTAAGTCAAATTTGAGGGACTGAATAATGTTTCCCCTCTTGCAGTGTTTGTTATTATTACTACAATTATTATATGGTGGATAAACACGTGATAAGGAGGGGGCGATGGTGGAATCATCATTGGTGTGTGCTCGGCCACGCTAGGTAGACACGAGTGGGTGAGAGGAAAGTATTTGTGGGGACGACGGATCTGGCGTCTCTCCGTGGCTGACTATGGTCCGAAGAAGAGATGGGAAGAACAAAAAGAGGTGTAGGTTTTTGTCTTCACCCGGTGAAAGAGTTTGGTTATTACACTACAGGCAGTTAGTGTAATGGGCCTGAATTTAAGACAGCCCATAAGCTATAAAAGACCTAAAGACCCATTTAATATCCAGCCTGTCATTTGATACAGAAACTCGTATGCAGCATAAACATGATAAAAAAAAATCTGGTACGAATGTCATATTGGCATATTTCTCTTTGACTGTTTTTTTAGTATATTTACTATGTGGTGTGTGAGTAACGCCCCTAAAACCGGCCTAAGAGTTAGAGGCATTACACGTCGCGTATTACTACCTAATAACGCAAAGCTTTAAAACTATCGTTCGCATTCAAGGCCCGAAATAACACTTTCATTAACAGTTGTAAAACAAATGTGTCAAATACACCAATGTTAAAGTAATCCTCAAAACCAAGTCAGAAGTCAGAATAGAGTAAGGCCCGAAGGCTACAAATCATAAGATCAAATGCTTAACAAATAGAATAACTAAATATGTAAAGCTCCGGAAAGTTAGGATGATCCTCGCTGATCAATCTGCAAAGACAGTAAGAGTAGGGGGATGAGCACACACGCCGCGTATTACTACCTAATAACGCAAAGCTCTAAAACTATCGTTCGCATTCAAGGCCCGAAATAACACTTCCATTAACAGTTGTAAAACAAATGTGTCAAATACACCAATGTTAAAGTAATCCTCAAAACCAAGTCAAAATTCAGAATAGAGTAAGGCCCGAAGGCTACAAATCATAAGATCAAATGCTTAACAAATAGAATAACTAAACATGTAAAGCTCCGAAAAGTTAGGATGATCCTCGCTGATCAATCTGCAAAGACAGTAAGAGTAGGGGGATGAGCACACACGCCGCGTATTACTACCTAATAACGCAAAGCTCTAAAACTATCGTTCGCATTCAAGGCCCGAAATAACACTTCCATTAACAGTTGTAAAACAAATGTGTCAAATACACCAATGTTAAAGTAATCCTCAAAACCAAGTCAGAATTCAGAATAGAGTAAGGCCCGAAGGCTACAAATCATAAGATCAAATGCTTAACAAATAGAATAACTAAACATGTAAAGCTCCGAAAAGTTAGGATGATCCTCGCTGATCAATCTGCAAAGACAAGAGTAGGGGGATGAGCACACACCCGCGTATTACTACCTAATAACGCAAAGCTCTAAAACTATTGTTCGCATTCAAGGCCCGAAATAACACTTCCATTAACAGTTGTAAAACAAATGTGTCAAATACACCAATGTTAAAGTAATCCTCAAAACCAAGTCAGAATTCAGAATAGAGTAAGGCCCGAAGGCTACAAATCATAAGATTAAATGCTTAACAAATAGAATAACTAAATATGTAAAGCTCCGGAAAGTTAGGATGATCCTCACTGATCAATCTGCAAAGACAGTAAGAGTAGGGGGATGAGCACACAACTATGCTCAGTAAGCAACGACCGTCATCAATAGGGTCGCTCAAAACAATTGAAATCAGAAGAGAAGTAGAGGGTACAAAGTATCATCAGTTCCCAAAACAGTTAGAAGATTGCTGAAACAAATACAGAATGGAACGCAAAAGTTCCCAGTTCAGAAATAACCAGAATTCACAAACAGAGAGGGACACAATACAATGCACACACTTAGAAGGGTCGGAGACCCATAGATCATAACAGATCTCTCGGCAACACAGAAATGACCCAAGAGAGTCAAAGGGTTCGTGAAATACCCTGAACTTAAATATGGTGATTAGATTATTTTAATATGGTATTTAAGGGCCTAATAGTGCCTAAGTAATTTTGGTAAAGAAAATAAAACCAAAAGAAATGAGAAAACGCTTGGAAAGCGGAAAACGCTAAAATAAGCGTTAAATAACCATAGGAGGTACGAGACCTCGGTTAGAGTATTATAAGGATTCCTAAGGCTTATTAATGCCTAATTAGTATATGGGAAGGATTCCCGAAGAAAACGGATCCGAATAATCTATTAAAACGCTAATAGAGCTTTAGCGCATGTTTTTCGAGAAAGCCCGAAAACGTGATTTTAAGTGGTCAAACGAACCCGTAAAAATGATAAATCATTAAATAACTATTATTAAGCATTAACGGGAGCTTAATAACCAATAAAAATAAAGAAACAGGAAAATTCCAGAAAACGGGCCCGGTTAGTGAATAGTCAAAACCGGGTAAAATAACGAGCGTTTTCTGTAAAAGACGAAAAATGCTTCAGCTAGTATAACAGTGGGGGCCGGTTTTTACTGGTGTAAACAGCCCTCTCTCACACACACACACAACTAACAAATAAGTAAATCAAAAAGCAAAAAGTAACTAAGGTACAAAAAGCACTCACATACTCTCTTTCCTCCCATTCCCTCATCTCTCTCCTACCCTTCTCCTTCCCCCATCGATTTCTCTCTCTTTCTCCCCCTTGGCTGGCGATTTTTGGGAGCTTCAACACCACCCATGGCTTCCCTTCTTTCTCTCTATGCTCTAGCTCCATTTGAGCTCCAAATGTAAAATAAAATACATATTTGAACTCCCCTGTTCAAGCTCTACATTTCTATCTTTTCAAAATCCGAAAATGAGCAACTTTATCTCCATGGGTTTTGCCCATTTGAAGAGGAAATAGTACCAAATCGAAGCTTGGAGTCTCCTCTTCCTCCTAAGGTAAAAAGTTCCAAGAAAAATCCATTTTTCTTCACTCTCTATAGTGGCCGATTTTGCCACTCTTGTAATGCCTTGTTTTCTTCCTTGTTTGAGCTTGGTTCAACTATCCAATGGTGGAGGAACTATCCTTTGTATTCAAGGCGTAAAAACCTCTCTTGAAACTCCAAGGTAAAACCCTAACTAATGGCATTTAAGCCTTTCATTGAATTAGAGCTATCCAATGGGTTAAGGAGTTTAATTGTATCTATTTTGTGTTCTTGAATGTTGGGTTGGGGTTTGGTAACCCCATGGCTCAACTTGACCGAGAATGAAGAAGAGGAGAGGTGGAGAACTTAAAAGAAGAATTGCGATCTCAAGGTAAGGAAAAACCTATCTTAATGCACTATCTATACGTATTAGGATAATGGGATGGGTAAATGAATCAATGAACCCAAAACATGTGAGGAAATTTGCTTGTTTGATATTGGGGGAAGTTGTGAAGTTGAATTGCAAAGTAAGGGCCAAAGTGCCATGTATTTATGTTAATACATTGTATTGGGCTTAGAGAATTGTGTGTATGCTTTGGGGGAAATTTTGTATGAACCTTGTGTGCTGGTAGGACCCTTGTTGGGTGTGGCTAGCTTTAGGTTGAATTTGATGAGAGAATGTGTATTTGAGGAAGTAAAGAAAGTAGGTGAACTATTGCGAAATTTTAGTAGGACTTGTGTATTAAGATTGACTTGGTGAATGGGAGAACCAAGGCATGTATTGGGGATAGTGGAGATGGTTAATGACCATGTAATGGTGGTAGTAGTATGTGAATAAAAGAGCATAAAATCTGTAGCAAGAGGTATTGGATTTCATTGGAGGGATTAGGAAGAACTAGAGTACAAGACTTAGTAAAATGAATGTTGGACTTGAGTATAGGTATTGTGATTTAGTAATGGATTTGGTGGATGAATTAGGGTATTTTAGGAATCCTAAATGGCACTAAATCATGTTAGGATGTATGTAGGAAGATTGGGGAAGAAATGGGTAAGAAAGGAAATGAAAAACAAGGTCTGTAGCAATGTTCTGCTACCGACCGACCCAGAGGCTGGATCGGTCGGTGGGTCGGTCAGGGCTTAAGCAACGAAAAATAAAAGCACTAGAACGGACCGACCCAGGAGCCGTGAGTCGGTCGTGGGTCGGTCGGACTTGAGTTCTCGGTTGTCGAAGTTTCTGACTTCGACCGACCCATAGGTTGGGTCGGACGGTGGGTCGGTCGGAGCTTAGACAATGGGACTGAATCCTTCGGTAATGGACCGGCCCAGAGGTGTATGGGTCGGTCGGAACAGTTCTGGATCGGTCGGGACAATTTCAGAGGACGGAAACTTACTGGAATGGACCGACCCAAGGGTTTGGGTCGATCGGTGGGTCGGTCGGCCCTAACTTATATAAAAAAAAAGAGTAACATAGTAATCATATGTATGTATATATATGTAGGTATGTACATATATAAAGGACCTTAGTAATATACCATTAATGTGACACCAAAGGTAAGAAAGTAAGTATGTGAGTAGGAGAACAAGTATGAAAAGTAATTAAGTAGGTTGAGAGTATGAGAACATTAAGTATACCGGGATAACGGGGTAAGTACGGGAGTAGTAATTATTTGTGTATCGTAAGAGTACAGTATTAATAATAATGTTGGAACATTATCAGAGGAACAAGTGTGAACCAAGGAACGAGGGAACACATGGTAAAGCTAACTCCGGTGAAAGGTATGATTTTCTCATGCCCCGTATGCTAACCGAGTTACGTTGATTTGTGTGCTGTATGCCGGCTAATCAAGACTAAAGCATGAAAACGGTTTATTGCCTTTCATTGTATGTCTTGCTGTATGTTGTGTGAGCTAACCCTTCTTGATTGATTGTGTGGCTTCATTTAGTGCGTAGTTCGACTCATAGATGAGTCTTGTTGTGTAGTGACTCGTAGTAAGAGTCATGTTGTGAACTAATGGAACCGTAGCAACGCACTAAACTAACGAATCAACAAACGATAACGCAACCCAATGAACTCACTAGAATGTGAGAGAGTGTACGGGAGTAATAACCTTCCGATAACGGTAGGAGAACCGAAATGAATAATCCACAAATAATAAGTAGTGGAAGTATATAAGTAACCTCTATTAGAGGAGTTAATCTTGGTGCAAGACATGGACCATGAGAGCAGTAAAGAATGATGAGGGATCTCCAAACCCCTTAGCAATTAGTCAACCCATTATGAGAGGACCCGACTGTTGTAAGTATGTCCCGAACATGAGAGTATTCGATACGTTGGGGAAACCCTTAAATCTGAGGATACTAGACGGTGGTAATTCCCTAAGCTGGTGGAGGTTATCAAGAGAGATACTTCTAGGCTAATCCATGAGATCGTATATACTCTGAGAGAAGGGTGTTGGGAATTTGAGTAGTCCGGTAAAAACGGGCATTTGAGTATTTGAGGAGCTAAGCATATAGCCCTCGTATTGTAGGTCCGGTGGCGAGTCTTGTGTATGACTCCGCCCAGAGGCCAAAGTAATGAGTATTGAGTATTGCGTATGTATGGGTAAAGTAATGAGTACTGAGTAAGAAGTGAGTATGAGTATGTAATGAGTACCGAGTATTGAGTATGTATGAGTAAGTATTGAGTACGTATGAGTAAGCATGGAGTATTGAGTAGTGAGTATGCACAAGTATAGTAACGAGTACGGAGTAAGGATCGTGTGCGAGTAAGGTATTGAACATGGAGTGACGGGTATGCAAGAGTAAGGAGTGAGTATGAGTAGAGTAGCGAATATCGAACACAGTACGAACAGAGTAGTGAGTAACACAACGACATAGTAACAAATAAATAACTAGCACGAACGGTTGACTACCGAATTGTCTTCATTAGTAAGTATTGAACCGTGTATGTGTAAGTAGGTATTGTTGTAGTATGAGTATGTATGTATGCATGTAAAATGAACTCCATGTATATCCGACCAAAAGTAGTCGGCGTACCGCATTTAGCACGCGGTATATGCGAATTTCATATGCAGCATAAGCTGACCCCCTAGGGGGAACGTTTTTAGTGTGCAGGTATTCGAAGCAGACCACCGTTCGAGAGAGTAGGACGGGGACTGCTACGTAAGCATGGGTAGTTGTAAAAAGGGGATTGTATTTGTACTGTATTGTGAATTTGGGAAGTCCAAACTGTATTGGTAAGTTAAGGATTGTAGTAGACTCGGTATGGTATTGTACTGGAGTTGTATTTGAATTATGGTTGAGTACGCAAGGGAAAGTAATGTATTGTGTAGAGTACTCGGTATGTTCAAATTCATCAGACCGATAGTATGTAGGATTGTAACTCGCCTTGTTAGTCACATGGGTGACTAACGGCATTGTACACCCGCCGTTGAGTAAGTAATATCCGCTGTGAAGGTAAGTATTGTATGGTAATGACGGTATTAGCGGTAGGGGTGTTACAAAAAGTGGTATCAGAGCGAAGTATCACTCTGATGGATGAAATACCGAGTTTAGAAAAATACCGAGTTCGGAATTAGAGACTTAGGGCTAAGGGTTGAGTGTTAGCGTGTGAGGACGCTAGATAGGAACTTCCAGTGTGATCTGGATACCTACAGTAACCATACCCGCCCTCCGCGTCCCCCGTTGTAAAGCTGGGACAGGAACGCCAGAGAGATGGAAAGACCTCTCACACTCGGGTAAAACCCGATCTGGTAGTTGCAAGAACAAACCTTATTAGAAAGGAACCTGTCAAACGGTAGAGTCCAAGGACTGGAAGTCCCGAAGACGGTTCCCGTTGAATGACAAGGACCGCACTTAATAGCGGAGAAATGAAGATCCTAAACACAAGGATAATGGAATTTATGGCACCATGGGGCGACATGCTTCGCAGTCGCGAGAACCATGAGTAGCCAGCAAAAAGAGAAGCACAATCACGCAATGAAGCAGGAAGGTAGAGTAACAAGCCCGAGACAAGAGAGTCTACGAACCGTAACCCTTAATAATACCAACTACGGTATACAAACCGACTAAGGAATTAGTCGAGGTTGAACTAATACCAAACCTACACGCCAAGAGGCCGTAATAACCGCACAACAAGTTCAGATGACAATGAAAGTATTCATAGAACATACACCTATAGGACTACAACGTGGTTCCTAAGGATAAGTCAAGTCTCGTTAACCATAGTGAAGGTGTGAGACACCCAAATTGACAACAACCATGTCAAGTACGTTGAGAAATGACTCAGGAGATTGATCACCAAGGTCAAAAGACCAAAGGAAGATCTAATAAGACCACCAAATATGGATGGAAACGATATCATAACCGGTATACGTTAACCGAAAAACAACCTACCCGCGCACTTGCCAGGGCAAGTGCAGCAACTACAAGACAATTGGAAGATCTTCAACGACCAACAAGTACCTGCCAAGGTACCACCATGAGGATTGAAGTGAAATATAGGATCACTAATCCTAAGAGATTGAAGCAAGGAAACCTTGGAAAGGCCTAACGGCCCAACCATTGTATTAAGAACATACCAGTCAGCGAGGAGCTGGACCTGGTCAAGACCTCAGACATGGCAATGCCATGAAGAATTTCTTTTCATACCGAACTGTTATTTCCAAACTCAAATTTTTCTTTCAAAACCACAAACTTTTCTTTTAAACCTTGGATATTTAAAACCAAACCGACGGAATTTCGGTGAGTATCATAGAATGATACAAGAGGAGTTGACAATAGAATACTTCACTTAGGCGTGTGACGAGCACTACGAGTGTACCTAATTACGGGATGTGGGACGACCGCACTCCGAAGGAGCTTGCGGGCCTGACATATAGTTAGGTAAGTGGTAACGTGCCAAGAAGGTACCCCACGTATGTATACGTGTAGTGTACGAAACACGGGAAGTAGTCAACTCCGTTCTACGGACCATAAGTAAATTCAAAGCAGAACAGTTGAATACCTCAAACGAGTAAAAAGGGAAACTCAGATAAGCTTACAAGCTAAGGAGTCAAGAACCTACTCCAGGAGGATGATTAAGAGCTAAAAGTGCGAGGAGCACTAACAACTGAATAAAGACATTGGATATGTCTCCAATATATTAAAGTAAAGCACGATGACTGGAAGGAATACCCAGTCCAAACACAGCAAGGCAAATGCCTAACATTAACACATCAGTGTTCAATGAACGGGATGGGATTCCCAGAACAACTACCACAAACACACAGGGTGATGTTATAAGGTACCGGAAATACCATTCATCACCGGAAGGAATATCAAACCCGTTATAACGTAAGGAAAAACACCAATGGTCTACCCTAAGAACGGGAGACGTTATAACCCTTAACGGGATAACTCCGATCCAGAACCGCAAGGTAGGATAACAGATTGGATATACTAAAAAGTCAGCCAGATATAATGGCACCACTTAACAACACCTAGGAGCAGTCCTTGAAGGGTGTCGAAAGCGTGATAAAAGTACAAGAGTTAGATTGGACAGTCGGTTAGAACACCGAAGGGATCCCACTCACTAGGGGATACCCTAAATTAACAATGACAACAATCAACATCAAATTACTTACCTCTAAACCGATTGAAGGTGTAAAAAGGAGCAAAGCTTGTGAACCGCCTAAGATGAGCAGAGCTCTAGGCAACATGGCTAGTATGCCATAAACCTACTACAGGACAAACCCAAGGGTTACAAAACCAATGTGAACGGTATGAAGAGTTGCCAAGAACGGCACCAGTGAGATAGTTAAATAACTAACGAGAAAGGATACCCCCGTTATTGTGATACCGCAAGAGCGGTGAACATATAGATCCCAAGGAGAGGATTCCAGCAATAAATGTCTGAAAATATCCCTTTCAGAACTACTAATGTAGTGAAGCTTGAGCAAACAATTACTGCCAAGCGATGTCAAATAAGCTTAAATAGCAACTGTTGACAACCAAGGAGTAATCGGTTCAAAAGGAACACGATGTGAGGGAACATACAGTATAAGTAAATGACGCTCCAGGAGCTCAGAAGTATAAACACCGAACCATGCTGGTGGAAATGCATGAGCTGAAGCTAGCAACAGTGGATGCCATGTAACCAATATTGTAGAATCAGTAAGAACATGGTGCGCAGCAGGCGACCAATGTATGTGAATAATCACCTGATGCTATGAAGTAGTTAATACAAGATGGTAGACAGACCGGGAACAAGCCAGGAGACACCAATGAGCTACACACAATGGAAGCACCACCTGAAGGAGTAACGATTTCCTATTGCGATCTCATAAGGGAGTTACTGCCAAGAGTTTACGCCTCTGCACTCTGTAGGATGAGTGTTTTGGTATTGCATTTGTGCAGTTAATGATCAAGTGGGATAGCTAGGAATATGGAAAATGTAAATCATGGTAATCCTTCCTTTCAAAAACATGGCATAAGCCAGTTAAGCAAAAGCTTAGAACAAAACCGTGCGGCCTAAGGCCAAAAGAAGCACGCAGTGGTGAAACCCACCTACAATCACAAAATGTGAATTCCATTGGAATAAAGGTGAAAGGAGACTTAAGAAAGTCACAAGGACCGATGCATAGAAAATGTAAGGTCATACAAGAAAGAACACTTGTACCAAAAAAATATTAAGCAGAATTCAGAAACCACTGACAACAGAGGAAGCACTACAACTAAGTAGTGGCTCAACCTCAACCGACAATAAGTCGGAAACCAAGCGAATGATCACTATAATACAAACAGTATGAATATAGATTCCCAAGAGCTGGTTAGGAATCTAAAACTCATTGAGTTTGGCACGGTAAAGAACACCACACTTGGTCAATAACCTTATTCCCACAATAAGAGGGATAAAAGGGTGATGTATAACACACGCTTAAGATAACAAAAAGGGCGAATAACCCAAGCTATCAGGGTCGCGCAGAGAAGCTAGTGGGCCCAGAATTCCAAGTGAAAAAAGGTTAGTCATCAATGCAATTAAAGCATTTAGGCTAGAACCGAACCGGTTAAGAGTTAAATAAACTCGATGAAAATTTGATGCAGGGACTAACCAGTAATACGGTTTAAGACCCATTGATCAAGGAACATTGTATACTAGACTGCATGGAAGCTGAACCACTCCATGATGGCTGAATGCCTTCGACCAATGTCCAATATTGACACATGGTAGATTACGTGGGCGTAATCCTTTTAAGGGGGGGTAGAGCGAAAACCGCAAAATGTACGTTTTACATGATAGGTGCGTAAACTACAATGCGCATAGCGCAAGAGAATTCGTTTTGATGGTTGATACTTATGTTACATAAACATTGTATTCACTCATCGTGTAATTGCAGGTATTTGAGAAATAAGTATAGGAAAAAGGAGTAGAGAAACTCAGGGGAATGAGAACCCCATTGGTAATAGTATGAGGAATGAGTACGTATGGGAGACTTGAGGAGTATAAATCGGTATGGAACCGATGTATGTAATGAGTATGAATCGGTATACAACCGATGTATTTATGAGTATAAATTGGAGTATAGTAAATTAATGGGATATTACCCATGAATTTCCTAAGTATAGTAGTTGGAGAAGATGTAGTAATGATTGATGAGATCACTAGTAAGTGAGTAAGTGAAGTATATAAATTGGAAAATGTATGTGTGTGATTATGACTAGCAAAACTAAGAAGATAAAAATGAAATAATGTTTGACGAGCTGTCTGTTTGAATGGAGGTGGGAGGTGGAACTTGATTTGCTAGCGATCAAGGGAAACCGAACACAAATTGGGGTGGAAGGATAATACAACACCAATGCTGATCACATTGGGGTTGAAGGACTCTGGAAGCCCCTTAAGTGGCCACAGAAATAACACTAGTAATAGGTATAATAATCATAAATGGTATTTGGGAGATGTATGCAAGTTTTCAAAATGAATTTCCAAAACTAATTTGGTACAATGTTTCTTCAAACTTGAGAATGAGGATCGGTTTGAAACCGCTTCCACGGGCGCTAGTGGACCCTCCATGCCTAGGCAGGTATCCGGTCGAAAACCATAGGAGGAGAAGCTAGTTTTGAGTCGGTGGGAGTGTTGATTAGTTTTGAAACCACTACACCGATCGTACGGTGATAGTGTGTGTTTTTATTTTTCCAAGGGCATGGGGCAGCGTAGTCCCGAGTAAGTATGAGTAAGTATGCGTAAGTATGAGTAAGTAAGTATGAGTAAGTGCTGAGGATCTCTATATGTGCAAATGAATTTGATCTGAACCAAAGGACCGTAGAGCCAGAAAGTGTAAGTGCTCAAGTCATGACGGCCGTGAACCAGAGCGTAAGTGTTCAAACGTGACCGGTACCTGAGGGATCACTCGACTTGGGGGAGGATGGTACCAATTGTCTACGGATGGACCCCCTTGACGAGAGTAAAACGAATATTTTTGATTGCTATGCATGCAGTGACATGCTATTTGGATGCGTAGTATGCATCATGTCAGACGTTTGGAGTTTGACAAGTTATATGTAGAGGTCATAACCTTAGCATAGAGTATTTATACAAGTAACAATATTAGACTCACCAACTTTGAGGGCAAAGTTCTTTAAGGGGGGTAGATTGAAATACCCCGAACTTAAATATGGTGATTAGATTATTTTAATATGGTATTTAAGGGCCTAATAGTGCCTAAGTAATTTTGGTAAAGAAAATAAATCCAAAAGAAATGAGAAAACGCTTGGAAAGCGGAAAACGCTAAAATAAGAAATAAATAACCATAGGAGGTACGAGACCTCGGTTAGAATATTATAAGGATTCCTAAGGCTTATTAATGCCTAATTAGTATATGGGAATGATTCCCGAAGAAAACGGATCCGAATAATGTATTAAAACGCTAATAGAGCTTTAGCGCACGTTTTTCGAGAAAGCCCGAAAACGTGATTTTAAGTGGTCAAACAACCCGTAAAAATGATAAATCATTAAATAACTATTATTAAGCATTAAAGGGAGCTTAATAACCAATAAAAATAAAGAAACGGGAAAATTCCGGAAAACGGGCCCGGTTAGTGAATAGTATCAAGACCGGGTAAAATAACGAGCGTTTTCTGTAAAAGACGAAAAACGCTCCAGCTAGTATAACAGTGGGGGCCGGTTTTTACTGGTATAAACAGCCCTCTCTCTCTCTCACACACACACAACTAACAAATAAGTAAATCAAAAAGCAAAAAGTAACTAAGGTACAAAAAGCACTCACATACTCTCTTTCCTCCCATTCCCTCATCTCTCTCCTACCCTTCTCCTTCCCCCATCGATTTCTCTCTCTTTCTCCCTCTTGGCTGGCGATTTTTGGGAGCTTCAACACCACCCATGGCTTCCCTTCTTTCTCTCCATGCTCTAGCTCCATTTGAGCTCCAAATGTAAAATAAAATACATATTTGAACTCCCCTCTTCAAGCTCTACATTTCTATCTTTTCAAAATCCGAAAATGAGCAACTTCATCTCCATGGGTTTTGCCCATTTGAAGAGGAAATAGTACCAAATCAAAGCTTGGAGTCTCCTCTTCCTCCTAAGGTAAAAAGTTCCAAGAAAAATCCATTTTTCTTCACTCTCTATAGTGGTCGATTTTTCCCCTCTTGTAATGCCTTGTTTTCTTCCTTGTTTGAGCTTAGTTCAACTCTCCAATGGTGGAGGAACTCTCCTTTGTATTCAAGGCGTAAAAACCTCTCTTGAAACTCCAAGGTAAAACCCTAACTAATGGCATTTAAGCCTTTCATTGAATTAGAGTTATCCAATGGGTTAAGGAGTTTAATTGTATCTATTTTGTGTTCTTGAATGTTGGCTTGGGGTTTGGTAACCCCATGGCTCAACTTGACCGAGAATGAAGAAGAGGAGAGGTGGAGAACTTAAAAGAAGAATTGCGATCTCAAGGTAAGGAAAAACCTATCTTAATGCACTATCTATACGTATTAGGATAATGGGATGGGTAAGTGAATCAATGAACCCAAAACATGTGAGGAAATTTGCTTGTTTGATATTGGGGGGAAGTTGTGAAGTTGAATTGCAAAGTAAGGGCCAAAGTGCCATGTATTTATGTTAATGCATTGTATTGGGCTTGGAGAATTGTGTATATGCTTTGGGGGAAATTTTGTATGAACCTTGTGTGCTGGTAGGACCCTTGTTGGGTGTGGCTAGCTTTAGGTTGAATTTGATGAGAGAATGTGTATTTGAGGAAGTAAAGAAAGTAGGTGAACTATTGTGAAATTTTAGTAGGACTTGTGTATTAAGATTGACTTGGTGAATGGGAAACCAAGGCATGTATTGGGATAGTGGAGATGGTAATGACCATGTAATGGTGGTAGTAGTATGTGAATAAAAGAGCATAAAATCTGTAGCAAGAGGTATTGGATTTCATTGGAGGGATTAGGAAGAACTAGAGTACAAGACTTAGTAAAATGAATGTTGGACTTGAGTATAGGTATTGTGCTTGCTTGGAAATGTATTTGGGATGTTAGAAGTGGTATTGGTAGAAGAAATATTGAATGGTAGAAGTTGATTTTAAAATCTGTAGCATAAGTGAAACAAAAACTGTTACATGTGTTGGAAAAGAAGTGGAAAATTGTGTAGTGATTTGGATTTAGTAATGGATTTGGTGGATGAATTAGGGTATTTTAGGAATCCTAAATGGCACTAAATCATGTTAGGATGTATGTAGGAAGATTGGGGAAGAAATGGGTAAGAAAGGAAATGAAAAAAAGGTCTGTAGCAATGTTCTGCTACCGACCGACCCAGAGGCTGGATCGGTCGGTGGGTCGGTCGGGGCTTAAGCAACGAAAAATAAAAGCACTAGAACGGACCGACCCAGGAGCCGTGAGTCGGTCGTGGGTCGGTCGGACTTGAGTTCTCGGTTGTCGAAGTTTCTGACTTCGACCGACCCATAGGTTGGGTCGGACGGTGGGTCGGTCGGAGCTTAGACAATGGGACTGAATCCTTCGGTAAGGACCGGCCCAGAGGTGTATGGGTCGGTCGGAACAGTTCTGGATCGGTCGGGACAATTTCAGAGGACGGAAACTTACTGGAATGGACCGACCCAAGGGTTTGGGTCGATCGGTGGGTGGATCGGCCCTAACTTATAAAAAAAAAGAGTAACATAGTAATCATATGTATGTATATATATGTAGGTATGTACATATATAAAGGACCTTAGTAATATACCATTAATGTGACACCAAAGGTAAGAAAGTAAGTATGTGAGTAGGAGAACAAGTATGAAAAGTAATTAAGTAGGTTGAGAGTATGAGAACATTAAGTATACCGGGATAACGGGGTAAGTACGGGAGTAGTAATTATTTGTGTATCGTAAGAGTACAGTATTAATAATAATGTTGGAACATTATCAGAGGAACAAGTGTGAACCAAGGAACGAGGGAACACATGGTAAAGCTAACTCCGGTGAAAGGTATGATTTTCTCATGCCCCGTATGCTAACCGAGTTACGTTGATTTGTGTGCTGTATGCCGGCTAATCAAGACTAAAGCATGAAAACGGTTTATTGCCTTTCATTGTATGTCTTGCTGTATGTTGTGTGAGCTAACCCTTCTTGATTGATTGTGTGGCTTCATTTAGTGCGTAGTTCGACTCATAGATGAGTCTTGTTGTGTAGTGACTCGTAGTAAGAGTCATGTTGTGAACTAATGGAACCGTAGCAACGCACTAAACTAACGAATCAACAAACGATAACGCAACCCAATGAACTCACTAGAATGTGAGAGAGTGTACGGAGTAATAACCTTCCGATAACGGTAGGAGAACCGAAATGAATAATCCACAAATAATAAGTAGTGGAAGTATATAAGTAACCTCTATTAGAGGAGTTAATCTTGGTGCAAGACATGGACCATGAGAGCAGTAAAGAATGATGAGGGATCTCCAAACCCCTTAGCAATTAGTCAACCCATTATGAGAGGACCCGACTGTTGTAAGTATGTCCCGAACATGAGAGTATTCGATACGTTGGGGAAACCCTTAAATCTGAGGATACTAGACGGTGGTAATTCCCTAAGCTGGTGGAGGTTATCAAGAGAGATACTTCTAGGCTAATCCATGAGATCATATATACTCTGAGAGAAGGGTGTTGGGAATTTAGTAGTCCGGTAAAAACGGGCATTTGAGTATTTGAGGAGCTAAGCATATAGCCCTCGTATTGTAGGTCCGGTGGCGAGTCTTGTGTATGACTCCGCCCAGAGGCCAAAGTAATGAGTATTGAGTATTGCGTATGTATGGGTAAAGTAATGAGTACTGAGTAAGAAGTGAGTATGAGTATGTAATGAGTACCGAGTATTGAGTATGTATGAGTAAGTATTGAGTATTGAGTACGTATGAGTAAGCATGGAGTATTGAGTAGTGAGTATGCACAAGTATAGTAACGAGTACGGAGTAAGGATCGTGTGCGAGTAAGGTATTGAACATGGAGTGACGGGTATGCAAGAGTAAGGAGTGAGTATGAGTAGAGTAGCGAATATCGAACACAGTACGAACAGAGTAGTGAGTAACACAACGACAGAGTATCGAATAAATAACTAGCACGAACGGTTGACTACCGAATTGTCTTCCTTAGTAAGTATTGAACCGTGTATGTGTAAGTAGGTATTGTTGTAGTATGAGTATGTATGTATGCATGTAAAATGAACTCCATGTATATCCGACCAAAAGTAGTCGGCGTACCGCATTTAGCACGCGGTATATGCTAATTTCATATGCAGCATAAGCTGACCCCCTAGGGGGAACGTTTTTAGTGTGCAGGTATTCGAAGCTGACCACCGTTCGAGAGAGTAGGACGGAGACTGCTACGTAAGCATGGGTAGTTGTAAAAAGGGGATTGTATTTGTACTGTATTGTGAATTTGGGAAGTCCAAACTGTATCGGTAAGTTAAGGATTGTAGTAGACTCGGTATGGTATTGTACTGGAGTTGTATTTGAATTATGGTTGAGTACGCAAGGGAAAGTAATGTATTGTGTAGAGTACTCGGTATGTTCAAATTCGTCAGACCTATAGTATGTAGGATTGTAACTCGCCTTGTTAGTCACGTGGGTGACTAACGGCATTGTACACCCGCCGTTGAGTAAGTAATATCCGCTGCGAAGGTAAGTATTGTATGGTAATGACGGTATTAGCGGTAGGGGTGTTACAAAAAGTGGTATCAGAGCGAAGTATCACTCTGATGGATGAAATACCGAGTTTAGGAAAATACCGAGTTCGGAATTAGAGACTTAGGGCTAAGGGTTGAGTGTTAGCGTGTGAGGACGCTAGATAGGAACTTCCAGTGTGATCTGGATACCTACAGTAACCATACCCGCCCTCCGCGTCCCCCGTTGTAAAGCTGGGACAGGAACGCCAGAGAGATGGAAAGACCTCTCACACTCGGGTAAAACCCGATCTGGTAGTTGCAAGAACAAACCTTATTAGAAAGGAACCTGTCAAACGGTAGAGTCCAAGGACTGGAAGTCCCGAAGACGGTTCCCGTTGAATGACAAGGACCACACTTAATAGCGGAGAAATGAAGATCCTAAACACAAGGATAATGGAATTTATGGCACCATGGGGCGACATGCTTCGCAGTCGCGAGAACCATGAGTAGCCAGCAAAAAGAGAAGCACAATCACGCAATGAAGCAAGGAAGGTAGAGTAACAAGCCCGAGACAAGAGAGTCTACGAACCGTAACCCTTAATAATACCAACTACGGTATACAAACCGACTAAGGAATTAGTCGAGGTTGAACTAATACCAAACCTACACGCCAAGAGGCCGTAATAACCGCACAACAAGTTCAGATGACAATGAAAGTATTCATAGAACATACACCTATAGGACTACAACGTGGTTCCTAAGGATAAGTCAAGTCTCGTTAACCATAGTGAAGGTGTGAGACACCCGAATTGACAACAACCATGTCAAGTACGTTGAGAAATGACTCAGGAGATTGATCACCAAGGTCAAAAGACCAAAGGAAGATCTAATAAGACCACCAAATATGGATGGAAACGATATCGTAACCGGTATACGTTAACCGAAAAACAACCTACCCGCGCACTTGCCAGGGCAAGTGCAGCAACTACAAGACAATTGGAAGATCTTCAACGACCAACAAGTACCTGCCAAGGTACCACCATGAGGATTGAAGTGAAATATAGGATCACTAATCCTAAGAGATTGAAACAAGGAAACCTTGGAAAGGCCTAACGGCCCAACCATTGTATTAAGAACATACCAGTCAGCGAGGAGCTGGACCTGGTCAAGACCTCAGACATGGCAATGCCATGAAGAATTTCTTTTCATACCGAACTGTTATTTCCAAACTCAAATTTTTCTTTCAAAACCACAAACTTTTCTTTTAAACCTTGGATATTTAAAACCAAACCGACGGAATTTCGGTGAGTATCATAGAATTATACAAGAGGAGTTGACAATAGAATACTTCACTTAGGCGTGTGACGAGCACTACGAGTGTACCCAATTACGGGATGTGGGACGACCGCACTCCGAAGGAGCTTGCGGGCCTGACATATAGTTAGGTAAGTGGTAATGTGCCAAGAAGGTACCCCACGTATGTATACGTGTAGTGTACAAAACACGGGAAGTAGTCAACTCCGTTCTACGGACCATAAGTAAATTCAAAGCAGAACAGTTGAATACCTCAAACGAGCAAAAAGGGAAACTCAGATAAGCTTACAAGCTAAGGAGTCAAGAACCTACTCCAGGAGGATGATTAAGAGCTAAAAGTGCGAGGAGCACTAACAACTGAATAAAGACATTGGATATGTCTCCAATATATTAAAGTAAAGCACGATGACTGGAAGGAATACCCAGTCCAAACACAGCAAGGCAAATGCCTAACATTAACACATCAGTGTTCAATGAACGGGATGGGATTCCCAGAACAACTACCACAAACACACAGGGTGATGTTATAAGGTACCGGAAATACCATTCATCACCGAAGGAATATCAAACCCGTTATAACGTAAGGAAAAACACCAATGGTCTACCCTAAGAACGGGAGACGTTATAACCCTTAACGGGATAACTCCAATCTAGAACCGCAAGGTAGGATAACAGATTGGATATACTCATAAAAGTCAGCCAGATATAATGGCACCACTTAACAACACCTAGGAGCAGTCCTTGAAGGGTGTCGAAAGCGTGATAAAAGTACAAGAGTTAGATTGGACAGTCGGTTAGAACACCGAAGGGATCCCACTCACTAGGGGATACCCTAAATTAACAATGACAACAATCAACATCAAATTACTTACCTCTAAACCGATTGAAGGTGTAAAAAGGAGCAAAGCTTGTGAACCGCCTAAGATGAGCAGAGCTCTAGGCAACATGGCTAGTATGCCATAAACCTACTACAGGACACAACCCAAGGGTTGCAAAAACCAATGTGAACGGTATGAAGAGTTGCCAAGAACGGCACCAGTGAGATAGTTAAATAACTAACGAGAAAGGATACCCCTCGTTATTGTGATACCGCAAGAGCGGTGAACATATAGATCCCAAGGAGAGGATTCCAGCAATAAATGTCTGAAAATATATCCCTTTCAGAACTACTAATGTAGTGAAGCTTGAGCAAACAATTACTGCCAAGCGATGTCAAATAAGCTTAAATAGCAACTGTTGACAACCAAGGAGTAATCGGTTCAAAAGGAACACGATGTGAGGGAACATACAGTATAAGTAAATGACGCTCCAGGAGCTCAGAAGTATAAACACCGAACCATGCTGGTGGAAATGCATGAGCTGAAGCTAGCAACAGTGGATGCCATGTAAACCAATACTGTAGAATCAGTAAGAACATGGTGCGCAGCAGGCGACCAATGTATGTGAATAATCACCTGATGCTATGAAGTAGTTAATACAAGATGGTAGACAGACCGGGCAACAAGCCAGGAGTCTACACCAAATGATGAAGCACCACCTGAAGGAGTAACGATCATTCCTATTGCGATCTCATAAGGGAGTTACTGCCAAGAGTTTACGCCTCTGCACTCTGTAGGACTGAGTGTTTTGGTATTGCATTTGTGCAGTTAATGATCAAGTGGGATAGCTAGGAATATGGAAAATGTAAATCATGGTAAATCCTTCCTTTCACCAACAAACATGGCATAAGCCAGTTAAGCAAAAGCTTAGAAACAAACCGTGCGGCCTAAGGCCAAAGAAGCACGCAGTGTGTGAAACCCACCTACAATCACAAAATGTGAATTCCATTGGAATAAAGGTGAAAGGAGACTTAAGAAAGTCACAAGGACCGATGCATAGAAAATGCAAGGTCATACAAGTAAAGAACACTTGTACCAAACAAAATATTAAGCAGAATTCAGAAACCACTGACAATAGAGGAAGCACTACAACTAAGTAGTGGCTCAACCTCAACCGACAATAAGTCGGAAGAACCAAGCGAATGATCACTATAATACACAACAGTATGAATATAGATTCCCAAAGAGCTGGTTAGGAATCTAAAACTCATTGAGTTTGTGCACGGTAAAAGAACACCACACTTGGTCAATAAACCTTATTCCCACAATAAGAGGGATAAAAGGGTGATGTATAACACACGCTTAAGATAACAAAAAGGGCGAATAACCCAAGCTATCAGGGTCGCGCAGCAGAAGCTAGTGGGCCCAGAATTCCAAGTGAAAAAAGGTTAGTCATCAATGCATTAAAGTCATTTAGGCTAGAACCGAACCGGTTAAGAGTTAAATAAACTCCGATGAAAATTCTTGATGCAGGGACTAACCAGTAATACGGTTAAGACCCATTGATCAAGGAACATTGTATACTAGACTGCATGGAAGCTGAACCACTCCATGATGGCTGAATGCCTTCGACCAATGTCCAATATTGACACATGGTAGATTACGTGGGCGTAATCCCTTTTAAGGGGGGTAGAGCGAAAACCGCAAAATGTACGTTTTACATGATAGGTGCGTAAACTACAATGCGCATAGCGCAAGAGAATTCGTTTTGATGGTTGATACTTATGTTACATAAACATTTGTATTCACTCATCGTGTAATTGCAGGTATTTGAGAAATAAGTATAGGAAAAAGGTAGAGAAACTCTAGGGGAATGAGAACCCCATTGGTAATAGTATGAGGAATGAGTACGTATGGGAGACTTGAGGAGTATAAATCGGTATGGAACCGATGTATGTAATGAGTATGAATCGGTATACAACCGATGTATTTTATGAGTATAAATTGGAGTATAGTAAATTAATGGGATACCCATGAATTTCCTAAGTATAGTAGTTGGAGAAGATATAGTAATGATTGATGAGATCACTAGTAAGTGAGTAAGTGAAGTATAAATTGGAAAATGTATGTGTGTGATTATGACTAGCAAAACTAAGAAGATAGAAAATGAAATAATGTTTGACGAGCTGTCTGTTTGAATGGAGGTGGGAGGTGGAACTTGATTTGCTAGCGATCAAGGGAAACCGAACACAAATTGGGGTGGAAGGATAATACAACACCAATGCTGATCACATTGGGGTTGAAGGACTCTGGAAGCTCCCCTTAAGTGGCCACAGAAATAACACTAGTAATAGGTATAATAATCATAAATGGTATTTGGGAGATGTATGCAAGTTTTCAAAATGAATTTCCAAAACTAATTTGGTACAATGTTTCTTCAAACTTGAGAATGAGGATCGGTTTGAAACCGCTTCCACGGGCGCTAGTGGACCCTCCATGCCTAGGCACGGGTATCCGGTCGAAACCATAGGAGGAGAAGCTAGTTTTGAGTCGGTGGGAGTGTTGATTAGTTTTGAAACCACTACACCGATCGTACGGTGATAGTGTGTGTTTTGTATTTTTCCAAGGGCACTGGGGCAGCGTAGTCCCGAGTAAGTATGAGTAAGTATGCGTAAGTATGCGTAAGTATGAGTAAGTAAGTATGAGTAAGTGCTTGAGGATCTCTATATGTGCAAATGAATTTGATCTGAACCAAAGGACCGTAGAGCCAGAAAGTGTAAGTGCTCAAGTCATGACGGCCGTGAACCAGAGAGCGTAAGTGTTCAAACGTGACCGGTACCTGAGGGATCACTCGACTTGGGGGAGGATGGTACCTAATTGTCTACGGATGGACCCCCTTGACGAGGAGTAAAACGAATATTTTTGATTGCTATGCATGCAGTGACATGCTATTTGGATGCGTAGTATGCATCATGTCAGACGTTTGGAGTTTGACAAGTTATATGTAGAGGTCATAACCTTAGCATAGAGTATTTATACAAGTAACAATATTAGACTCACCAACTTTGAGGGCAAAGTTCTTTAAGGGGGGTAGATTGAAATACCCCGAACTTAAATATGGTGATTAGATTATTTTAATATGGTATTTAAGGGCCTAATAGTGCCTAAGTAATTTTGGTAAAGAAAATAAATCCAAAAGAAATGAGAAAACGCTTGGAAAGCGGAAAACGCTAAAATAAGAAATAAATAACCATAGGAGGTACGAGACCTCGGTTAGAATATTATAAGGATTCCTAAGGCATAATGCCTAATTAGTATATGGGAATGATTCCCAAAGAAAACGGATCCGAATAATGTATTAAAACGCTAATAGAGCTTTAGCGCACGTTTTTCGAGAAAGCCCGAAAACGTGATTTTAAGTGGTCAAACAAACCCGTAAAAATGATAAATCATTAAATAACTATTATTAAGCATTAAAGGGAGCTTAATAACCAATAAAAATAAAGAAACGGGAAAATTCCGGAAAACAGGCCCGGTTAGTGAATAGTATCAAGACCGGGTAAAATAACGAGCGTTTTCTGTAAAAGACGAAAAACGCTCCAGCTAGTATAATAGTGGGGGCCGGTTTTTACTGGTGTAAACAGCCCTCTCTCTCTCACACACACACAACTAACAAATAAGTAAATCAAAAAGCAAAAAGTAACTAAGGTACAAAAAGCACTCACATACACTCTTTCCTCCCATTCCCTCATCTCTCTCCTACCCTTCTCCTTCCCCCATCGATTTCTCTCTCTTTCTCCCTCTTGGCTGGAGATTTTTGGGAGCTTCAACACCACCCATGGCTTCCCTTCTTTCTCACCATGCTCTAGCTCCATTTGAGCTCCAAATGTAAAATAAAATACATATTTGAACTCCCCTCTTCAAGCTCTACATTTCTATCTTTTCAAAATCCGAAAATGAGCAACTTAATCTCCATGGGTTTTGCCCATTTGAAGAGGAAATAGTACCAAATCAAAGCTTGGAGTCTCCTCTTCCTCCTAAGGTAAAAAGTTCCAAGAAAAATCCATTTTTCTTCACTCTCTATAGTGGTCGATTTTCCCCTCTTGTAATGCCTTGTTTTCTTCCTTGTTTGAGGTTAGTTCAACTCTCCAATGGTGGAGGAACTCTCCTTTGTATTCAAGGCGTAAAAACCTCTCTTGAAACTCCAAGGTAAAACCCTAACTAATGACATTTAAGCCTTTCATTGAATTAGAGTTATCCAATGGGTTAAGGAGTTTAATTGTATCTATTTTTTGTGTTCTTGAATGTTGGCTTGTGGTTTGGTAACCCCATGGCTCAACTTGACCGAGAATGAAGAAGAGGAGAGGTGGAGAACTTAAAAGAAGAATTGCGATCTCAAGGTAAGGAAAAACCTATCTTAATGCACTATCTATACGTATTAGGATAATGGGATGGGTAAATGAATCAATGAACCCAAAACATGTGAGGAAATTTGCTTGTTTGATATTGGGGGGAAGTTGTGAAGTTGAATTGCAAAGTAAGGGCCAAAGTGCCATGTATTTATGTTAATGCATTGTATTGGGCTTGGAGAATTGTGTATATGCTTTGGGGGAAATTTTGTATGAACCTTGTGTGCTGGTAGGACCCTTGTTGGGTGTGGCTAGCTTTAGGTTGAATTTGATGAGAGAATGTGTATTTGAGGAAGTAAAGAAAGTAGGTGAACTATTGCGAAATTTTAGTAGGACTTGTGTATTAAGATTGACTTGGTGAATGGGAGAACCAAGGCATGTATTGGGGATAGTGGAGATGGTTAATGACCATGTAATGGTGGTAGTAGTATGTGAATAAAAGAGCATAAAATCTGTAGCAAGAGGTATTGGATTTCATTGGAGGGATTAGGAAGAATTAGAGTACAAGACTTAGTAAAATGAATGTTGGACTTGAGTAGGTATTGTGCTTGCTTGGAAATGTATTTGGGATGTTAGAAGTGGTATTGGTAGAAGAAATATTGAATGGTAGAAGTTGATTTTAAAATCTGTAGCATAAGTGAAACAAAAACTGTTACATGTGTTGGAAAAGAAGTGAGGAAAATTGTGTGTGATTGATGGATTTAGTAATGGATTTGGTGGATGAATTAAGGTATTTTAGGAAGCCTAAATGGCACTAAATCATGTTAGGATGTATGTAGGAAGATTGGGGAAGAAATGGGTAAGAAAGGAAATGAAAAACAAGGTCTGTAGCAATGTTCTGCTACCGACCGACCCAGAGGCTGGATCGGTCGGTGGGTCGGTCGGGGCTTAAGCAACGAAAAATAAAAGCACTGAACGGACCGACCCAGGAGCCGTGAGTCGGTCGTGGGTCGGTCGGACTTGAGTTCTCGGTTGTCGAAGTTTCTGACTTCGACCGACCCATAGGTTGGGTCGGTCGGTGGGTCGGTCGGAGCTTAGACAACGGGACTGAATCTTCGTAATGGACTGACCCAGAGGTGTATGGGTCGGTCGGAACAGTTCTGGGTCGGTCGGGACAATTTCAGAGGACGGAAACTTACTGGAATGGACCGACCCAAGGGTTGGGTCGATCGGTGGGTCGGTCGGCCCTAACTTATAAAAAAAAGTAGTAACATAGTAATCATATGTATGTATATATATGTAGGTATGTACATATATAAAGGACCTTAGTAATATACCATTAATGTGACACCAATGGTAAGAAAGTAAGTATGTGAGTAGGAGAACAAATATGAAAAGTAATTAAGTAGGTTGAGAGTATGAGAACATTAAGTATACCGGGATAACGGGGTAAGTACGGGAGTAGTAATTATTTGTGTACGTAAGAGTATAGTATTAATAATAATGTTGGAACATTATCAGTGGAACAAGTGTGAACCAAGGAACGAGGGAACACATGGTAAAGCTAACTCCGGTGAAAGGTATGATTTTCTCATGCCCCGTATGCTAACCGAGTTACGTTGATTTGTGTGCTGTATGCCGGCTAATCAAGACTAAAGCATGAAAACGGTTTATTGCCTTTCATTGTATGTCTTGCTGTATGTTGTGAGCTAACCCTTCTTGATTGATTGTGTGGCTTCACTTAGTGCGTAGACCGACTCATAGATGAGTCTTGTTGTGTAGTGACTCGTAGTAAGAGTCATGTTGTGAACTAATGGAACCGTAGCAACGCACTAAACTAACGAATCAATAAACGATAACGCAACCATGAACTCACTAGAATGTGAGAGAGTGTACGGGAGTAATAACCTTCCGATAACGGTAGGAGAACCGAAATGAATAATCCACAAATAATAAGTAGTGGAAGTATATAAGTAACCTCTATTAGAGGAATTAATCTTGGTGCAAGACATGAACCATGAGAGTAGTAAAGAATGATGAGGGATCTCCAAACCCCTTAGCAATTAGTCGACCCATTATGAGAGGACCCGACTGTTGTAAGTATGTCCCGAACATGAGAGTATTCGATACGTTGGGGAAACCCTTAAATCTGAGGATACTAGACGGTGGTAATTCCCTAAGCTGTGGAGGTTATCAAGAGAGATACTTCTAGGCTAATCCATGAGATTAATATACTCTGAGAGAAGGGTTGGGAATTTGAGTAGTCCGGTAAAAACGGACATTTGAGTATTTGAGGAGCTAAGCGTATAGCCCTCGTATTATAGGTCCGGTGGCGAGTCTTGTGTATGACTCCGCCCAGAGGCCAAAGTAATGAGTATTGAGTATTGCGTATGTATGGTAAAGTAATGAGTACTGAGTAAGAAGTGAGTATGAGTATGTAATGAGTACCGAGTATTGAGTATGTATGAGTAAGTATTGAGTATTGAGTACGTATGAGTAAGCATGGAGTATTGAGTAGTGAGTATGCACAAGTATAGTAACGAGTACGGTAAGGATCGTGTGCGAGTAAGGTATTGAACATGGAGTGAGTATGCAAGAGTAAGGAGTGAGTATGAGTAGAGTAGCGAATATCGAACACAGTACGAACAGAGTAGTGAGTAACAACGAAAGAGTAATGAATAAATAACTACACGAACGGTTGACTATCGAATTGTCTTCCTTAGTAAGTATTGAACCTTGTATGTGTATGTAGGTATTGTTGTAGTATGAGTATGTATGTATGCATGTAAAATGAACTCCATGTATATCCGACCAAAAGTAGTCGGCGTACCGCGTTTAGCACGCGGTATATGCGAATTTCATATGCAGCGTAAGCTGACCCCCTAGGGGGAACGTTTTTAGTGTGCAGGTATTCGAAGCTGACCACCGTTCGAGAGAGTAGGACGGGGACTGCTACGTAAGCATGGGTAGTTGTATAAAAGGATTGTATTTGTACTGTATTGTGAATTTGGGAAGTCCAAACTGTATCGGTAATTTAAGGATTGTAGTAGACTCGGTATAGTATTGTAGGAGTTGTATTTGAATTATGGTTGAGTATGCAAGGGAAAGTAATGTATTGTGTAGAGTACTCGGTATGTTCAATTCATCAGACCGATAGTATGTAGGATTGTAACTCGCCTTGTTAGTCACGTGGGTGACTAACGGCATTGTACACCCGCCGTTGAGTAAGTAATCCGCTGCGAAGGTAAGTATTGTATGGTAATGACGGTATTAGCGGTAGGGGTGTTACAAAAAGTGGTATCAGAGCGAAGTATCGCTCTGATGGATGAAATACCGAGTTTAGGAAAATACCGAGTTAGGAATTAGAGACTTAGGGCTAAGGGTTGAGTGTTAGCGTGTGAGGACGCTAGATAGGAACTTCCAGTGTGATCTGGATACCTACAGTAACCATACCCGCCCTCCGTCCCCCGTTGTAAAGTTGGGACAGGAACGCCAGAGAGATGGAAAGACCTCTCACACTCGGGTAAAACCCGATCTGGCAGTTGCAAAACAAACCTTATTAGAAAGGAACCTGTCAAACGGTAGAGTCCAAGAACTGGAAGTCCCGAAGACGGTTCCCGTTGAATGACAAGGACCGCACTTAATGCGGAGAAATGAAGATCCTAAACACAAGGATAATGGAATTTATGGCACCATGGGGCGACATGCTTCGCAGTCGCGAGAACCATGAGTAGCCAGCAAGAAGAGAGCACAACCGCAATGAAGCAGGAAGTAGAGTAACAAGCCAGACAAGAGAGTCTACGGACTAACTTATAATACCAACGGTATACAAACCGACTAAGGAATTAGTCGAGGTTGGATAATACCAAACCTACACGCCAAGAGGCCGTAATAACCGACAACATTCAGATGAACAATGAAAGTATTCATAGAACATACACCTATAGGACTACAACGTGGTTCCTAAGGATAAGTCAAGTCTCGTTAACCACAGTGAAGGTGTGAGACACCCGAATTGACAACAACATGTCAAGTACTGAGAAATGACTCAGGAGATTGATCACCAAGATCAAAAGATCAAAGGAAGATCTAATAAGACCACCAAATATGGATGGAAACGATACCGTAACCGGTATACGTTAACCGAAAAACAACCTACCCGCGCACTTGCCCAGGGCAAGTGCAGCAACTACAAGACATTGGAGACTTTAACACCAACAATACTGCTAAAGTACCACCATGAGATGAAGTGAAATATAGGATCACAATCCTAAGGATTTAAACAAAACCTTGGAAAGGCCTAACGGCCCACCATTGTATAAGAACATACCAGTCAGCGAGGAGCTGGACTTGGTCAAGACCTCAGACATGGCAATGCCATGAAGAATTTCTTTTCAACCGAACTGTTATTTCCAAACTCAAATTTTCTTTCAAAACCACAAACTTTTTTAAACCTTGGATATTTAAAACCAAACCGACGGAATTTCGGTGAGTATCATAGAATGATACAAGAGAGTTGACAATAGAATACTTCACTAGGCGTGTGACGAGCACTACGAGTGTACCCAATACGGGATGTGGGACGACCGCACTCCGAAGGAGCTTGCGGGCCTGACATATAGTTAGGTAAGTGGTAACGTGCCAACAAGGTACCCCACGTATGTATACATGTAGTGTACGAAACACGGGAAGTAGTCAACTCCGTTCTACGGACCATAAGTAATTCAAACAGAACAGTTGGATACCTCAAACGAGCAAAAAGGGAACTCAGATAAGCTACAAGCTAAGGAGTCAAGAACTCACTCCAAGGATGATTAAGAGTTAAAAGTGCGAGAAGCACTAACAACTGAATAAAGACATTGGATATGTCTTGAATATATTAAAGTAAAGCAGATGACTGGAAGGAATACCCAGTCTAAACACTGTAAGGCAAATGCCTAACATTAACACATCAGTGTTCAATGAACGGGATGGAATTCCCAGGACAACTACCACAAACACACAGGGTGATCATAAGGTACGAAATACCATTCATCACCGAAGGGAATATCAAACCCGTTATAACGTAAGGAAAAACACCAATGGTCTACCCTAAGAACGGGAGACGTTATAACCCTTAACGGATAACTCGGATCCAGAACCGCAAGGTAGGATCACAACTGGATATACTCATAAAAGTCAGCCAGATATAATGGCACCACTTAACAACACCCAGGAGCAGTCCTTGAAGGGTGTCGAAGCGTGATAAAAGTACAAGAGCTAGATTGGACACTCGGTTAGAACACCGAAGGGATCCCACTCACTAGGGGATACCCTAAATTAACAATGACAACAATCAACATCAAATTACTTACCTCCAAACCGATTGAAGGTGTAAAAAGGAGCAAAGCTTGTGAACCGCCTAAGATGAGCAGAGCTCTAGGCAACATGGCTAGTATGCCATAAACCTACTACAGGACACAACCCAAGGGTTGCAAAAACCAATGTGAACGGTATGAAGAGTTGCCAAGAACGACACCAGTGAGATAGTTAAATAACTAACGAGAAAGGATACCCCTCGTTATTGTGATACCGCAAGAGCGGTGAACATACAGATCCCAAGGAGAGGATTCCAGCAATAAATGTCTGAAAATATATCCCTTTCAGAACTACTAATGTAGTGAAGCTTGAGCAAACAATTACTGCCAAGCGATGTCAAATAAGCTTAAATAGCAACTGTTGACAACCAAGAAGTAATCGGTTCAAAAGGAACACGATATGGGGGAACATAAAGTATAAGTAAATGACGCTCAAGGAGCTCAGAAGTATAAACACCGAACCATGCTGGTGGAAATGCATGAGCTGAAGCTAGCAACAGTGGATGCCATGTAAACCAATACTGTAGAATCAGTAAGAACATGGTGCGCAGCAGGCGACCAATGTATGTGAATAATCACCCGATGCTATGAAGTAGTTAATACAAGATGGTAGACAGACCGGGCAACAAGCCAGGAGTCTACACCAAATGATGAAGCACCACCTGAAGGAGTAACGATCATTCCTATTGCGATCTCATAAGAGAGTTACTGCCAAGAGTTTACGCCTCTGCACTCTGTAGGACTGAGTGTTTTGGTATTGCATTTGTGCAGTTAATGATCAAGTGGGATAGCTAGGAATATGGAAAATGTAAATCATGGTAAATCCTTCCTTTCACCAACAAACATGGCATAAGCCAGTTAAGCAAAAGCTTAGAAACAAACTGTGCGGCCTAAGGCCAAAGAAGCACGTGTGTGAAACACCACAATCACAAGATGTGAATTCCATTGGAATAAAGGTGAAAGGAGACTTAAGAAAGTCACAAGGACCGACGCATAGAAAATGCAAGGTCATACAAGTAAAGAACACTTGTACCAAACAAAATATTGAGCAGAATTCAGAAACCACTGACAACAGAGGAAGCACTACAACTAAGTAGTGGCTCAACCTCAACCGACAATAAGTCGGAGGAACCAAGCGAATGATCACTATAATACACAACAGTATGAATATAGATTCCCAAAGAGCTGGTTAGGAATCTAAAACTCATTGAGTTTGTGCACGGTAAAAACACCACACTGGTTAATAAACCTTATTCCCACAATAAGAGGGATAAAAGGTGATGTATAACACGTTAAGATAACAAAAAGGGCGAATAACCCAAGTTATCAGGGTCGCGCAGCAGAAGCTAGTGGCCCAGAATTCCAAGTGAAAAAAGGTTATCATCAATGCATTAAGCATTTAGGCTAGAACCGAACCGGTTAAGAGTTAAATAAACTCCGATGAAAATTCTTGATGCAGGGACTAACCAGTAATACGGTTAACCCATTGATCAAGGAACATTGTATAATAGACCGCATGGAAGCTGAACCACTCCATGACGGCTGAATGCCTTCGACCAATGTCCAATATTGACACATGGTAGATTACGTGGGCGTAATCCCTTTTAAGGGGGGTAGAGCGAAAACCGCGAAATGTATGTTTTACGTGATAGGTGCGTAAACTACAATGCGCATAGCGCAAGAGAATTCGTTTTGATGGTTGATACTTATGTTACATAAACATTTGTATTCACTCATCGTGTAATTGCAGGTATTTGAGGAATAAGTATAGGAAAAAGGAGTAGAGAAACTCCAGGGGAATGAGAACCCCATTGGTAATAGTATGAGGAATGAGTACGTATGGGAGACTTGAGGAGTATAAATCGGTATGGAACCGATGTATGTAATGAGTATGAATCGGTATACAACCGATTTATTTTATGAGTATAAATTAGAGTATAGTAAATTAATGGGATATTACCCATGAATTTCCTAAGTATAGTAGTTGGAGAAGATGTAGTAATGATTGATGAGATCATTAGTAAGTGAGTAAGTGAAGTATATAAATTGGAAAATGTATGTGTGTGATTATGAGCAAAATAAAAGATAGAAAACAAAATAATGTTTGACGAGCTGTCTGTTTGAATGGAGGTGGGAGGTGAAACTTGATTTGCTACTGATCAAGGGAAACCGAACACAAATTGGGGTGGAAGGATAATTCAACACCAATGCTGATCACATTGGGGTTGAAGGACTCTGGAAGCTCCCTTAAGTGGTCACAGAAATAACACTAGTAATAGGTATAATATCATAAATGGTATTTGGGAGATGTATGCAAGTTTTCAAAATGAATTTCCAAAACTAATTTGGTACAATGTTTCTTCAAACTTGAGAATGAGGATCGGTTTTGAAACCGCTTCCATGGGCGCTAGTGGACCCTCCATGCCTAGGCACGGGTATCCGGTCGAAACCATAGGAGGAGAAGCTAGTTTTGAGTCGGTGGGAGTGTTGATTAGTTTTGAAACCACTACACCGATCGTACGGTGACAGTGTGTTTTTATTTTTCCAAGGGCACTGGGGCAGCGTAGTCCCGAGTAAGTATGAGTAAGTATGCGTAAGTATGAGTAAGTAGTAGTATGAGTAAGTGCTGAGGATCTCTATATGTGCAAATGAATTTGATCTGAACCAAAGGACCGTAGAGCCAGAAAGTGTAAGTGCTCAAGTCATGACGGCCGTGAACCAGAAGCGTAAGTGTTCAAACGTGACCGGTACCTGAGGGATCACTCGACTTGGGGGAGGATGGTACCTAATTGTCTACGGATGGACCCCCTTGGAGAGGTAAAACGGATATTTTTGATTGCTATGCATGCAGTGACATGCTGTTTGGATGCGTAGTATGCATCATGTCAGACATTTGGAGTTTGACAAGTTATATGTAGAGGTCATAACCTTAGCATAGAGTATTTATACAAGTAACAATATTAGACTCACCAACTTTGAGGGCAAAGTTCTTTAAGGGGGGTAGATTGAAATACCCCGAACTTAAATATGGTGATTAGATTATTTTAATATGGTATTTAAGGGCCTAATAGTGCCTAAGTAATTTTGGTAAAGAAAAAATCCAAAAGAAATGAGAAAACGCTTGAAAGCGGAAAACGCTAAAATAAGAAATAATAACCATAGGAGGTACGAGACCTCGGTTAGAGTATTATAAGGATTCCTAAGGCTTATTATGCCTAATTAGTATACGGGAATGATTCCCGAAGAAAACGGATCCAGAATAATGTATTAAAACGCTAATAGAGCTTTAGCGCACGTTTTCGAGAAAGCCCGAAAACGTGATTTTAAGTGGTCAAACGAACCCGTAAAAAATAAATCATTAAATAACTATTATTAAGCATTAACGGGCTTAATACCAATAAAAATAAAGAAACGGAAAATTCCGGAAAACGGGCCCGGTTAGTGAATAGTATCAAACCGGGTAAAATAACGAGCGTTTTCTGTAAAAGACGAAAAACGCTCCAGCTAGTATAACAGTGGGGGCCGGTTTTTACTGGTGTAAACAGCCCTCTCTCTCACACACACACACAACTAACAAATAAGTAAATCAAAAAGCAAAAGTAAAAAGTACAAAAAGCACTCACATACCTCTTTCCTCCCTTCCCTCTCTCTCTCCTCCCTTCTCCTTCCCCATCGATTCTCTCTCTTCTCCCTCTTGCTGGAGATTTTTGGGAGCTCAACACCACCCATGGCTTCCCTTCTTTCTCCATGCTCTAGCTCCATTTGAGCTCCAAATGTAAAATAAAATACATATTTGAACTCCCCTCTTCAAGCTCTACATTTCTATCTTTTCAAAATCCGAAAATGAGCAACTTCATCTCCATGGGTTTTGCCCATTTGAAGAGGAAATAGTACCAAATCAAGCTTGGAGTCTCCTCTTCCTCCTAAGGTAAAAAGTTTCAAGAAAAATCCATTTTTCTTCACTCTCTATAGTGGCGATTTTTCCCCTCTTGTAATGCCTTGTTTTCTTCCTTGTTTGAGCTTGTTCAACTCTCCAATGGTGGAGGAACTCTCCTTTGTATTCAAGGCGTAAAAACCTCTCTTGAAACTCCAAGGTAAAACCCTAACTAATGGCATTTAAGCCTTTCATTGAATTAGAGTTATCCAATGGGTTAAGGAGTTTAATTGTATCTATTTTGTGTTCTTGAATGTTGGCTTGGGGTTTGGTAACCCCATGGCTCAACTTGACCGAGAATGAAGAAGAGGAGAGGTGGAGAACTTAAAAGAAGAATTGCGATCTCAAGGTAAGGAAAAACCTATCTTAATGCACTATCTATATGTATTAGGATAATGGGATGGGTAAATGAATCAATGAACCCAAAACATGTGAGGAAATTTGCTTGTTTGATATTGGGGGAAGTTGTGAAGTTGAATTGCAAAGTAAGGGCCAAAGTGCCATGTATTTATGTTAATGCATTGTATTGGGCTTGGAGAATTGTGTATATGCTTTGGGGAAATTTTGTATGAACCTTGTGTGCTGGTAGGACCCTTGTTGGGTGTGGCTAGCTTTAGGTTGAATTTGATGAGAGAATGTGTATTTGAGGAAGTAAAGAAAGTAGGTGAACTATGGAAATTTTAGTAGGACTTGTGTATTAAGATTGACTTGGTGAATGGGAAACCAAGGCATGTATTGGGGATAGTGGAGATGGTTAATGACCATGTAATGGTGGTAGTAGTATGTGAATAAAAGAGCATAAAATCTGTAGCAAGAGGTATTGGATTTCATTGGAGGGATTAGGAAGAATTAGAGTACAAGACTTAGTAAAATGAATGTTGGACTTGGTATAGGTATTGTGCTTGCTTGGAAATGTATTTGGGATGTTAGAAGTGGTATTGGTAGAAGAAATATTGAATGGTAGAAGTTGATTTTAAAATCTGTAGCATAAGTGAAACAAAAACTGTTACATGTGTTGGAAAAGAAGTGAGGAAAATTGTGTAGTGATTGATGGATTTAGTAATGGATTTGGTGGATGAATTAGGTATTTTAGGAAGCCTAAATGGCACTAAATCATGTTAGGATGTATGTAGGAAGATTGGGGAAGAAATGGGTAAGAAAGGAAATGAAAAACAAGGTCTGTAGCAATGTTCTGCTACCGACCGACCCAGAGGCTGGATCGGTCGGTGGGTCGGTCGGGGCTTAAGCAACGAAAAATAAAAGCACTGAACGGACCGACCCAGGAGCCGTGAGTCGGTCGTGGGTCGGTCGGACTTGAGTTCTCGGTTGTCGAAGTTTCTGACTTCGACCGACCCATAGGTTGGGTCGGACGGTGGGTCGGTCGGAGCTTAGACAACGGGACTGAATCCTTCGGTAATGGACCGACCCAGAGGTGTATGGGTCGGTCGGAACAGTTCTGGATCGGTCGGGACAATTTCAGAGGACGGAAACTTACTGGAATGGACCGACCCAAGGGTTGGGTCGTCGGTGGGTCGGTCGGCCCTAACTTATAAAAAAAAAGTAACATAGTAATCATATGTATGTATATATATGTAGGTATGTACATATATAAAGGACCTTAGTAATATACCATTAATGTGACACCAATGGTAAGAAAGTAAGTATGTGAGTAGGAGAACAAGTATGAAAAGTAATTAAGGTTGAGAGTATGAGAACATTAAGTATACCGGGATAACGGGGTAAGTACGGGAGTAGTATTATTTGTATGTAAGAGTACAGTATTAATAATAATGTTGGAACATTATCAGAGGAACAAGTGTGAACCAAGGAACAGGGAACACATGGTAAAGCTAACTCCGGTGAAAGGTATGATTTTCTCATGCCCCGTATGCTAACCGAGTTACGTTGATTTGTGTGTGTATGCCGGCTAATCAAGACTAAAGCATGAAAACGGTTTATTGCCTTTCATTGTATGTCTTGGTATGTTGTGAGCTAACCCTTCTTGATGATTGTGTGGCTTCATTAGTGCGTAGTTCGACTCATAGATGAGTCTTGTTGTGTAGTGACTCGTAGTAAGAGTCATGTTGTGAACTAATGGAACAGTAGCAACGCACTAAACTAACGAATCAACAAACGATAACGCAACCCATGAACTCACTAGAATGTGAGAGAGTGTACGGGAGTAATAACCTTCCGATAACGGTAGGAGAACCGAAATGAATAATCCACAAATAATAAGTAGTGGAAGTATATAAGTAACCTCTATTAGAGGAGTTAATCTTGGTGCAAGACATGACCATGAGAGCAGTAAAGAATGATGAGGGATCTCCAAACCCCTTAGCAATTAGTCGACCCATTATGAGAGGACCCGACTGTTGTAAGTATGTCCCGAACATGAGAGTATTCGATACGTTGGGGAAACCCTTAAATCTGAGGATACTAGACGGTGGTAATTCCCTAAGCTGGTGGAGGTTATCAAGAGAGATACTTCTAGGCTAATCCATGAGATTAATATACTCTAAGAGAAGGGTGTTGGGAATTTGAGTAGTCCGGTAAAAACGGGCATTTGAGTATTTGAGGAGCTAAGCGTATAGCCCTCGTATTGTAGGTCCGGTGGCGAGTCTTGTGTATGACTCCGCCCAGAGGCCAAAGTAATGAGTATTGAGTATTGCGTATGTATGGGTAAAGTAATGAGTACTGAGTAAGAAGTGAGTATGAGTATGTAATGAGTACCGAGTATTGAGTATGTATGAGTAAGTATTGAGTATTGAGTACGTATGAGTAAGCATGGAGTATTGAGTAGTGAGTATGCACAAGTATAGTAACGAGTACGGAGTAAGGATCGTGTGCGAGTAAGGTATTGAACATGGAGTGACGGTATGCAAGAGTAAGGAGTGAGTATGAGTAGAGTAGCGAATATCGAACACAGTACGAATAGAGTAGTGAGTGACGCAACGAAAGAGTAACGAATAAATAACTAGCACGAACGGTTGACTACCGAATTGTCTTCCTTAGTAAGTATTGAACCGTGTATGTGTAAGTAGGTATTGTTGTAGTATGAGTATGTATGTATGCATGTAAAATGAACTCCATGTATATCCGACCAAAAGTAGTCGGCGTACCGCGTTTAGCACGCGGTATATGCGAATTTCATATGCAGCGTAAGCTGACCCCCTAGGGGGAACGTTTTTAGTGTGCAGGTATTCGAAGCTGACCACCGTTCGAGAGAGTAGGACGGGGACTGCTACGTAAGCATGGGTAGTTGTAAAAAGGGGATTGTATTTGTACTGTATTGTGAATTTGGGAAGTCCAAACTGTATCGGTAAGTTAAGGATTGTAGTAGACTCGGTATGGTATTGTACTGGAGTTGTATTTGAATTATGGTTGAGTACGCAAGGGAAAGTAATGTATTGTGTAGAGTACTCGGTATGTTCAAATTCATCAGACCGATAGTATGTAGGATTGTAACTCGCCTTGTTAGTCACGTGGGTGACTAACGGCATTGTACACCCGCCGTTGAGTAAGTAATATCCGCTGCGAAGGTAAGTATTGTATGGTAATGACGGTATTAGCGGTAGGGGTGTTACAAAAATGGTATCAGAGCGAAGTATCACTCTGATGGATGAAATACCGAGTTTAGGAAAATACCGAGTTAGGAATTAGAGACTTAGGGCTAAGGGTTGAGTGTTAGCGTCTAGATAGGAACTTCCAGTGTGATCTAGATACCTACAGTAACCATACCCGCCCTCCGCGTCCCCCGTTGTAAAGTTGGGACAGGAACGCCAGAGAGATGGAAAGACCTCTCACACTCGGGTAAAACCCGATCTGGCAGTTGCAAGAACAAACCTTATTAGAAAGGAACCTGTCGTACGGTAGAGTCCAAGACTGGAAGTCCCGAAGACGGTTCCCGTTGAATGACAAGGACCGCACTTGATAGCGGAGAAATGAAGATCCTAAACACAAGGATAATGGAATTTATGGCACCATGGGGCGACATGCTTCGCAGTCGCGAGAACCATGAGTAGCCAGCAAAAGAGAAGCACAACACGCAATGAAGCAGGAAGGTAGAGTAACAAGCCAGACAAGAGAGTCTACGACGTAACTTATAATACCAACCGGTATACAAACCGACTAAGGAATTAGTCGAGGTTGGATAATACCAAACCTACACGCCAAGAGGCCGTAATAACCACAACAAGTTCAGATGACAATGAAAGTATTCATAGAACATACACCTATAGGACTACAACGTGGTTCCTAAGGATAAGTCAAGTCTCGTAACCATAGTGAAGGTGTGAGACACCGAATTGACAACAACATGTCAAGTACGTGAGAATGACTCAGGAGATTGATCACCAAGATCAAAAGACAAAGGAAGATCTAATAAACCACCAAATATGGATGGAAACGATACCGTAACCGGTATACGTTAACCGAAAAACAACCTACCCGCACTTGCCCAGGGCAAGTGCAGCAACTACAAGACAATTGGAAGATCTTCAACGACCAACAATACCTGCCAAGTACCACCATGAGGATGAAGTGAAATATAGGATCACCAATCCTAAGAAATAACAAAAACCTTGGAAAGGCCTAACGGCCCACCATTGTATTAAGAACATACCAGTCAGCGAGGAGCGGACTGGTCAGACCTCAGACATGGCAATGCCATGAAGAATTTCTTTTCATACCGAACTGTTATTTCGAAACTCAAATTTTCTTTCAAAAACCACAAACTTCTTTTAAACCTGGATTTTTAAAACCAAACCGACGGATTTCGGTGAGTATCATAGAATGATACAAGAGGAGTTGACAATAGAATACTTCACTTAGGCGTGTGACGAGCACTACGAGTGTACCCAATTACGGGATGTGGGACGACCGCACTCCGAAGGAGCTTGCGGGCCTGACATATAGTTAGGTAAGTGGTAATGTGCCAAAAGGTACCCCACGTATGTATATGTGTACGAAAACGGGAAGTAGTCAACTCCGTTCTACGGACCATAAGTAATTCAAAGCAAACAGTTGGATACCTCAAACGAGCAAAAAGGGAACTCAGATAAGCTACAAGCTAAGGAGTCAAGAACCACTCCAGGAGGATGATTAAGAGTTAAAAGTGCGAGAGCACTAACAACTGAATAAAGACATTGGATATGCTTGAATATATTAAGTAAAGCACGATGACTGGAAGGAATACCCAGTCAAACACAGTAAGGCAAATGCCTAACATTAACACATCAGTGTCAATGAACGGGATGGAATTCCCAACAACTACCACAAACACACAGGGTGATCATAAGGTACCGAAATACCATTCATCACCGGAAGGAATATCAAACCCGTTATACGTAAGGAAAAACACCAATGGTCTACCCTAAGAACGGGAGACGTTATAACCCTTAACGATAACTCGGATCCAGAACCGCAAGGTAGGATCACAATGGATATACTCATAAAAGTCAGCCAGATATAATGGCACCACTTAACAACACCTAGGAGCAGTCCTTGAAGGGTGTCGAAAGCGTGATAAAAGTACAAGAGTAGATTGGACACTCGGTTAGAACACCGAAGGGATCCCACTCACTAGGGGATACCCTAAATTAACAATGACAACAATCAACATCAAATTACTTACCTCAAACCGATTGAAGGTGTAAAAAGGAGCAAAGCTTGTGAACCGCCTAAGATGAGCAGAGCTCTAGGCAACATGGCTAGTATGCCATAAACCTACTACAGGACACAACCCAAGGGTTGCAAAAACCAATGTGAACGGTAGAAGTTGCCAAGAACGGCACCAGTGAGATAGTTAAATAACTAACGAGAAAGGATACCCCTCGTTATTGTGATACCGCAAGAGCGGTGAACATACAGATCCCAAGGAGAGGATTCCAGCAATAAATGTCTGAAAATATATCCCTTTCAGAACTACTAATGTAGTGAAGCTTGAGCAAACAATTACTGCCAAGCGATGTCAAATAAGCTTAAATAGCAACTGTTGACAACCAAGGAGTAATCGGTTCAAAAGAACACGATGAGGGAACATAAGTATAAGTAAATGACGCTCCAGGAGCTCAGAAGTATAAACACCGAACCATGCTGGTGGAAATGCATGAGCTGAAGCTAGCAACAGTGGATGCCATGTAAACCAATACTGTAGAATCATAAGAACATGGTGCGCAGCAGGCGACCAATGTATGTGAATAATCACCTGATGCTATGAAGTAGTTAATACAAGATGGTAGACAGACCGGCAACAAGCCAGGAGTCTACACCAAATGATGAAGCACCACCTGAAGGAGTAACGATCATTCCTATTGCGATCTCATAAGGGAGTTACTGCCAAGAGTTTTACGCCTCTGCACTCTGTAGGACTGAGTGTTTTGGTATTGCATTTGTGCAGTTAATGATCAAGTGGGATAGCTAGGAATATGGAAAATGTAAATCATGGTAAATCCTTCCTTTCACCAACAAACATGGCATAAGCCAGTTAAGCAAAAGCTTAGAAACAAACCGTGCGGCCTAAGGCCAAAGAAGCACGCAGTGTTGTGAAACCCACCTACAATCACAAAATGTGAATTCCATTGGAATAAAGGTGAAAGGAGACTTAAGAAAGTCACAAGCCGATGCATAGAAAATGTAAGGTCATACAAGTAAAGAACACTGTACCAAACAAAATATTAAGCAGAATTCAGAAACCACTGACAAGAGGAAGCACTACAACTAAGTAGTGGCTCAACCTCAACCGACAATAAGTCGGAGGAACCAAGCGAATGATCACTATAATACACAACAGTATGAATATAGATTCCCAAAGAGCTGGTTAGGAATCTAAAACTCATTGAGTTTGTGCACGGTAAAAGAACACCACATGGTCAATAAACCTTATTCCCACAATAAGAGGGATAAAAGGGTGATGTATAACACACGTTAAGATAACAAAAAGGGCGAATAACCCAAGCTATCAGGGTCGCGCAGCAGAAGCTAGTGGGCCCAGAATTCCAAGTGAAAAAAGGTTAGTCATCAATGCATTAAAGCCATTTAGGCTAGAACCGAACCGGTTAAGAGTTAAATAAACTCCGATGAAAATTCTTGATGCAGGGACTAACCAGTAATACGGTTAAGACCCATTGATCAAGGAACATTGTATACTAGACTGCATGGAAGCTGAACCACTCCATGACGGCTGAATGCCTTCGACCAATGTCCAATATTGACACATGGTAGATTACGTGGGCGTAATCCCTTTTAAGGGGGGTAGAGCGAAAACCGCAAAAATGTACGTTTTACGTGATAGGTGCGTAAACTACAATGCGCATAGCGCAAGAGAATTCGTTTTGATGGTTGATACTTATGTTACATAAACATTTGTATTCACTCATCGTGTAATTGCAGGTATTTGAGAAATAAGTATAGGAAAAAGGAGTAGAGAAACTCCAGGGGAATGAGAACCCCATTGGTAATAGTATGAGGAATGAGTACGTATGGGAGACTTGAGGAGTATAAATCGGTATGGAACCGATGTATGTAATGAGTATGAATCGGTATACAACCGATGTATTTTATGAGTATAAATTGGAGTATAGTAAATTAATGGGATATTACCCATGAATTTCCTAAGTATAGTAGTTGGAGAAGATGTAGTAATGATTGATGAGATCACTAGTAAGTGAGTAAGTGAAGTATATAAATTGGAAAATGTATGTGTGTGATTATGACTAGCAAAACTAAGAAGATAAAAAATGAAATAATGTTTGACGAGCTGTCTGTTTGAATGGAGGTGGGAGGTGGAACTTGATTTGCTAGCGATCAAGGGAAACCGAACACAAATTGGGGTGGAAGGATAATACAACACCAATGCTGATCACATTGGGGTTGAAGGACTCTGGAAGCTCCCCTTAAGTGGCCACAGAAATAACACTAGTAATAGGTATAATAATCATAAATGGTATTTGGGAGATGTATGCAAGTTTTCAAAATGAATTTCCAAAACTAATTTGGTACAATGTTTCTTCAAACTTGAGAATGAGGATCGGTTTGAAACCGCTTCCACGGGCGCTAGTGGACCCTCCATGCCTAGGCACGGGTATCCGGTCGAAACCATAGGAGGAGAAGCTAGTTTTGAGTCGGTGGGAGTGTTGATTAGTTTTGAAACCACTACACCGATCGTACGGTGATGGTGTGTTTTGTATTTTTCCAAGGGCACTGGGGCAGCGTAGTCCCGAGTAAGTATGAGTAAGTATGCGTAAGTATGCGTAAGTATGAGTAAGTAAGTATGAGTAAGTGCTGAGGATCTCTATATGTGCAAATGAATTTGATCTGAACCAAAGGACCGTAGAGCCAGAAAGTGTAAGTGCTCAAGTCATGACGACCGTGAACTAGAGAGCGTAAGTGTTCAAACGTGACCGGTACCTGAGGGATCACTCGACTTGGGGGAGGATGGTACCTAATTGTCTACGGATGGACCCCCTTGAGAGAGTAAAACGATATTTTTGATTGCTATGCATGCAGTGACATGCTATTTGGATGCGTAGTATGCATCATGTCAGACTTTGGAGTTTGACAAGTTATATGTAGAGGTCATAACCTTAGCATAGAGTATTTATACAAGTAACAATATTAGACTCACCAACTTTGAGGGCAAAGTTCTTTAAGGGGGGTAGATTGAAATACCCCGAACTTAAATATGGTGATTAGATTATTTTAATATGGTATTTAAGGGCCTAATAGTGCCTAAGTAATTTTGGTAAAGAAAATAAATCCAAAAGAAATGAGAAAACGCTTGGAAAGCGGAAAACGCTAAAATAGAAATAAATAACCATAGGAGGTACGAGACCTCGGTTAGATATTATAAGGATTCCTAAGGCTTATTAATGCCTAATTAGTATATGGGAATGATTCCCAAAGAAAACGGATCCGAATAATGTATTAAAACGCTAATAGAGCTTTAGCGCACGTTTTTCGAGAAAGCCCGAAAACGTGATTTTAAGTGGTCAAACGAACCCGTAAAAATGATAAATCATTAAATAACTATTATTAAGCATTAAGGGAGCTTAATAACCAATAAAAATAAAGAAACGGGAAAATTCCGGAAAACGGGCCCGGTTAGTGAATAGTATCAAACCGGGTAAAATAACGAGCGTTTTCTGTAAAAGACGAAAAACGCTCCAGCTAGTATAACAGTGGGGGCCGGTTTTTACTGGTGTAAACAGCCCTCTCTCTCTCACACACACACACAACTAACAAATAAGTAAATCAAAAAGCAAAAAGTAACTAAGGTACAAAAAGCACTCACATACACTCTTTCCTCCCATTCCCTCATCTCTCTCCTACCCTTCTCCTTCCCCCATCGATTTCTCTCTTTCTCCCTCTTGGCTGAGATTTTTGGGAGCTTCAACACCACCCATGGCTTCCCTTCTTTCTCACCATGCTCTAGCTCCATTTGAGCTCCAAATGTAAAATAAAATACATATTTGAACTCCCCTCTTCAAGCTCTACATTTCTATCTTTTCAAAATCCGAAAATGAGCAACTTCATCTCCATGGGTTTTGCCCATTTGAAGAGGAAATAGTACCAAATCAAAGCTTGGAGTCTCCTCTTCCTCCTAAGGTAAAAAGTTCCAAGAAAAATCCATTTTTCTTCACTCTCTATAGTGGTCGATTTTTCCCCTCTTGTAATGCCTTGTTTTCTTCCTTGTTTGAGCTTAGTTCAACTCTCCAATGGTGGAGGAACTCTCCTTTGTATTCAAGGCGTAAAAACCTCTCTTGAAACTCCAAGGTAAAACCCTAACTAATGCATTTAAGCCTTTCATTGAATTAGAGTTATCCAATGGGTTAAGGAGTTTAATTGTATCTATTTTGTGTTCTTGAATGTTGGCTTGGGTTTGGTAACCCCATGGCTCAACTTGACCGAGAATGAAGAAGAGGAGAGGTGGAGAACTTAAAAGAAGAATTGCGATCTCAAGGTAAGGAAAAACCTATCTTAATGCACTATCTATACGTATTAGGATAATGGGATGGGGTAAATGAATCAATGAACCCAAAACATGTGAGGAAATTTGCTTGTTTGATATTGGGGGGAAGTTGTGAAGTTGAATTGCAAAGTAAGGGCCAAAGTGCCATGTATTTATGTTAATGCATTGTATTGGGCTTGGAGAATTGTGTATATGCTTTGGGGGAAATTTTGTATGAACCTTGTGTGCTGGTAGGACCCTTGTTGGGTGTGGCTAGCTTTAGGTTGAATTTGATGAGAGAATGTGTATTTGAGGAAGTAAAGAAAGTAGGTGAACTATTGCGAAATTTTAGTAGGACTTGTGTATTAAGATTGACTTGGTGAATGGGAGAACCAAGGCATGTATTGGGGATAGTGGAGATGGTTAATGACCATGTAATGGTGGTAGTAGTATGTGAATAAAAGAGCATAAAATCTGTAGCAAGAGGTATTGGATTTCATTGGAGGGATTAGGAAGAATTAGAGTACAAGACTTAGTAAAATGAATGTTGGACTTGAGTATAGGTATTGTGCTTGCTTGGAAATGTATTTGGGATGTTAGAAGTGGTATTGGTAGAAGAAATATTGAATGGTAGAAGTTGATTTTAAAATCTGTAGCATAAGTGAAACAAAAACTGTTACATGTGTTGGAAAAGAAGTGAGGAAAATTGTGTGAGTGATTGATGGATTTAGTAATGGATTTGGTGGATGAATTAGGGTATTTTAGGAAGCCTAAATGGCACTAAATCATGTTAGGATGTATGTAGGAAGATTGGGGAAGAAATGGGTAAGAAAGGAAATGAAAAACAAGGTCTGTAGCAATGTTCTGCTACCGACCGACCCAGAGGCTGGATCGGTCGGTGGGTCGGTCGGGGCTTAAGCAACAAAAAATAAAAGCACTGGAACGGACCGACCCAGGAGCCGTGAGTCGGTCGTGGGTCGGTCGGACTTGAGTTCTCGGTTGTCGAAGTTTCTGACTTCGACCGACCCATAGGTTGGGTCGGACGGTGGGTCGGTCGGAGCTTAGACAACGGGACTGAATCCTTCGGTAATGGACCGACCTAGAGGTGTATGGGTCGGTCGGAACAGTTCTGGATCGGTCGGGACAATTTCAGAGGATGGAAACTTACTGGAATGGACCGACCCAAGGGTTTGGGTCGGTCGGTGGGTCGGTCGGCCCTAACTTAAAAAAAAAGAGTAACATAGTATTCATATGTATGTTAATATATGTAGGTATGTACATATATAAAGGACCTTAGTAATATACCATTAATGTGACACCAAAGGTAAGAAAGTAAGTATGTGAGTAGAAGAACAAGTATGAAAAGTAATTAAGCAGGTTGAGAGTATGAGAACATTAAGTATACCGGGATAACGGGGTAAGTACGGGAGTAGTACTTATTTGTGTATCGTAAGAGTACAGTATTAATAATAATGTTGGAACATTATCATAGGAACAAGTGTGAACCAAGGAACTAGGGAGCACATGGTAAAGCTAACTCCGGTGAAAGGTATGATTTTCTCATGCCCCGTATGCTAACCGAGTTACGTTGATTTGTGTGTTGTATGCCGGCTAATCAAGACTAAAGCATGAAAACGGTTTATTGCCTTTCATTGTATGTCTTGTTGTATGTTGTGTGAGCTAACCCTTCTTGATTGTGTGGCTTCATTTAGTGTGTAGTTCGACTCATAGATGAGTCTTGTTGTGTAGTGACTCGTAGTAAGAGTCATGTTGTGAACTAATGGAACCGTAGCAACGCACTAAACTAACGAATCAACAAACGATAACGTAACCCAATGAACTCACTAGAATGTGAGAGAGTGTACGGGAGTAATAACCTTCCGATAACGGTAGGAGAACCAAAATGAATAATCCACAAATAATAAGTAGTGGAAGTATATAAGTAACCTCTATTAGAGGAGTTAATCTTGGTACAAGACATGGACCATGAGAGCAGTAAAGAATGATGAGGGATCTCCAAACCCCTTAGCAATTAGTCGACCCATTATGAGAGGACCCGACTGTTGTAAGTATGTCCCGAACATGAGAGAATTCGATACGTTGGGGAAACCCTTAAATTTGAGGATACTAGACGGTGGTAATTCCCTAAGCTGGTGGAGGTTATCAAGAGAGATACTTCTAGGCTAATCCATGAGATCGTAATATACTCTGAGAGAAGGGTGTTGGGAATTTGAGTAGTCCGGTAAAAATGGGCATTTGAGTATTTGAGGAGCTAAGCGTATAGCCCTCGTATTGTAGGTCCGGTGGCGAGTCTTGTGTATGACTCCGCCCAGAGGCCAAAGTAATGAGTATTGCGTATGTATGGGTAAAGTAATGAGTACTGAGTAAGAAGTGAGTATGAGTATGTAATTAGTACCGAGTATTGAGTATGTATGAGTAAGTATTGAGTACGTATGAGTAAGCATGGAGTATTGAGTAGTGAGTATGCACAAGTATAGTAACGAGTACGGAGTAAGGATCGTGTGCGAGTAAGGTATTGAACATGGAGTGACGGGTATACAAGAATAAGGAGTGAGTATGAGTAGAGTAGCGAATATCGAACACAGTACGAATAGAGTAGTGAGTAACGCAACGAAAGAGTAACGAATAAATAACTAGCACGAATGGTTGACTACCGAATTGTCTTCCTTAGTAAGTATTGAACCTTGTATGTGTAAGTAGGTATTGTTGATTGTATTGTTGTAGTATGAGTATGTATGTATGCATGTAAAATGAAACTTAATGTACATCCTACGGTGTAGCGTAGAATATCGACCAAAAGTAGTCGGCGTACCGCGTTAGCACGCGGTATATGCGAATTTCATATGCAGCGTAAGCTGACCCCCTAGGTGGAACGTTTTTAGTGTGCAGGTATTCGAAGCTGACCACCGTTCTAGAGAGTAGGACGGGGACTGCTACGTAAGCATGGGTAGTTGTAAAAAGGGGATTGTATTTGTACTGTATTGTGAATTTGGGAAGTCCAAACTGTATCGGTAAGTTAAGGATTGTAGTAGACTCGGTATGGTATTGTACTGGAGTTGTATTTGAATTATGGTTGAGTACGCAAGGGAAAGTAATGTATTGTGTAGAGTACTCGGTATGTTCAAATTCATCAGACCGATAGTATGTAGGATTGTAACTCGCCTTGTTAGTCACGTGGGTGACTAACGGCATTGTACACCCGTCGTTGAGTAAGTAATATCCGCTGTGAAGGTAAGTATTGTATGGTAATGACGGTATTAGCGGTAAGGGTGTTACAGTTCGTCAACCCCACAAAACAAAAAGCGAATGACCCACACTCAGAACGACGTCTACATGGTATACCACGGAATAGCTCGACTCAGCCATTCACGGCTCAGAAACAAAGCATAGTGCCCCAAAACAGAGAGTTTGCAAAAGCAGAAGCAAACTTGCATTTAAACATGCCAAAACACTTATAAAACAATAGTAGGGACTTAGAGGAGTCTACCGCCGCAAACGGCATTCAAATCAGAGTTCAGGCAGAGAAGTTATGCTGAAAACAGAGCGGTGTCCGAACTTGTGTCCGAACGTCGAAGTTTGGACGCAAGTCGAGACTTCAGAAAATCGCCAAATGTCTGAACGTCAATGTTCAGACACAAGTCGATTTGAAGTCAGAGGGAAGGGTTACAGAAGTGTCCGAACATCGAAGTTCGGACCGATGTTCGAACATTTTACGAGAAAGAGTTACGTGGTGGCGTCTGACCTTGTGTCTGGACATCAATGTTTGGACACAAGTCGAACTAAAATCAGAGGGAAAAACTAAGGGAGTGTCCGAACATCAATGCTCGGACTGATGTTCGGACATACCCCGAACCTTGAAAATCAGAAGCGCCCAACGTACTGTCCGAACTTCAAAGCTCGGACAGACGTTCGGACAAGGCAAAAACAGCAATTTCCATAACGGATTCAGAGGGGAAAATGCACATTAATCATCACCAATTGCCAAATTGTCACGCACACACACCAAGTCAGATTGAAAACATAGAAGACCATGGGGGTTTATCTATTAGAAACCACCAAAACAAAATCAGAATTCACAAAGCAAATCAGAAGGTAAACCCCTTGCAACACCCCATGGCTGAACTTCCAAATTGAATCGGGTAACCACCTACCTCGATTAACAGCAGAAACTCGGCCACAATCTGAAGCAATAACGCAGCTCGAACTGTTCCCCAACCAGACATGACCAAGCCGCAAAATTCCACAATCAAACAACCCAAAAATCAGAAAACAAATGGAGAAACCTAGAGCCATCAAAGTCCCAAAATCTGCAACACAAACCTGATTTCAGGAGTCCAGAAGTCCACAATCCAAGGCAGTCTACAGTTCACGCAAACCACAGTTCGAAAGCAATCCAGCAGTCTCTGATTTCAGCAATCGAGGTCTCACAAATCAGAAAACGGAGGAGAGAAGAACACCACACCAAATTACGCAATATGAGAACCCAAACCTGAATTAAGAGGAGAAGGACCACACAACAGCGAAATCTTCAATCCGGTGCCACAACAGAAAACACAACTCTCAGCAAGGGAAGAAATTAAGAGAGAAGAGAGGGAAGAAGGCGCTCGTTCAAACTTGGAGAGAACTGTCGACGCTCCATGATTAGAAACTGACGATGTTTACACTGATCGTGGATTGGAAAATAGAATAAATAAGGAACCATTTTCCTTACTAATCAGATAATTTAATTACCTGGGGGTTGCTATTCGCAGTACAAAATTACTAATCACCGCAGTACAAATTTTTTTTAAATCATATTAATGTTGTAAACACGTAATTATGTGTCCATGTGTTTTTTTTCAAAAAATGATATCTGAAAGTAATTTAGCCCAAGAAGTTTGTAGTTGATTAGTACCGAATTTTGCTAGTTACTTTTTTGTTGTAATCAATACTGGAATCTTTTTTTAAAAAAAAGTGTTAGATTACATTTTTATGTGTTTACACTATTAATATGATTTAAAATTAATTTGTACTGCTATTAGTAAAAACTTTACTATTTGCAGTACAAGTTTTTTTTTCACCAAACTTAGTTGAATAAGTTGGAATGTTGTGGGGAGAGATTTTTTTTCTGAAACAAATGAGAATTGAATGACCAAATTTCAGTCACAATGAGTAAAACAACAAAGTTGGAACAACTAAGTTACAACAACTAAGTTAAAGAAAAACAAAGTTACAACAACTAGTTTAAAGAAAAACTAAGTTACAACAACAAAGTTAAAGAAAAACTAAGTTACAACAACAAAGTTAAGGAAAAACTAAGTTACAACAACAAAGTTACAGAAAAACTAAGTTACAACGAGTTACAACATAATTGATATTATCAATCATCATTACTAATAACTGACTCATCACTCTCACCTTCATATGAATTGGAGAGTGATTCGAGTTCTAACAAAATGGAACTATCATGCACTTCATTGCTTGCAACTGACTCCATTGAAAGTTCACTGTTGTCTTCATATGAATCTAGGAGTGATTCTACTGCCCACAAGATTGAACTGTCATACACCCCCACCCAGTCATTACTTCCAGTAGATTCTTCTTGCTTGTGGAGTTCCTGCTTGTGGATTGATTCATTATCCACCATTAAAACATCACTCTCTTCTGTATCGGAAAGGAATTCATGCTCCCATATGATATTAGAAGTGTTTTCGGAATTTGATGAATGACTCATGATAATGTGAATGGGTTGTCAATTTGAAGGAGTTGGTGGTGTGGAAATATGAATTGTAAAGAATCAGTAGTAACTCTACTCCTTTTATAGAGAAAGCACAAGCTCCAGATTTTTGCTTAAAACATTGTGCTTGTGGCTGATAGTGAATCTGTCCTTAAAGTTGATGCTGAAGCTAATAATGATTGTGTCCTTACATGTATTCCCCATAAATTTGTGAAATGTCATTTCGTACCTTGTATAGTCTTACATGGTGGTTATGTGTGATCATGTCTAATAGTGACTGTGTCCTTTACATGTAATGATGAAGCTAAATAGCCATGTAAGAAGGCACATACTTGTATTCCCCATAAAATTGAAATGTCATTTCGTACCTTGTATAGTCTTACATGGTGGTTGTGTGTGATCATGTCTAATATTGACTGTGTCTTTACATGTAATGCTGAAGCTAAATAGCCATGTAAGAAGGTACATACTTGTATTCCCCATAAAATTGAAATGTCATTGCGTTCCTTCTGTAGTCCTATAAGGAATATTATGGGTTGGCATACTAGAATGCAGTAGCTGTGTAATAATGTACATGCATGCCATCCCTTTTAAGACACTAATTCAGCTCACTCGTGCCAATTAAGACTCTAATTGAGCTCACTCGTGTCAAATTAAGACACTAATTGGCTCAATTAGTGTCTTAATTTTACAAGAGTTTTTGCATTTTTTATTTCCAATACATGTGGATATTCAGTTCTCATGACGTAAACATTGGGTTTATTTCGTTTGGTAGAATGGTTCTACATATAGCGTTCTTTGGTTTCATATAGCATTCTTTGGTAGATGTTTGGACGTGGAATAAACGTGTCGTTATACTTTTCTGGATTTATAATCTTTGGTAGATGTTTGGACGTGGAAGAAACGTGTCGTTATACTTTTCTGGATTTATAATCTTTGGTAGATGTTTGGACGTGGAATAAACGTGTCGTTATACTTTTCTGGATTTATAATCTTTGGTAGATGTTTGGACGTGGAATAAACGTGTCGTTATACTTTTCTGGATTTATAATCTTTGGTAGATGTTTGGACGTGGAATAAACGTGTTGTTATACTTTTCTAGATTTATAATCGTTAGTAGATGTTTGGACGTGGAGTTTTACATTTTGATATATTTCAGTTATTGTGACATAAACATTACGTTCTAACCGCTTTGTAGAGTTACCGATTCCTATATTTCATCCTTCACATGTGACTGAACTCAAGCGCATGCTGACTATGATGTGTCTGAATTGCTTGAAGTTGAAGCCCAGTAAGGTAAATAATTGTATTTGTTTCTTAATGATGCACTTGTATATCTCCATATGAAGCTTTTGCATCAGTTTTCATCTATCCAGTGTTTGTATAGGTCTGAAAAATCTAGTCAGTGGTCAATCAAGTGTTGTTTGACTTCTAACGTAGTTATTTCCTGAATTATGTATCTAACTTGATTTTGAATTTATGGTCAGGCACCTACGAAGACTGCTGGTATAGTTGATATGAAATAGGGTTAGATGCATCTACATTTCTCTCATAGTTTGTTTCAATATTTTTTGTTCAGTTTCTTGTAATGTGATAATTAAATAGAACAAGAATAATGATGGAGCAGTCTCTTTGGAGCTTAGAATGCCTGGAAGGATGAAAAACAAGGCAGTGAGTGGAGTTTCCTGAAGTAGTATGGTGGGTTTGCTCTTGGTTGATCAATTGATTAAAAAGGATGGTGATTTTAATCTCGTTGCTGATACTTTTATCCTTATCCTAACAAACTAGGTATCAAAATGTTCAAAAAGTTTCCAAAGGAAACAAGAAAGAAGTTTGAAAAGAAAGGGTACTTCCCCCAAGATGGATACATCATCAAATACTTGCCTGTTTCACCAAACTGCTTATAATCCATTCCAGATGTATCTGATGGAATAAGTGTCATGTCCTCGGTGAGTTATGGTGCTACTCTTTCTGCCATGCCCTTTGTTACCTTTTTTTCCCAATGTTTTCATTCTTGTTTTCTAACTTATCTGCAGGATGTGTCTTCAGCAATGCTGAAGAAGGTACTAAGGAAGATCGAGGAAATAAAGAGTTCACGATCAGGTGAGCCTAACTTCCAAGCTCATGAAGATGAAGTCAATGCTTTACAGGTGGTTGTAGCTCAGTATCTTCAAGTGCGAGGCATTGGACAGAGAATTAACATTTAGGAGCAATGAAGAGCAAAAGAAACGGTGCATTTCTAGAAAATTTGGCTTCAATCCCCGGTTTTTCTTCTCTTCCCCGGTTCTAAGAACCTCCACAAAATGAACCAGAAGGTGATCACCAGCAATTTCAGCTATACGGTAACAATCACCAAGTCCACTAGAAAATAACTACATCCAAACTGTATCTTAAAACAATAAAAACATAAAATCCTAAACTATGCCCCTCCATACTGGTGATAGTACGAATCCCATATAGTCAAGGTACTGAGAACCTCATCTAACCCCTGTTCAGTTTGCCTTTGTTCCTTGTGCGGCATCTGCTCATGGTAGTAACGCCAGTCCCAGCTACGATTCCTAGGTAATAAAGGACTACCAGCCTCAGTTGCCTCATGCATGAGCTGTAACATAATATTATAAAGTTAGTTAGCATTCATAAAATGCTATAATCAACTGAAATTATACAAAGGAAGAGATCAACTTACTAAGGCGGGATCCGGCCGATGAACAAAGGTGTTTTCGTATATGTCAGGATTCATGATCTTCGGATGGGTGTGTTTGACGTACCAATCCAGATAATCTCCGCCACATGCATGTACGGCCGCCCATGTCTTAGTGAACCCCGGAGCAGGTCCACACTCACGTGTGGTGTCCCACACACTATACATGGTGGGGTACACACATCTATAGGGCTTTCCTTTTCTCCCTCTTTTTTCAGATCTATTGTTCGATCTAATAGGGGGAGGTGGGATACACTAAACGTACCCGAATTGGCGAAGACAATGCTCTGGTATATATGGCTCATTCACGGTCATGTACTGCAAGGTACCCCTGTACCAAGAGCGACCCCTGTTCTCATTCACATTCTCATGACTGTAGGGAAACCAATCAATCTACATTGGATCACAGGGAAACGTAAGCATCAATAATAAACAATAATGTAAATAATACAAATTGAAATTGTTGTACCACTTACATTTCTTGCTGTCAGAGCATCTATATGCTTGTGGTAGTTCTCCAGTGAATCTTTATTTTTCTGCTGGGAGGTGGACCTGACCCATCTCATAGCCCACGGTCTATCATCCCCATCACGGCAGTCAGCACTAACTGTTGGTCTAAGAGTGGGGAAGTACGCATATATCCAGTACTATATAAATTTTAAAAAGAAATTATGCCAATTCACATTTGAAAATTTATTACACATTGTTGTACATTAAAACATTTACCTCGAGAAGGGTCAAAGAGCCAGCAATGCTATTACAGTCAGCACGAGATGCTATCCCCAGCTGGCGATACAACCACACAAGAGTACCTGCTCCCCATGCGAACCTCTTTAGCTTCGTATGTTTACCCATGGGAGTAATAACCAGAACGGTAGAGGACTTATGCGTGAATGCCCCTTGTTAGCAAAGATGGTAGTAGCGAGAGCATAGTAGAGTCAACCGCACGTCTGCCTCATAGGTACCCTCTGGCCGGTCGAACACCACTCTATAAGTGGACATATTTGAACAGCACCAGTATGCCACATGAATTTCATCATCTGGTCAACGTCGTCCTCAAAATCTAACAACTTAGCCATCGTCTCCTTAAGCTCACTGTTTGATAGATTCCCCACAATCGGATGACCAACGATTGGGATCCTCAGTATCTGCCACACATCATGAAGTGTGATTGTCATCTCTCCAAAAGGCATGTGGAAAGAATTGGTGTCCGGCTGTCACCTCTCCACAAAAGCCGAGATCAAAGACATGTTGTTGAAACCCCATGTGGCATCTAGCAGATGATCCAACGCTGAGTACTTAATCATATTTCTTGCCCTTTTACAAGCAACCCCGCTAAATGGCCAGTTCGTGATTATAGGGTTTCGGGGTTTAAATCCCAAAACACCCGGGTCCTAGACAATTAACACAAATTTTACACACGCATGAAGAAATAGTTAAATCTACTTGCCAAACTGAAAGATAAGATAGTATATACCTTAGTCATTGACCAAAGGTCAATGACGACACGCCCACCGAAGCTGGTGATGACACTAGTCAGTAGTGGACCACCGGGTACTGGCACTTCAGTAAGCCTCCAGAAAGCGGGAATAACGGGCTCCATAGCTAGAGCAGCTTCCTCATCAGTCGCGCTCTCCTGATTAGGGTCGTCCTCGTCTAGGCCCTCATCCTCATGTCTCCTCAGCCTCCTCCTCCTCCTCCTCATCTATGTCCATGTCAACGGGTGCTGCAGCATCCGGAGGGGTCTGGAGGTCATGATAGCTACACCCAGCAGAAGTCTGTGCCTCCGCATGCTCCACACGGTGGTCATGATAGCTACCACCAGCAGAAGTATGTGCCTCCACATGCCCCAGGTGGTGGCTACTCTGACCCTCTATATTGTAACTAGAGCTATGGAGCTGGGGCAGATTAGTAGACGACCAATCACCTGCAGAGGGTGAAGCTTCAGGCATCCTTCTCCTAGGTATGTGTGCGACTGGGTCGAATCATGGAATGACTGGGTAAAGGATGGGTCCATGATGGGCTGCTGCTATGGGTGATATGACGAATGATGAGGTGGGTCAGCATGATCCTGTTGTGGCTGGAAAGATGAGTGTCGTGGAGGCTCAGCATGACCCTGCTGGGGTCATGCTGAGCCTGGAAAGACGAGTGTCGTGGATGATCAACCGCAGTGCGCTCACGACGGAACGAAGCAATCATTGGCTGCTCCACATTCCTGTCCTTCTTCTTTTTTTTGGTGTAGACGTTCATCAGAACATTCTTTAACTTATCCATCACTGCACAAGTTGAAGCAACCCAGTTAAGATGAGCTACACAAGTAAGTAATAATAAATCAACAGAACAATCATAGTATAGCCTCAAAACTTTCCAAACTCATCATTGTAATCCTTAACTCTTATCTAACTTAGCCAAAACTTATAATATAACATATTAGGTCAATATTATCTCTAAATTACAGAAGACTTTTGGACCTTTACCAACCATACCCCAAACTTTAAGAAAATTACCTTTTTCATTCGATTTACTACACTTGTTACTTAGTCACTTAAACTTTATTTTAAATTACCCAAAACTTGTAAAATAAGTTTATAAGTATATTTAGGTCATTATGAATAATTTTATACAGCAACTACACCCTAGTTCCCTCATTTTACTCTTTAACCCCAAAATTTCATAAACTTGTCATTTAAGTGCTTAAACTTTATTTTAACTTACTCAAACTTATGATATAAGTTCATATACATAAATATATCATTATAAACAATTTCATACAGAAACATTTCAGCCCTATACATAAATATCCCTTTAGTTTCAAAAATGGCATTTTAACCCCTTTTTACTTATCATTTTGTACCTATAAGCCCTTTAACTGATTCTAATGCTTTAATTGTAAACTTAAAATACAGTAAATAAAACAGTAGGCATTCGGCTTTAATTGTTACAACACCAAATAAAGAACTATACACACGATTTAAGCATGATAAGCGCAAAACTATACCTTAGCCAAAACTTTAAGAAAATTACCATTTTGACATTCGATTTACTACACTTGTTACTTAGTCACTTAAACTTTATTTTAAATTACCCAAAACTTATAAAATAAGTTTATAAGTATATTTAGGTCATTATGAATAATTTTATACAGCAAGTACACCCTAGTTCCCTCATTTTATTCTTTAACCCCAAAATTTCAAAAATTTGTCATTTAAGTGCGTAAACCTTATTTTAATTTACTCAAACTTATAATATAAGTTCATAAACATAAATATATTATTATAAAATTTTTAAAACATTTACTATTAAAAAAACAGGTGAGTCGCCCCAATAGGCGGGGCGAGATTCACCGGTTCGCCTCCGCCGCCAGGGTTAGTTTCACCACCTCGTGTCACCAGCAAAGGCGAGACAAGTGAACTCATTTCTTCAGGCGGGGCGAGTCTCTTCTAGGAGTGTCTTCAGGCGGGGCGAGTCTCCTCAAGGCATGTCTTCAGGCAGGGCGACTCCCTTCATCGCGTGTCTTCAGGTGAGGTGAGGTGACGTCTACCCTGTGGTCGAGGCGAGTCCATCCTGCGCGTGTCGACAGCAACGGCGAGGCGCTCCCAGTCGCCTCAAGGCGCGAGGCGAACTCGGCCAACTCGTGTCTCTGGCTGAGGCGAGTTTGGTCGGGTAGTGTCAAGAGCAGGGGCGAGCCGACTGCATTAGTGTCGGTGGGAAGGGTGACTGAAACTCCATTCAAACTTTTTTTTTCCAGATTTTTGTTTTATAGATCTAAGCTAATTTAATGTGTGTTTCTAAATTCTAACAACATATTTGAAATCACCACATCAAGATCTATAACTTGCAAAAAAATTGAAAAACTCACCAGAAATTTTTTCCAGCGGTGGTCCGGCGGTGGCTCCGGCGATCCGGAAGAGAGGATTCCGGTGAGGTAGTTTGGAGGAGAGATGGTGGGTGCGTGAGGATCCGAACACATCCCGTTTATATATAATGTGCACGTTTTGGAGCGTTTTTTCAAAAAACGCTCGTTTTGACTCGTTTTCAACATATTAACGTCGTTTCGTACTAAATACAGCAAAACATCAATAACTTAGCATAAAATCACAATTATAGCATCCAAACACAATAAAAACGGGTTTAACAACTTTTACTACAACGAGAGCATTTTTGTTACCCGAAATTGGCGTTTTTTACGGTTCACGGTGACGAAATGCATTTTTTGAAAAACAAAATGTACGACATGATGTCACTACATGTTTACAACGTTAATATGATTTTAAAAAATTTGTACTGCGGTGATTAGTAATTTTGTACTGCGAATTGCAACCCAGTAATTAAATTAGTAGTAATAACTTCCTCGCCCTTGCCTATTAAAAGAATACCGCCGTTGTCCCACTGTTATGAAGAATGAAGTCCAACTTAGAATAATAATATAAACCGGACATATCATAATGTTGTAAAGTCTGGGTTATAACATGGTGTTTATATTGTATTTATGTCATTAATTGTTGCTCGTCTTTTCCCGTATTATCATAAATATTTTTAAAGTCAATTAGTTGTTCTTAAGATTACCAACACCATTATTAACAGTAATATTTCATTTTATAAAAAATATAATATAAAATTTTAATATTTAATTTTACGTATACACAGTAATATTTAAGTCATATTTTTTAATTTTATTAAGTTAATTATTTTGTATGTTGTATAGAGTAAGAAAGTTCACTAAATAATTATCATATTTTTTATTTTATAATTTCTTACTTATATTTTTTATATAAACTATTAACTAATTAGCTTTAACTAAAAAAATATTATGAAGAGAACTACCCGACTCATGATTTAGAATTGGGAGCAGTTGTGTTTGCATTGAAGATCTAGCACCACTACCTATACAGAGATACAGTGATAGTCTACTCGGATCACAAGAGCCTTCAACTTATTCACACAGAAGGAGCTGAACATGAGGCAGAGGCGATGGGTCGAGTTTCTAAAGGACTACGACATCGACCTCAGGTACAAGGAGGGCAAGGCAAATGTTGTTGCTGACACCCTGAGCCGCAAAGCTCATTCTTTATTTGCCATGACAGGAGACAACGGCCTCATCGAGGAGGTACGTTGTGCTCAGAATAATGATCATTACATAAAGACTATCAGGCAGCAGTTGACTAACGGTATCTTTGAGAGACAGAAGTATGACTTTGTACTCAGTGAAGATAGGTTAATAAGATTGAATGGTTGTTTGTGCATTCCAGAGTCCAGCCCAGACTTGAAGGAAAAGATATTACAAGAAGCTCATTGCTCATCCTTATCAGTACACCCAGGGTCATCGAAGATGTACAAGGATCTGAAATTACATTTATGGTGGAGTGGTATGAAGAAAGATGTTGCAGAGTTTGTGGCAAGATGTATGACATGTCAGAAAGTGAAGTTTGAGCACCGGAGATCGGGCGGTTTAGTACAGCCGATGCCCATTCCATATTGGAAGTTCGAGGATATATCTATGGATTTCGTAGTAGGTCTTCCACCGACTAGAGGAGGTGCTAACATGATATGGGTCATCGTCGACAGGATGGCGAAGGTAGCAAAGTTCATTCCTATCAAGGACACTTGAAAAGTCCCCAAGCTGGCGGACCTCTTCTAGATGAGATCATTAGACACCACGGTGTACCTAAGTCCATTGTGTCAGACAGAAATTCAAGGTTTGTTTCCAGATTTTGGCAGCAAGTTCAAGAGGCATTGGGTACGAAGCTGAAGCTAAGTACAGTCTTTCATCCACAGACAGATGGTCAGAGTGAACAAACAATTCAAACATTAGAGGACATGCTTAGAGCTTGTGCCTTAGACTTCCAGGAAAGCTGGATAGATCGACTGCATTTGATTGAGTTTGCGTACAACAACAGCTATCATGCATCCATTCAGATGCCACCATTCCAGGCATTGTATGGCAGACCATGCAGGATACCACTTTGTTGGGACGAGGCCAGTGAGAATATCATCTTAGGGCCAGAGTACCTAGACCAGATGAAAGAGGATATTGTGCAAATACGCAAGAACATGAAAATAGCCCAGGACAGACAGAAGTCATATGCTGATGTCCGGAGGAGAGACCTCGAGTTCGCAGTAGGCGATCGAGTCTTCCTTAGAGTTTCACCTATGAAAGGAGTTTTCAGATTTGAGCAGAAGGGCAAGCTTAGCCTGAAGTATGTAGGACCGTACCTTATCACAGAGCGAGTGGGCCCATTAGCTTACAGATTAGATTTACCTGTTGAGCTTGGGAGAGTGCACAACATGTTTCACATTTCTCAGCTAAAGCAGTATGTGCCTCACCCATCACATATCTTAGAGCCCGAAACACTCGAGCTAGATCCTACACTTAGATATAAGGAGACCCTAGTTCGCATTTTAGACTCCAAGACTAGGGAGACCAGGAACAAGACCATTAGAATGGTCAAGGTTCTGTGGTCAAACCACGATATTGAGGAGGCGACATGGGAGTTAGAGGACTCCATGCGAGACAAGTATCCAACACTTTTCTCTTAGTTTGTGTATACTTGTGGGGGTACGTGGGCGTAACCCTTTTTAAGGGGGGTAGAGCACCACATGCGACTTGCATATTTGCAGTCTGGTTTTGGTTTGTGTATGGTTGTTTGTGTTTGATTGTTGTGCATGTGTGCACTTAAGTGAATGGTTATTGATGTGTTCTATGTAACACTTGGTTGTTGATTATTGATGTGTCCTATGTGACACTTGGTATCGTTGTGTTCTATGTAACACTTGGATGGTTAATAAAAGCACACTTATTTGCTTTACAGTATTTATCAAGTTACTTATGCTGTGATTACATTGATTATCACGAACAAAGGATATGTGTTTATTCGAGTTACATACACTCGGATTACTGATGGAATGTAGAGGTGTCAGCATAGTATTGACACCCAGGAATGATAAGTATACGGGGAATAGATATGAGGAACTTGATTCCATAGGATAAGTAAGTATAAGAAGGGGGTAGACTGAAATACCCCTAACATTTAAATAATTAAATAATGGTTGATAAGTATTATTTGGGGGATTATTAAACCCTAAGAAAGCATATAAACACTTAGGCGTTAAAAACGCACCTAAACTCCTTAAGGTCAAAAACGAGCGTTAAGCTGAACCTTAAGCTAACCAAAGTTATATAAGCTATAAACCTCATATGAAGTTAACCAAGGATCATTATATGACCCTTAGAACACAGGACCTCATCTAAAACTGAGTAAAAATACAAAATGCTCGGGAGTCCCTTTAAGGGCCCGAAAGTTCCGAAAGTCCCGGAAATACCTTATAGGATGAAGTAAAGCATTACACTTCATTCCAAATACACCATAACTCTTTATTAAACATTTAAGATGAATTCCTCATGGTAGATTTTCAATTAAACGCAAAGCGCTCGGAGGTTCCCGATGGGGACCCCATAAACCCCCGGGAATGCCCCGGAGAAGTGCCGAGGTGGCACAAAGTCCTATATAATTCATTCTTAGAGTTCCTAACATCATTATTCATCATTATAAAGAGATACCTTGAGCTAATTTTCCAAAATTCAACAGGATCCTCGAGAAATTTCTTAACGCTCCTATTTTGCCCCGGGAGTGTCCCGGTAGCCCGGAAATTATGTCTTGAGTTGATATAACCCTATATAACTCAATGTAACACCTTAACATATTGTTATTGACTATAAACAATGTTTATAAACACTTGGAACTCATAGCGACTAATTATTTTCCAGAAAATCCTTAAAGCACAAAAACGCACCTTCGGGTGTCACAAAAATGCGTTCTACGCAATTGCCTTGAAGTTTTTGAGGAACCACGAGTTGATAATCTTAAAAGGGGATAAATTCACCATATAAATTAATTCCAGTGCTAAACTCATAGCATAACCAGGGCCGAAATTATGATCAAAAAGGTACCTAAAAACAGCATTTTACCTTAGAAACTTTCATCTTTCACCTTAGTATAAATGTACCAATTAAATGTTGTGACTTATAACATGTTATAATATGGTCTTAATACAATATAGTGTGATAGGAATTAAATTAAAAATCAGTCCCATATAGACACACATGTGGCCGATTTTTAAGGTATATTTGACATGGTTTTTACTTAAGAAATTGTCTTATGGAATGGTGACTCATCTTCCATGTGCCATATGATATAATGTCAAACAATATCAGTCAAGGTAGCCTCCCATTACCGATTTTCTGCAAGAAACAACAAGGAAGAATAAGTTAGGAAAGTAATGGGATTAAAATACAAAGCTAGATCTACTTTTGACAAGGAAAATAAACAAAGAAAACAACTTGCTTCTATACCATGTGGCTGCCAATTTTAGGCAAGGAAAAGCAAGATTGATTGCTGTCTATCTAGTCAAATAAAACAACTACCTAACTAAGCATAATTCATTGTCAAATATAGACAAAAATCAAGTGCATACAAACAGCACACATTACCGTAAATGAGCAAGAAGATAAGGTTTTGATTGCCTTATAAAAATTAAACTAAGATACCTACCTACCTAGCCTTGTTCTAATGTCTTCAATTGACAAAAAAATCAAATACCTATACAGCTTCATTACCGAAAATTCAAGGAGAAAGGAGTCAACATTAGCATGTGTACTCTACTTAGAAAAATCAAAAGAAACATGCACCTACCTTAGCTCTTATCCTCTTGTTCAAATTGACAACCAAAGTCTCCAATCTCCTTGCCAATCAGCCGAAAGTCTAGCATGAAACATGGGCATTTATTGAGCCAAGAATCAAAGTAATAAACTAAGGAAATCTAGACAATTTTGACATTATTTTTGTCAAAAGAAAATTCACCCTTTGCCTTCCCTTATCTTCCTATGTGAGTGTCTATGCTCATTTGCCCCATTCAGCCGATTGTGTAAGTTCTCCAACTCTCTCTTTTCCTTCTTCCTTTGCTAGTTTACTCCTTAGAGCTTCAAAGCTCCATTAATGGTGTATTAAGTTCTAACACCATTTTAATGTAATTTTCCTAGCTAAATCTACTAAGTCTTGAAGCAAGAATCATCCTAACATCCATACAAGAAATCGCCAAGCTTTAGTGCTCCAAGGAGGTATCTTGATTCAACAACAACACAAGGAACAACAAGATCAAGTTAAGGTATATTTTTATGTTGAAAATCCTAGTAAATTACCTTAAGCTATTACCGAAAACTTAGAGCTTCTAAACCTATGTTCTCTTCATTATTTCATGAAGGAAATTTAGATCTACAATCATCCCAAGGTGTACCGAAAATTCCTTGAAAAATACCTAAGGTAAACTCTTGTAAAACTACTTCAAATCTTATTTATAAATCCTTGTTAGAAGTCTAACAAATGGATCTCCTAAATATATACAAGGAGGCCGAAAGTTCTTCATCAAGATAGCATTTGGAGAGCTTGGAATTCAAGGAGAAATCAAGTACAAGAATTATCTTGATTTAAGGAGTAAGTATCTATAATTAAGGTTTATTAAGTTTGAGTTTGATTTAAGCTTCAAACTTTGGTATAAAAATTGTGTATAAGCCTTAGTAATATTAAGGCCGAAAATATTGGGTTATAATGTCAAGAAAATAATTTATAACATATATGGTAAGATTATTACCTTAAGGTATAAATTTGTGTCACAAAAATTAAATAGAATACATATATGTTTAAACCGAAACATCTAGAAGTGAAATGTTCTATTTTGAGTTTATAATCATTCTAAGTCATTAGCAAAATTTTTGGAAGTGTTATATGGCTTATATACATTTATATGTACATATTATAAAGTTTAAATCAAGTTTTAAAACTATATGGTAACAATATATTAAAGCCGAGAATGAAATGTTTTAATTGGTGATTTTTGAAGTATATAAGTGTATTAGCTTATATTATAAATTTTGGGAATATTAAAAATAGCTACAAGTATTTAAATGGCTAGTTTAATAAGTTATGTGGCCAAAATGTAAATTTTGAAAAGTTTGGAGTATTAAAAATAAAAGCCGAGAGCTTAAGGGTCTATTTGGTATATTTATGATATAATATAAGGTAGGAATTAATATTATGAATTTTGGTGAATTTAAATAAGTGTTTAAGTGTTAAAATAACATTTTATAAAGTTTTGGGGCTATTTTGTAATTATTGGAAAGTTTGGGAATATAACCGAGAGTACATATGAATTTATGGGTATATTAAAGTATTAATTATGAAATTAGACTTTGGTCAAAGTGTTGACCAAAAACTTTGGGTTAAAATGATTTATGACATAAAATATTAAGTTTATAAAAGTTTAAGGGTGAATATGTAATTTATGAAAGTATAAGTGTAAAACTGAATTTAATTTGGGGCGAATACATAATTTGCAAAAGTATAAGGACCATTTCGGTATTTTAGAAAATTAAATATTAAAACTATAGTTTATAAGTTAATATGTAACTTATATAAAGTTTTGGGGTTAAAATGTAAATAAATGAAAGGTATATATTAAAACCGAAAGTTTAAGGGATTTAATGGTAATTTATAAAAGTTAGTATATATATTTGTAAATACTGAAAGTTAAGTGGTTAATTAGCAATTTATAAAAGTTTGTGTTCATTAAGTAATTACCGAAAATATATGGTTGGTTTTGTAATTTAATAAAGAATGGAATTAAAAACTATGTATTATGATACATTATGGAGTATAATATAAAGTTTATAAAATAATTGTGGTTATAATTAAAATAACCAAAGGATATAATATAAAGGATAAGTGGAAATAATTATGAGTATATAATCAAGGAAATGGAAATATACTAAAAGGTAGGAATCCATTATCACATGTGGTTACCACATAAAATAACGAACTGTTAAACTACCTAGAACCACTGTTAAATTACAGGGGGAAATAAAGAACATACAGAGTTAGCATACAACGAGTATAAACTTTACAGTGACAGTATTGTAATATTTAGTGAATAGTTGTATTAATGTTACCCGGTATTGCATGTAAATATAACAGCGTACGGGGAGGAACTGTTAAAGCGTGAACTGTCAAGCTAGCAAGTTACACGGTGAACGGTATGTTAATTGTGTGGTCTGAATTTCCTAAGGATATTCCTAAGGTCTAGACGTTTCGTGTTTAATTGTTAAGAGCGATATCTGTGATTTATGTATATGATATTGTATACTGTATTGCTCAACACTGTTGCGTTTTATTTTACGCGAACGTCTTATGACTGGAAGTTTATACATCTAAACTGGAACAAGACTAACTGACCTTTAGGTATTATTGAACCTAACTGATGGTCAACTGTTATAGTCTTAACTCAAGGATTGAATATTGTATCACTGACTAAAGGGCTAACTTATAAAGAGAGGAATCCAGACTGTTTCGACTTTCTGGTTGCACATCGTGATCACTACGAGGGACTTCTATGGGGAGTCACTCAAGGAATCCATTGTCCACATTCGACGATGGCGGAGGGCACTACCGTTGGTGCACAGGTTCGACCGGGTCGGTCAAATAATTATCCAGGGTCATAACGTCAGCTGGTAACGGTTCCTATGGAACCCAGGGGACTACTGTCCATTATTAAGTTATTAAGGGTTGTCTTAACATGACGCCTGAGGTGGAATTTAATTGGAAAGGTTTAAGTGGATGGTTTAAAAGGATGAGGGTCATATGACCCACTGACAAGTACAGTTAATATGCGTATCTTGTTTGATTGTTGTTATGGATTATTGGTATTTGAATATTGGTTGTTGTTTACTATTATGCACTGGTGTTTGCAGGTGAACTGTTGTGTGATTGTTTAATTCTTACAGTTATTGTTGTATTATTGTAAACCGGTATATCATGTAAAGAATCTAATGTCAAGATGGCTAAAATGACTTAAGGAATCTAGATGACTTAGGACTACATTTAGCATACCAGCATTTCGATTGCTGAGCCCTTCAATGAGCAAAACATTTCAGGTTACTGAAGAAGACACAAGCCGGAGTGCGGGGAAACAGGGTAGTTGATGTGTTTCCAATAAACACTCTTTTAGTTTTATTATGTATTGTATTAAGGAGAATGTTGTATTCGGTTAGTTGCTCATTCAGTTTGGACGTGGTTTGTAATATTAAGGGTGCTCAGTATCTGTTCATCACAGCGTGAGGAGTTGAAGTTGTTGGAAGGAGTAAGGATGCCTTGTTACTCACAAGGGTGAGTAACGGCGTGTAACACCAAGGATAGATAGTTTTATTTTCCGCTGCGAACGCCATTTATTATGCTACGACTTGTGACGTTTTTAACAGGTTAGGATTAGGGGTGTTACAGATCATGAATAACCTTGGCAGCTGATTATAAGACTCAACCCAATCTCCATAGATTTTTCCTATCGCTTCGCATCTTGCCAACCAGGCTTTTCTGTAAGAAATTGTTTAGTTGTACTGGTCACGGATTAGTTCAATGACATCTAGAACACTCATAAGAATGGCTTCAACAATGAAATGGTAGTTCATTTGCCGATGATCTTGTCCATCATCTACAAGAACACAACAATGGGTAATGAGTCTCGTAATTTTTCATTCACTCTCACCACTCAACAACGCATCCCTTAAGTAAAATGGACATTCGTCGTGGTTAACACATTGTACAACGTATGCTTTCCTCGAGCTTTTGACAATACTGATATCTAGATTTTTACGAATGTGATACTCTTTGACAGCGGTTACCAAACTCTCTTTATCATCAAACTCTTGGCCTATATCGAACTCTTGCACAGGATTCCAGTTTGGGACACCGCGGTGATCCACATCTGATTGCATTGCATTGATGGCATCCCATTCCACGTGATGATAAAATGAAGCATCTGGCACATGCTGGCTACTTTCGCCATCTTCATCTGGTCCGTGAAGGAATTCTTCTGGGATGAGTTCAACTTCATCATCTGATGTAACATCTTCATCCTTTGCAGGCTCATACTCGCCATCGTCATCATCACCATCAATTTCTATATGCATGTCCATGCACTGAGAGATGTCCCAACAACACTTATAGTTACCAAGCATTGCCTGAACATCTTCATCAGTTTCTAGTTGAAGTGCTTCAAACTTTAATGGCTCCCTGCTGAACAACTGCTGATATGTCATCCTCGTAATAGAAAATCTGAACTTCAATTGACGGATGGCCTCTGTGACAGAATACTTTAATATTTGGATGGTGAAATCGTCAGCTACACGAAGATAAAAGGTTTTGGTGTCTTCATTGAGTTGGAAGTAGAGACTTCCATTTGTGTACGATAGTTGGGCATTAACAAAGATTGTACAAGGAAATGCCATTCTTTCAAGCGAAATTAAGATCCGGGCGAGTAAGGTAGTTTAGATCTACACAAACAAACAATATTTAAAATTTAAGCAACAAAACATAATGAACAATAAACTAAATGAAAAAAAATATTGACTTGTAAAAACAAGCCCAAATATTTTTTAGCTAACTACAAACCAATTTACAAGATTTAAACATAATAAATTTAACAACACAAATTTATTATGAATTATATATATTATTAAGCAACTAAAACTTACAAAAATTAATGTAAACCATTAACCAGATGTCTGTATTTTATTTTAACTAATTTATACACCTAATTTGAAGAACAACAAGCTATAAAGTAATGACCATAATTAATTACTAATTTAATTAAGATATTAAAGACAAAATTATTTAAAAAATATGTTTAAACCATTACCTACATGTCTACATATTTTGTAGCTAACTTGTACACCTATTTTGGTAAACAACTACTTATAAATTAATAACCACAAATTTATTACGAATTATATATATTATTAAGCAACTAAAAGTTTAAAAAATTAATGTAAACCATTAACTAGATGTCTATATATTATTTTAACTAATTTATACACCTAATTTGAAGAACAACAAGCTATAAAGTAATGACCATAATTAATTACAAATTTAATTAAGATATTAAAGACTAAATTATTTAAAAAATAAATTTAAACCATTACCTACATGTCTACCTATTTTGAATCTAATTTATACACCTATTTTGGTAAACAACTAATTATAAATTCATAACAATAATAAATGACAAATTATATATGTTATTAAGCAACTAAAACTTACAAAAATTAATGTAAACCAGTAACGAGACGTCTACATATTATTTTAACTTATTTATACACCCAATTTGAAGAATAATAAGTTATACAGTAATGACCGTAGTTAATTATGAATTTAATCATAACTAAATAAACAAGTACTTAAATATATATATATATATACTGAAACCTAGTAAACAAAGATATTTAATATACATAAAAATGAGAAATAAAAATTAAAAACAAACATACTAACCTCTACAACTTCGGAGGAGATTTGTGGTTGTTGAAATGAACTTATTTGTGTTTGTGGTTGAATGAAATAAGCTTCTGTAGGTTGGTTTTTTATAAGGATTTTTGGGTGCCAGAAACCGCATCGCCCCAGTGCGGTTTCTTTACAAATTTGTGGATAATCTTATCCGACAAAATCGCGGAAATCGCGGAATACGGATGACTCAGATTAATTCTGAGATATTTTTCAGACGCTACGGTTTGCAAATAAACCGCATCAGATCAATGCATTTTATCACAAAGATACATTTGGCTGGTCCTGTTTATGCCAAAACTAACCAATAAGTGCGATGACCCGATGCAGTTTTCGGCAAGATGGATTGAGCTGATGCGGTTTATTTGTGTCTTTTTGGCACTTCCGCGTAATTTTTTTTGAAAAAAAGTCACCGCAAGTAATTTTTTTTTTTTTGCAAATGGTATTTCGACAAAAATTTAGAGCTACATTGTGAGGTCAAGTGTAGCATGCTACATTCAACTCTTTTCTTTTTCTTTTTTCCATAAGTAAAATGGGCATGTGTATGTGTATATACTGTTGAATGAAGTTTGAGAGTAGACAAGCATTCATATCTTAATTAGTTCAAGGCAATGTGTGACTACGATCAAGTTTCTGATCTGATCTAATCACCTAATCGCACCCCTTTAAGTAGGAACTTTCAACTCTTACAATGCACTCAATGATGACGAAGCTTATGAATTATTTGAATAACTAGTGTATTCAAAATAAGTTAATTTAACCAATACCCCGTTGGTTTAGTGGTGATTGGCATGGTAGGGAGAACCACGGTTCGATCTTCCGCAACGGCTGTTGAAGGAGTACAAAATCTCGCCCATTGTCATGTTGTTGTGCAAAACATTGATTAAAATATCTTGCTAACTATGGGCAGTGAACCCAATCATTGTAGTACAACAAGGTCGTATCCACAGCGACTTCGTAACTATCTAGTTAATTATAAGCTTAGTAAATGTGCAAGAATATATATACAAAAGTGCATAAATGTAAATTAGGGGTTTTGGGGTTTTTGGTTGTAATTGGAGAAATAAAAGGAAAGCAATAAAATTAATCTAACTAAACTAGGATAGGTGTAGCCCGGGATGAATAGTTGCACCCGTCCTCCCCTTACTACCAATTGTCGACCCTTGAACTTATAGCTAAACAATGGAACACTTAATTAATTAATAACCCAATCTTGGTCTACTAATCCTAACCAATTTAACCGGGACTTCTCAATTAGCTAAACCCCAGGTCAATCAACAGCACTAAGCTCAAGTTCCCCTAAGTTGCAATGTAGTCTAATCTCAAAATCATCAAATTAGAGTACACTGTTCTAGTCCCCAACGGTTTAGGTTTCTATCTCAGAATATCATTTTGATAGAATCCCACAATAATACTAAACTAATCGGTAACGTTAATCCAACCAATTTTAGCAAATTGACAATTAGTTGAGCAAACCCTAAACAAATCCCCAAATCATGAGCAACAAGTTTAGAAGCAATGAATACTCAATAAGTATCTTCATTAAGCACAAGGACTAAAATAAAGCATGAAAGCAAGTTCAAGATTCAACAATGGAGGTTTTAGGGATTTTGAGGCAAAATCCTCATCCCAAGCTACAAGGAGACTACACAACCATTAAGGAACAAAAATGAGAGAGGGGAGAAGAAATAGCCATTGGAGGTTGAAGAAGAGCTTCAATGGAGGTGACCTTCTCCTCTTTTTCTTCTTCTTCTTCCTTTCCTTTCTTCTTCTTTTTCTTCCCTCCTCTCTCCTCTTTTCCCGTCGCTTTTGGTCTGTGCCGAATGCCCCCCTCTCTCCTTCTTTTCTGCTTTTAAAAACGTAGATCTGGGCAAATTTTCGACCCGACTGACCCACCCAGGGTCGGTCCTAGTGTCGGTCGAAGTCAGTAGCAATTTCGGCACGTTTTTAAGTCTGACCGACCCACCTAGGGTTGGTCCTAGGGTCGGTCGGGACCAGAAGCCCTTACGGCCCCCCGGAACGAGCGATTCCAGCCTCCGGAACTGCCAACCGACCCACCTAGGGTCGGTCCTACGGTCCTGTGGGCAGGCTAATCTTTAAAACGATGTATCTTCTTCGTTTTAGCTCCGATGTTGGATCCGTTTGCGCCCACGCATTCGTCTCTTCGTATACTTTATTTCTAGCTATGTTATTCCTCCCGCGTCAGCAATATTTGAGTAAAACACCAATAAACATAAAACTAGAGGAAAACTAGCTAGAGTGGAGAAATGAGCATGAAAAGTGTTGATAAAACATTGATAAAGCACATGAATATACCTCTAAAACATGCTCATTTATTCACTCATCACATATCTTTTGGTGATGTTGTACTATGCATTGAACAGAAAAGGACTATAAGGGTATCCACAATGGTGGTGTCTTTATTAGTCATGTCATCAAAATATAATACTTTATTACATAAGACACTCTATATTATAACTTTAGCATTCTATCAAGACTTTTTTATTATTTTTAGGGAAAATTTACAATAAACCCATAAAAACTTTCATAATTCACAATATACCCCTTTTTCAAAACACGATCACAAGATATCCTTAAAGGTTTTGAAATTCACAAAATACCATTTTTTTCCTAACGAACGTTAACTTCTTTGTCAACCCCCGGAGAATGACATTTTTGTTCACAATATACCCCTAAAAGGTTCCTAATTCATAATAAACCCTGATTTCAAAACTCATTCTTTATATACCCCTAAAAAGGTTTGAAATTCATAATATACCCCAATCATGTGAACCTTTCTGCGAAATGACATAGAATAATGATTATTTTATCCCTAACATTATACATCATGTTTCATGTTCACAAAATGCCACTATTTTTTATTTAGGGGCAATTTATGAGATGTTACAAAAAAATTAAAATACTAAAAAAATATAAAAAAAATTACATTATTATTTTTGTAAAAATAATAATAATTTTATAAATAAAACTAAATCATATTAAAATTGAAATAAAATTAGTATTTCTTATAAATAAACATACACAAAACTTCAAATAAATTGACATATATATCTTAATTTATAAACAAAACTAATCCAATATAATATGAGGTGGTTATATATAATTTTAATCACCTCATATTTTATTGGTTAGTTCTGTTTATATGACATATATATATATGTTTTTATATAATATTGAGAAATTTCATGAAATGCCACTATAACTTAGTTAATTCAGTAAATGCTACTATATTTTCTTTGAAATTCATGAAGTGTCACTATAACCATTAACCAGAAGGATAAAGACAAAAATAACCTTATTAGTTAACAAATGACTTTGAAAGTTCACAATATGCTACAATACACAAAAATTAAAAATACTATAAAATACAGATAACTAAAAATATATATAATTAGAAAAAATATATAAAAAAAGTTAAAAAAAATTAAAAATTATTTGAAAATTATATAAAAAGATTAAAAATTAAAATTATATCAAAAATTAAATATTTATTAGAATTTTTTTAATTATTAAGTACCATAAAATAGAATATATAGTGTAATGATTTAATTTATAATATACCAAGTAAAATAATTTCTTCAAAATTAGTTATTTTTAAATTTTATATGTACTATTATATCTTTAAAAAATTATATTATTTTTTGCATATAAATTTATGAGATAACTTTTTTTACAAATACATTATTTCTACAATTAGTAATTTTCATTTATAAAATGACACTAAAAAACAGAAAGTATCATGATCATATAATAGAATATGAATTATGTTACCCTATATTCTATTTATGGTACTTAATATTTTAAAAAATTCTAAGTAATAAATATTATATGATTTTTTAATTTTTAAAACTTTTTATATTTTTTTAATTTTCTAAACTTTTTTAACATTCTATATTATATTTTTTAAATTTTCTAAAAAAATTATAATATTGTTTTTTTAAATTCGATAACATTTTTATAATTTTTATTTTTTATATTTCAATATTTTTGTAGGATTTTGAATTTTTGTGAATATTATTTTAAATTTTAACTCTTAGTGGCATATTTGAATTTTCAAAGTACTTTGTTAACTAGTAAGGGTATTTTAGTGGCATTCCACTAAATTTGTCTACAATATTTAATCATTATCTAATGATAACTGTAAATATTTTAATGAAAAAGAAGATTGATAAATAGTTAAAGAAGATAGAAAATGAAATAGAAAAAATTTAATTTGTTTGATGTTTTGTATATGCTTAATTTATAAGAAATAATATTAATTTTATTGTAGTTTACACATGTTTTAGTTATTTTTACAATTTCTTATTTTTTAAATATTTGTTGTAATTAGTTATATTTTTGTAGTCTTTTATTTTTTGTAAAATTTCATAAAATGCCCGGGAATAAAAAAAGTTTCATATGTGAACTTGAAACATGATCTGCAATATCAAAGATAAAAAAAAGTCAATATACAAGGTCATTTCATGAAATAGGGGTATATTGTGAATTACAAAACTTTTTAGGGGTATAGACAGTCAGTTTTCGTCATGGGCAAAAATGTCATTCTCGCGGGGTTAAGGGAGAAGTTAATGTCCGTTAGAAAAAAGGGTATTTTGTGAATTTCAAAACTTTTTAGGGGTATATGTGAACGTGTTTTGGAAAAAGGGTACAAAATTTTTTAGGGATATGTTTGAATTTTCTCCTTTTTATTTTGCTATTGTTGTTGTGCCATAGGCGGTAGTGTCAATTTGCAAAGAGAAATGAGGGGATTCCACCTCAGTGCAGAAGTTTTTATTTTTATTCTGTAAATTTTTTCCTACACCTATATGTAGCTAGAAATAGTTATCTTTATTGTACACCTTACAATACAAATATGTACATTGCATAAGAAAAAACTGCACAATGACTATCTAGTGAAAGTACATTTCGATTGTATATAGTATGTACAGTTTTGTATACTCATATGTACAGTTAGTGTAGCAAAAAATAACTACATGTGGGTGTAACAAAAAGTTGTTTTAATTTTCTTAGAGCCTGTTCGCTCACGGCATGCAAACGCGGGTATTCCTGTGTTTGCTTAAAGCCTGCCAATCGCCACCATGGTTAACCAATAACCAATTGACATATATGCTTTTTGCAGTATGTGGTTAAACTTTAACCAATTAAAGATTGACACTTGTCAATGAATATTAGCATAAAGTACATTAATCTCTTACTCGCGGAAATCGAACGGGCCTTAATGACACGAAAGGGTGAAAGCCAAAGGCTACGTTCGGCATGGCTTTTTTGTGGTAGTTTTGTGGTTGTTTTGGTCTGGTTATTTTGGATGGCTGTTTTGTGGTAGTTTTGCTGGTTGTTTTAAAAACTAATGTTTGGCAGGCGGCGGTTTCGTCTGGCTGTTTTGAATAAGTTAGTTTTGTGCAGTGCGTTTACCGTTTTCGATGTTACAATTAAAAATTTTATATTACATTTTAAAACAATTTTTTGTTAATAAAGTTAAAATATATGTAGATATTCAATTATAGCCTTTAATAATTATTATTCTTTATTAATATTTTAGTGAAAATTAATTTATAATATGTATACATATTAATTTATAAATAAATTTTTTACATATATTTGAAAAAATAAAGAAATAAACCATTGTATTTAAAGTAAATATATTAGATGTTATATATAAAAATAAAATTTTATGGATTATATATTAGTATTTAATATAACATTTCAAATGTATTAATGAAATACCCCAAACCTTGATATGTGGTTTAAATATCAAATTATGGTATGTGAAGGCTAAAAAGTGCCTTAGTAACAACAGTGAACAATTTAAACCATAATAAATGCAATAAAGCATTAAGACACAGTTTGAGCAAAAACATGCTCTAAGCTATGAGTGAACTTGGTTAGGACCCAAAGAGCCTACCAAGACTTGATAACATTTAATTATGATTTAATAAGGCTAAATAATTCCTTAAGAAACTTTGGTGGACAGTTAAACCAAATAAAACATAAGAAAATACCTTAAAGTCAATATGAGCAAAAATGTGCTCTAAGCTTGGGAGGAATGTGTATAAGACCTAATGGTCATACCTATACATTATTTATATGTTAAGGAACATATTAAATCAATTACTAAAGAAAACCAAGCTTGAAAACAAGTTAAAACACAAAATGTGCTTTAAGGAGTCTTAAAGCACGTTTTTGAAAAATTGTCTTGTAAATGAGTTTTGAATGGCTAAATGTCCATCATTACTCTTTAATTAACATGTGTACTATATAGTATCACATTTGGGTGGCCATATTAGTGGGAAATCAAAAATTTCACTTCTATGTGCCTTAGTTTGTGAATAGTAACTTTTATAAGCTAGTTTGTAACATATAATGTTATAAGTAATTAAATTGGTCAACAAAGACCAAAACACCCTCCTAGGCATAATGGTGGCCGGTTTTTGTAGTGAGGAGTCACCAAGTATGTTAACTTGTTAAGTAAATAAATGTGACTCATAGTTACTATTTGCTTTAAGACTTAAATATCTTCAAAAGTAAGTTCTATCTTCATTCTCCCTTCCTTTCCTCCATTTCACACGGTTCCAACTCCTTCTTCCTCTCTTCTTCTTGTTCTCTCTCGGTAATATATCACTACAACCATGGAAGTCCATCTTTGACCACATGTAAAACCTAGCTCACTTAACCAAATCAAAAACAAACACCACCATTCTCTTAGTTAAGCCAAGCTCTACAATCTTGTCTCTTCAAAACTTCAAAACCTCCATTTCGGTGCCAAGAGAAACCACCATGGGAGGAGCTTGAGCTCACCTTTTCACATATTCTTGTTCTCCTTTGCTTCAAGGTAAGGAAACTCAAAGAAATCCATGTTTCCTCCATGTTTACATGTTGTCCGAAAATTCACCTCACAATGGTGTATTTATCTTGCTTGTTTTAGCTTCATTTGAATCTTCCAAGGGCTAGGAGGAGTCCTCTCTTGATACTTATTCAAGTCCTCTTCCAATTCCAAGGTAAAACAATTACCTTAATGTGTTAAAACAATATATGTAACTAGGGTTTACAATGAGATGAAGCTTAAAGCTTGAATACTCATTATGTTGTTTGTACAATGTATAGAACTTGACAAGGAATCAAGTACCCCACCGGTTTGTAAGGAAACAAGAAAGAAATTTGTGAGGAAAAGAGGTAAATATACTATCTCAATGTAGTTTAAATGCCTTAGGAAAATGAGCTTGATTTGCTTGATAAAATACCTAAGGAGCCAATGGTGAGTGACCTAGTAAAATGTTCTCAAGGAGACTAGTAAAAGAACGTATGTTTTGGTGTATGTATTTGCAGGTCAAAGGCATTATTTATGTGGGAAATTCAGTGTTTAAGGTTTATGCAATTTAAGGGCCTAAGAGCCATGTTATTTAAGGGCCTAAGTGCCAAGCAATTTAAGTTATGCACTATATTGTGATGTAGTGCTTAATGTGTGAAGTTTATGTATAAAAATGTGTTTGATGGATTTTAGGTGTTCTTGAATGAATTAAGGTAAAAAAACCTAAGTGTTTGGATGTGGGTATATACTAGAGAAGCTATGGCCAAATTTGGGAAATGTGTAAGAAGTCCTAAGTGTTTTAAGTGGTTTTGGTGAACTAGGAAGTATTAAAGGTGAATGAATGTTTACTTGAGAAGAAAACATGTATTAAGGTGATTTAGATGGATGCAAGGATTTAGGTGTTGTCTTTGAAGTTCTAGGAGTTCAATGTGTGTTTAGTGGATGTGTGTAAGTCTTGGAGGAGTTGTTTAAGGTTAGGTGATGTTGATGTTCAAGGAACAAGTGATGTTTAGGAATGATGTGAAAAAGGAGATTTAGTTAGTAAGAAAAGAAGTTGAGGGATGATGATAAGGTGTAGAGGAAACACCTTGGTATTGTGGTCATTATAGATGAAATGCCACCTAGAAATCATAAGGAGAAAACATTGTAAGTGTTAAGGAATTTTTACAAGGATATAAGTAAAGGTTTAAGGAATTAGGAAAATTAGTTTTGTGAGTGTTTAAGAATATCTTAAGGGTGTGTTTGAAGTGCCAAATGGTGTTAGAACACATTAAGAGGCCTTAGGAGAAGTTTGGTGAAGAATTGACAAAGTTTGGGTAAGTTTAGGAGGCGACCGACCCAGGGCCGACCCAGTTTTTGGGTCGGTCGAGCCTCTGTAAAATGTTGGGAAAATGTTCGGTGATGGTCCGACCCAAAAGGGTGGGTCGGACATGGGTCGGTCGGTCAGTTTTCAAAGGAAGGAAAATGTTCGCACATGGACCGACCCGAATGGTGGGTCGGACGTGGGTCGGACGGGCATGATTATAAGGAAGTAAAAGGGGTCTGTAATGGACCGACCCAGCTGTGGGTCGTCGGTGGGTCGGTCGGACCAAACATGGTTTAAGGTTATGAAATGATATGAGATGATGGGGATTGGTAGGTAATGATGTTGTAAGATTGTTAAGGACATGATAAGTGAGTTTTAGTGGTGATTAAGTGGGTGAAAGGTTGTAATAAATGTGAAAGTAAAACAAGTTAAAATGTAAAGTTATTTAACCAAGTTAACGGGGAAAAGTTATAAGCGTTAGACTTTAAACAAACATGTTACCCCCAATGTTAATAAAAACACATGTGATGTTAACAGTTGTTCGAGAATTGCTCGAGGAACATAAATGGACAGGATAAGTGGACTCCGGTGACAGGTATGGTTTTCTTGCAACCTGTGTCCTAACGGATTACACCGGCTTGTATGCCAATGTGTTTTTCTGTATGTTTGCCACGTTATGAGATAAATCATGAAACGAGTTTACAGTCGTTAATGTTATTGTATGTTTACGTGCCGATACCGGTAACCTCAAATACGCTTGAAGGGCTAGTTAACCACTATTAGGTGAACGTAAGAGAACGGTATCCGGTAATAACGTTTCCGACCTAAGGAACGTTCTAACCACGGCTATGCGTGAGTTGGATATGTAATGTTTGTGCGTGGTGTTTGTATGTGAATGTATGACTCTCTTTTCCCTTGTGTATGTCTGACAAGACTTAACTCAATGTTTTGATTGTTTAATAAGTTCAAAGATGAACTTCTAATAAGTGCTAACGGGGGAATGAGGAGTCCGGTCTGTTCCGGCCACGCGTGTGAGTATGGGGGTCGTTGTCATAGCAGGTTCGATCCTCTCTGTATGTATTGGTTGTTTTTCCAATTTGGTTCCCAACCTACCCTTTAGCTTAACCAAGGCTATTACTGACTCACGTCGGCCACAGGGGCATACTATGTTATGTTTGTTTCGGTGTACTTGGATCACTATATCCGGGGCACCTTGTGTTATTAACCATTCCTTTAACGAAACGGTAACGAGTTATGTAACGAGCTTATCATGAGACTGGCAACAATCTCTAGGCTCACCATGTGTTTGTGATGTTTGGGTCGGTTCCTGAGAGGACCATTCCCGTTGTGTTATGTGTTTTTGTGAGGCAATATTTATTGCGGTGTTATGTTGTGCACATGGAAACGTGCAAAGGTTGTTAAGGGTTGTTATGTAGTGTATGTTTATGTTGTAAAATGTGAAGTGTGTGGATCAATATGTCCCCAGTTTGTGATAAGAGACGTTTAAGGATAACCCGGATTAAGGGTATGTGTCGTCTATTAAGGAAGTAGCTCCATTGGAGGAGAAACACTCTAGCGATGATGAATACCATGGGTGATTTATTAAGTAGGATGTATTATCCGATTGTTGAGCCCATTGAGGCGAAATGTTAAATGTTGTGTGTTTATTGTTACATGTATGGTTTAAATATAATCAACTGCATGTTAAGACGACAATTAGTTGTGCGTGGCCCGATAGCATGTGGGCTGCGGGATTACCATACCAGCAAAGGTGCTGAGCCCCTTGGGGCCACCCCTTTCTCTTCTTTTCCTATTTCAGGTACGAAGTGCTGGAACCCGTTCGAGAGTAGGACGGGTGTAGACACCAAAAATTCTCACCCCATAAAAACAAAATTCAAAAAAATAATAAATAAAATAAGATGATCATCGTCTTCCTTTTCCAAACCCTATCTATGTGCATACCAAAACGAGACCATCATTTTATGACAAAGTTCTCAAAATTTTCGCAACCCAATCTGCTCCAGAGTCAAGTGTGTGGCCCAATTCAGGAGACCCGTTCCAGCTTCTTCATTGTCCACGTTTTACTCAGCCCAAACAAACAAAACCCTAATCTTTTCTCTCA